>JAWWEU010000040.1:37845765-37871859 GCA_035583155.1 Acropternis orthonyx | reverse complement strand
GGGGAGGGGAGAAGAAAGAAAGAAAATAAAAGGAAAGAACTTAGAGCAAAGAAACTGTGTTTGATTTGGATTTCGTTTATTTCATAAGCAAAAGAATGTAACACACTTAGGCTCAGGAAAGCAAAATTTCAGGCATGAAAAAGGAGGGAAAAAGAAATTTTATCCCTACTTTGAACTCTACATCCCTACACAGCCATTGTATTACATAGCACTGTTTTCAAAATGCTACCTGAACAAAGGAATAACTTGGTTTCTTAAAGCTTTGATGAAGTGTGTGCACAGAAGTCACTCACAGGAGTGGACTACCCTAGCATATTCTTCCAAAGGAATGTTTTGTCTCTATAAACATGGCAGCATCAGGGCAAAACTGCTGCATTTCATTTCAAGAGTTTCTAGCAGAATACAAAACTATCTCCTTGATATCTCATCCAGGATGTTTGTGGTTTTCCAGAAGCATGTACATGTCCAAGTATATCTCTCTCCCTTCTGTTTTTGTTTAATATGTGCCAAGTGTGTTGCTAATATTGATATACATTCAGAATGATGATTAACACAAGAGTAACGTGGGTCACCTGGATTATTGAGATTTTATCTTTAGTATTTGTGTTATTTGTACAGGAAGGGAAAAAGAAGTTGTAAGCATCTCTTATTATTATTAGGACACGGAGCAAATACTAGAAGTTGCTAGTCTAAAATATACAGAGAAAGAAATAATAGGAAATTCATGCCAAAACAACAGAATCATCATATACCATAATAAAAGACTAAAAGGGCATGGACATTATCTTTGGCAAGATTCAGTGATGCAAAGCAATGAACTGTCTGAGTAGCATAGCCTGAGACGAATTATTTAAAATTTGAGGAATTAGTCCAAACAAATGCCATGGATTTGGTTCTTGCATATGTTCCAGTTAGGTTCAAAAAGGCCAGAATTTTGTCTAATATCACCTTCTGGCTAAAACCTTAGTCCACTGGTAGTGCATAGAACTGAGCCTGCCATTCTAGCAAAGAAGAATGTAGACAAGGCAGCTCTTATTTCTTTGAAGGAGATATTTAGAATGGATACTTGGAAAATTTTTATTTCAGAATAAAAGTAGTCAAGGATTACATAACAGAAAGTGTAGGGGGAAAAGAGAAACTTCAGGCTATGCAAACACAAGGAAACAGCCTGCTATATGACTTCCACTAAGGTCAAACAGGCAAAGCAGCTTTTATGACACAGAAGCTGTGAAAAATCCCCAGGAAATAAGAGATCAAAGCAAACCAGATCTCAAAAGTAGGCCAATTTTCCCCAACATTAAACTGTAGATCACCACGAGTGCTATTTCCAACATATAACGAACTTAGGCAAACTACTTCCTTTTTTCTTAACGTCATGACTTCCATCACACCTAAAGTAATAAATACTTTGAATAGATTGATTTATTTTGGGGTTTTAATGTGAAAAAAAGGAAGAGAGGGTCTCAACCTATTATATGAATGCTGTAATCAGATTAATCCACACAGAGGAGAAAAATCCTTTTCCTGAGGCCAGACTTAACACAACATAACTCAGATAAGTGGGTTACTGCAAATACCACACAAGCTCTTCTGTAGACAGCTGACTACAAAACGGAAAGAAGTTGTAGGAGGACTGAAAGTTAGGCCCCCCAAATTAAAACTAGAAAATACATAAATATTTCTTGTCAGAATAATTGACCGATTCATGTGTAACAGTCAACATTTATGGTGATCTATCATCAGAAATTCTAAGGTAACACTGACTTTTTCCCTAAAAGACAGACCACAATTCAGCTACAATTATTGGAGACTCAGAAATCCAGATATCACAGAGTATTATCATCATCTAATGTGTCAGGTAATCTCACTTTTAAATAGAAACCAACTATAAAGCCAATCAGCAAATACAAACATTAAGGAAAGGGATTGAGAGCTGGGTGTGTATGCAGTGTATTTCTCAGGCAGAAATAGCCCTGACAGAGCAGACCTCAAATTCAGCCTCTGCTTTCTAATAGCAAGAGAAAAAGGCAGTTGATGTAACCCAGGTAGCCCCAAGCTCTTGAATTATTTTCCCAAAGTACCAGAGAATGAAAATAAAGACAGTACTTTCTCCCCCCTGTGTTTTCTGTTCTTAGTCCTCTGAACAGGGTGGGGAATAAGTTGAGTTGGTTACTCATTGTCCTGGAGGTAGGTAGGAAAGGAATAATATCCAGATCCACCTTTGAACACAAAGAAACTGATTGATTCAGGGAAGGGCTGCTTCTGCTTTAAGGAGTTTTTGAGGTGTTTCTATCATGGCTAAAGCTGCCACAGGGCTGACTTCCATCTCAGGACTCAGTCATAGTTTTATTAACTGATGACAAGACCAATCTGCTCGTGCATGGCGAATATTCACCCTGAGCAGGCTGGTTTCTCTAAATCTCAAAGATGACCACCATAAACACAGAGTTTGCACATCTTTCTATACATACCTAATCCCATAATCTAAAACAAACCATATATAACTAAAACATTTTCATGTTTTTACCTACTGGTTTAATGGGAGGCTTATAGAAGAAAGTGGAAGGGAACTGACTTGCTTTCCAAGTGTGCACAGCAAGATTACCACTTCTCACGTCATCTGTTAAAACTGGGGAGTTTGGGTTGAAATAATGTTTGTGTATGGAATTACCACAAAACACTGAGCAGCTGTTGTTGCTCAGAGATTTTCCTATCTTATACTGATCCACATTTTATTTAATGTGGATCAAGCAGTGAGTAAAAGTTCTTCTCACAAGCTTCTCCTTGGTTAGAGCTGTATGCTCAAAAGCTTGCCTTTTCCTTCAGCTGTATCAGCTGCTATAATCAAAGGTAGCACATCTCCCTGTAAACCATAAACTCTCCTTTCATCAATGGAAGCTGAAATATTAATGGTTGAAAGCATCATTTTCCCTCTGACAAAGGCAAATGTTGAATTCACAAGGCTGAAAGAAAGCAAGTGTTGGGCATTCAACAACTTGATGAGATCTCGTGGAATAAAAAATTTAAAAAGCAGATGTCAGTTATAGTGGAAGCAAAATAAAAAAAAAAATGAAATCTGCAACAAATGAAATGTGTTAAAAAGGAACCCAGACTGACACTTGACTGCCTCAGTTTGTCTGGCCCGTTTCTGTATTCTTTGAGCTGGTTGCAATCTGGCCCCAGGCAAGTTGAGGGTAGGCACATATTGCTAGAGAAATGAAGGCTTCTCATTTCTCAGTGATACCTTCTCTCTCTCCCAAAGCAACAACATTTGAAGGGCTAAATAATCCTAGTGCAGATTGAGACAATGGTACACAAAAGCCTGTTAATCCAGTAATATCAGGAAATACTGTGTATTGACAGTAGTATTTCAAATGCTTTTCTTGGACTCCAGCCACACACATATTAAAAGGTGTGAAAAAGATGATGTGTAATCAGTGTAATTCTGTGGCTGATCAGGGAGGGACTCAGTTCCCATCTGACAACAAATATGCCTTGCTCTTCCTTGTTAATAGTATGAGGTTGATTCCTAGAAGCAGAGTACCACCCCATCGCCTCCAAGGGAGTCTGAGTCACAGCAGGTTATCTTGTGCAATTGAAGGAGGAGAAAACAGACCCCAGGAGTAGCACTACGGACTCACAGTGGCCATCCCGGGTTTTCCTCAGAGCGGGATAACAAAACAAAAACTCTGAAGTTTACTAGAAAAACTGATTTAGGCTATTGGCAGATCTTTGGAGTTTTCCTGTGAAATACTAGGGGCTGAGAAGAATTATCTTTATGGCACTAAGTGGGTCACTAGCTGAGTAAATGTTGAACCCTGTGATGGCTCCAGTTTCCTGCTAATCCCATCAAATCTGACAGGTTTGACTGTGTTTTCTATAAGGAGGAAATAGTTGTGCATTTGCAGTGTGATGAGAGATAACTTACATGTTTTCTAAGAGACTGGAGATGGCAGGCGGGGTGGGGGGGAAGGAGGAAAGAGAGAGAATTAAGCTCTGTGAATGCTTATGAATTTGTGTAATTATACGATTGGAGGTAGATAGGAAAGGAATAATACCCAGCTCCAACTTTCATCTAGTATGAAACCTGGAATTTCAGAAACTAAATTTTATTCTACTCTGAGGCGTAACATACATACTACTCCACTTTAGTTTGTACATATCTGAGAAGTTTATTCCCAGTACTAACTTTGATATAAGATCATCAAAGAAAAATAGTGTCATGTGTGAACACAAGGAAGAACAGATTATCAAAGGGTCACTGATGACTAATCATCCGGATTTTGTAAAAGAAGCACCAACCATGACTCACCTGCCTAATGACACAGAGGCCATTACTGATAAGGATTTACTAGTGCTTTTGTTCTAAATTCCTACATAGAAAGCTGTTTAACTTGCTCATAAACCTTTGCAAATAGATTGCTATCATTGAGCAAAATAACACCTTCTTAAATATTAATCTGGCTGGGTCACTAATTTGGTCATTATTTAAGCCTGAAAAATACACTGACAATAGAAAGAGCTTTCAAGTAACATGGTTTAAGAAGAGACCCTGACTTGTGTAAGTGTAAGGGGTTACATCTCATCCATCACAGACATTGTCTCAGTTGCAAAATTACCATAAGAGGCACACTTTCTTTCAAAAGCAAAAAGAATTGCAGAAAGCATCCATTATAAGACTATAGTTCTACCTTCTTATTTATAACCTATTCATGATAATTTAATGCCCAAAGTTCATGGCTTTTTCAGGGCCATTTCAAGCTCCATGAAGGCACCTGAGGACAAGTGTGTATTTCATACTCACATACATATTTTATGTGTTTGTCTTCTTCCTGAATACAGTTCCCCAGACAAACAGCTGTATGTGCTTTTGTTTTAACGTATGGCATCCTTTTGGGATGAAAATAACTTGCTTTGAAAAAACACTTGAGGCACAGGTTACTGGTTCTTAGATAAATGTAAGTACAGTAAGATTTCCAACATCCATAAAGTCAAGATGCTTTTAGATATTTGGGAAAAAAAATAAAGAACGGTACCTCCACCTCATGTATGAGAGTATCCTTGTAAAATTAAGCCTTAACTTCAGAGTTCAGCAGTAAGATTGCTTGCATATGTAGTGAAGAAGATTGTTTTAATGGAGCCATAATTTTTCCCCTGGCCTGAAATGTGTATGAATTGCATACATTGAAACAAAGTCTGAATCCGGTTTTAAGAATCTACCAAAGAATTAATATGAGTGAATATGAAAAAGTGTCTGACACAAAATGAAAGCAAGACCTGCATTCTGAAGTTTTGTGGTCTTTGTGTCTACTGGTATATTGGAAATAGTAATTGTTCAGCTGAACACATGAAACATCCAAAAAGAAAAACATGTGAAAACAAGTATGCTGTGATTCGATTGTATTACTGAAGGCTATTATATTTCTTTTGTTAATAATAATGAATAAATTATTTCAAACAAAAAAGTCCAAACTTGCCTCCTAGGGCCTTAGTGCAAACTACTTTACTTAACATTAGTCCTAGAAAAATAGTTGATGAAAGGCAAACTACCTTCAAACAACCCAGATGTTTCTCACAGGCTCTAAATTAATAAGGAAGCATTGCAAAAATCAATATGAAAAAAGAAAATTTAGCCATGTTAACACCATTTATAGCAGTTGTTGTATTAAAAAGAAACCAGATTACTCCCGTTAACATTCAGAAATCTGATACTAAAAATGTTTAAATGGCTGAACTGGTAGTTCAGCATGCTGAAATCACAGTTCATAAAAAAGGTTAATGGTGAAACAATGGCAAAACCTGCAGCCACAGGTTGCACTGAATAGCATAATACACTAAATGCTCTCATAGAACAAATAATGGTAGTAACTATAATATGCTGCACCACAAACTGCACAACTGATGGGGAAAAAATACACTTCTTTTCCGATTATTACCAAATATTTTTCTTTTTTCTTTTTGTTTTGTTGATGCATGCTAAGCACTCGTTCTAAACTATAGCATATAAAATTAATGGTGGATTTCTTAACATTTGAGTAAGCCATAAGAGCAAGACATTGATTTAAATTAAAGCAATATATTAACTATAAAATATATATATACATATATATATATACCTATATATAAAAGTTGCCCTTTGTATTTGACTTAAAGGTGGTGCTGTCCAAAAACACCGTCTGAAAAACACAGTGTTAGGAAGAGGGCAGAGGGACTGCAAAAAATAAACAAAATAAGTAAAAGACCTGTATTCATTCTCGATTAAATTCACCTCTGTGCAGAGAGCTGGCACAAGACTTGTGTACTTCCTATGTCTCACTTAAGTCCCATTTTAGGAATAAGAGCACATAAATTCATGCCGTCACAAATAGTTCTTAGACTCTATGTGTGTCCTCTCTCCAAGCATGTGAATTTCTGTCTTTTCTGCAGTATACCAGTCCTGATGAAAGAACAGTAAATAATGAATTCTCTTCAATTTGAAGTACCATAGTTATGTCTCTGATTTTCCATGACTATGTGCACAAGTTTCAGCCACTCTTGGAATAATTTGTATTTACTGTATTGTTCTCTAATTTTCTTCTAATCGGGGACTACTAATGGAATACTGAACAATTTCCTCCCCCCCCCCCCCCCCAATTTTAACATTCTATTCCTCTTGGACAATAAATTGAAACGTGATAAAATTAAAATATAATGAAAGTTTCTATTTTAGAATTCATGCAGGAGTTCACCCATGTTACAAATATACTTCCTTTCCCACTATTTTCCTATTGAGATGCAGAATTTAGGGACATGCCAAAACATTTTCCAGTTGGAAGCACTCTATCCAAATGCCTTCCAGAAGGTATGTTCCCCAAAATTTCAACTTGGAACTCTGCAGCTTTGATAATTTAGGAAAATTATGACACAATAAAATGAAAAGAAAATATTGCTGTTTTTCTCTGGTTCAGCTCTAGTGCACTGAAATGAGACCTCAACATCTTGCTTTTAATGGCTCCAAAATCCCATTAAGCTGCACTTCCCAAGACTGTTACGCAGTGAGCGAATGAGGTTAAACTGCTGCTTTTGGACAAGGCACGTCCGGCTATGGCACGGCATCGCCTGCGGCGCGGCACACAGACCCACGTGCACCAGTGACATACTCACACATAGGCAGAAGAGACAGCTGGGGAGCTTAAGGGATTTGGGATCTGGAGGGAAGCAGCAAAACAACCGCTGTAAAGGTTGGCCATGGCAATGCTGCCAATGAGCTGTACCAATGCAGCATGTGCATTCCTTTTCAAAACCTACCTGGTCACATGCCTGTGTAACCTGCTCTTAGGTGACCCTGCCTTGGCAGGGTGTTTGGACTAGATGATCTCCAGAGGTCCTTTCCAACCCTAACTATTCTGTGATTCTGTGATTCCTAGCAAGAAAACACAGTGGTCTTATCCTAGGAGCAGAAAATTAAGGCTTGCCTACACATCATGGAAGCTGTCTGCCCTCTGGAAGTCTAGCTTGAAGACAAGAGTGTTTTGTTCTCTGACAAGCTCCATTACAACAAAAAGCATACCATGGAATATTTTGCTGTCTTTACAGTGATATATGAAGTTTCCATTACAAAAATCAGAATGCACTTTGACATTTCCAAACTAAAATTTGCAGTCCTCACACCTACACATACAGGCAAGCCCAAAAATTCGATTTTTTGGTAGTAGCATTAAGACTTTAGAGAATACTCGTACTAGGCCACCCCTTGTAACTCATTAGGTCTAGTAAAGTAACATTCATTATTAAAATACCAACACTGAGCAAAGCATCACAATGTGTATAAATACCAAGAAAAACTAAAACTTACCCATAAGACTAATAACTTAGCTATTTTAAGAACCAAAAACAACCTCCCAGAACACCTGCAGTTAGACTTGACATGTTATATGGTGCTAGAAGCAGACTTAGCAAAGCTTGATAGCCTGCCATGTTGCATGACATCCTCTAACTCCCCTTTTCCAGTCTGCTTCCACTTATGGCTGTTACTGACTTCTCAGTGCATACAGGAGAAGATATTTTACTCAAAAAATGCACAGGCTAATCTGCAGGCATCTGCAGTGGTACTGGTTTTGTACTGCATCTCACATAACCCATTTCTTTGAAGCAGAAATACATCCTATGATACCTGAACACTTCCAGTTGCATAAAGGTCACTGAGAAAAGCATTCCCATTGAACAGTAAAGAAGATTCTATATTTGGGGTTTTCCTTAGATTCACAACTGCTAGACATAAGCAGCACAAGTTACACTGAGAGTGTTTCCGTTTCATGATATCCCTGTTGAAATATCTGAGATACTGAACAACTAATACGGGGGGGGGGGGAAATGTATTTTATGATCTGGGAGAAGACAAAAAATTGCTCTATGAAATGCTTAGCAACAGTTGCAGCAAAGATTTTGGATTTATATGACTACATTGTTCCCATTAAAATGTTTACCCTTCACCCAGAATGCTGCTTACTACAGGCACCCTCAAAACATTAAAGAAATTATCTTCATTGTTTGAACTATGTTGCTGTTGATGCATTGCCGAACTGTACAAAACTAGATTTTGCTTGACAAGATTTACAGTAAAATAAAACCGTTTCAAAAAGCATTCCCTTTAAGTTGTCTCTGTGTTACATGAAGGAAGTAAATTCTTTTATTCCAAGAATACAGTTATACCAGGTTTTAGACAGATGACCTACTAAGGGACAATTAAGAGTGTATACTGAGGCACTGCTGTGCATAACACATAGGAGACATAGCTCTGAGGATTTGCCTAAGCTCAGCACTGCAAATAACTGTGACATCTGTCCTCAGCATCTCAGAAGATGTGTAGGAAGAAAATGACTGTCCTCTGGACTAAAATGTACTATTGACAATGAAATGTTATTACTACTATATACACAAAATGAGATAGTTGGAAAAGAGGTTATCAAGAGTAACAAAGGGATAAAGAACAAAAACTCAGACCCAAAAATGAGAAATCACAGATGGAGTGAAAATATAGGTGTAGAAACAAATAAAATTCATATTTACACATACATACATATATATATAATGCTTGAACCACTTAGTACTCTGCCCTTTATTTTCTCAGCTTGGGACCTAAAAGCACTTTTGGTATTGGCCAACAAAAGCAAGACAGCAAACCAAAATGCCAAAAGTCCATGCTTCCACTGCAGGGGCAGACAGCTATGAGAGCTGTGCTCTGGGACAGACTCACATTCCCACTAAAGCTCTGACATCCCCGACATAACTTTAAACAAATTATACCCTCCTCTGCCACAGCTCAGTATTTTACATATGAACCTATACTGCTTCAAACATCAGCCATATATTCGAGGGTTTATCTTCTCAACAGGGAAAAAAGCTGCAGTGTGTACTTCTGTGAGCTGAGCCTGGGGCTCAGGTGGGTGCATTCCCCTGGCCTGGCAGGATGGCGAGAGCCGGGCAGAAAAGCATGGCAGTTGGTAACCTTGCATGGTGCCCTTTTACCCTTGGACATCCCCAAAGCTCTCACTCATCACTGCCCATCTGTTCCCTCTTCTGCATCTTCTGACTCAACCATTCATGGCCACTCATGAAGATGGCTCCCTACTAGCTCCTGCTATCAAGAAAGCTTCATATGGGGAACCAGGTCTAGCTACTTTTAGGTTGAAATCCTGGCACTGGTGAATCACTGACAAAATCCCCATCAATTTCAAATGGACTGAAATCCTGACCACTGAAGTACTGCTATGGTCCCCATGCTGTCCTAATATTCTTTTTATTTTAGCTGAGAAACAAGTTCCTCAGTATTCACTTTTTGGTCACTAGGAGTGTCTCCATTTCATCATGAGCACCACTTTCTGTCTGGCTTGGCACTGATGGAAGGATTCCTCTTGCTTGCACTTCCCAGGTTTTCCACTCCTAAGAGATCTCTGGAGAGACAACACATAACTCATTGGGATTTCAATGTGTCTCTTGCAAATGAATGTTTTATGATACCTTCACCCACTAGACACAATTCCACTGAACCCACAGGAAGACAGGAGGACATTTCTGCAGGGAAGCACTGCAGTATTTTCTCAGATATTCAGTCATATCTTCCATGTCTCCCGTGCATTGATCCCATGCATCAATAAAATATTCTCCCCTTATGAGTTAAATAGGTAAGATTGACTGAACGCCTAAACACTGCAAGTAACAACTGTTGACTAAATAGAAACATGCCTTTACGGAACAAAAACCAAATCAGTCCTTAAATTGTAGGTAAGTGATACAAAGATGGAGAGTAAAAGGAGATCCAAGCTTTAAATACTGTCAGTTTTTCAAATTTTTTTTGCTGCTACTTTCACTAGCATTTAGACAAAAATCATGCATGCATCAACTCCATGTTAGCATATGTTAAGCCCAGCTGACAGCAGCACCATACAGTTCCAGCCTTTCTGCTTATTATCATGTTTAGCCAGACTACAGAAAAACATTCTTTATTATGTCACTAATTAAATTATTCGATGTCTTGATACAGCTGAAATGCCCAGAAGGATCAATTTGATGTTTCTTTAATTAGATTCTTAAACCCCCACCTGAAAATAATGAATTGGTGATAGCAACAGCTGGTATGAAAGAGAAGTAGTCCAGTCAAATGATGAGAATCAAATCTGAGTGCTATCACATAACATTTCTTAATCTCAATGTCATAAAAGACCCTTTTAGCCATCAACAGTAATCCTTAAAAACCAGGAAGAATGCATCTTTGTTTCTGGTTGTTTGAACTGACTCAGGCAATTTAACTTTTGCCAAGCTTCTCAAATGACTTTATCCATCTAACTTTAATCTCATAATAGTAGTCAAAAGGGACAGAAAGTTAAGATAAAAATATAACATTTGAACATAAAATATACTTCCGTGTTCAAAACCTTCCTGGCAAGATTTCAACCCAACTTTGCTCATGTCCAGCTTTTATTCATAATAAGCAGCAGCACAGCCCTGTCAGCAGTTTAAAAACTGTACTAATTATGGACAAAAGAACACTCAACTCTCTTTAGAAAAGAGCTGCTTCTGATTTAACATAGTTATTTCCCCCTTCCACAACCCCTTTCTTCTCCCTAATGTAAAAAGTCCTCAAGAAATAAATCGCAGTATGAACCCAACTGGAATGAAGGCTTTCTTCAGAACTGAAACTAAACAGACCTGAATGGATTTGGACGTTTTTATCCGCTTTCAGCAAATCAGAAGCAATTCTGTTTTTGCTTTAGGAATTAAAAGCTATTTATTCCAAAAGAGGCCTTTAGGGTGAAATTCACTTTAGCTCAGGAGATCAGTGTAAGATATAGTCTCTGCTTAGGCCCTACTTAAACCCTCAAAACCTGAATTAAGAGGCACAGAAGCCCTTGGGTTAGCCATCCTGTGCTTAGACACAAAAAAAATAGTGAAGCAAGATGGAGAATCCCTTGGCTTTCAAGAGGTGGAATAAATCCGTAGTTCTCAAGCTTTTGCATTATAGGATCACCCGTTACCACTAACTGCTTAGGATCTAGCCAAGACTCCACTCCTTTCCCCATATTTTAAACTCAGAATTTTTCTTACTTATTTAAATTGAACTCATTGTCTAGTGAAATATAACCTGTGATACTGCTTTTCTATGGTGGTCACATTGCAGACCATGTTTAAGACATAAATATCGTGCTTCCACCTATCCCAGAGACACCTTATCTCAGCACACACTTTCCTTTGGAAACATGCATGCTTCATTGCATCAAAATTAGTATTAGAATGGTGTGAAGGGAGCTAGATGCAACAGACTTATACTAACGTGGGGTGACACTTTTGATTATGATCCATCTTTCTTTCTTGTATTCCTAATGTTAAACTTCCATTTCCAGGTTTATTTTACCACTCACACGAACATTTAGAGACCCACCACGTCTATGCTTGTCTTTTCCTGACTTTCAATTAAAAAAAAAAAAAAAGTTGACTTCAGTTATTTCTACTGCAATAGCCCTAATACTGAAGAATTCAAACTGGGGGCAAAGAAATAGCCATATATAAAAACATAATGTCCCAAAACGATTTCCGAATTTAAAGCATTATAAATGGAGCCACAAGAGATTTAGGAATTGTTCCTTTGCTAGCAGAGAAGGCCTCTGTATGGACCGCCTGAAGTACTACCACTGTGTAGTAGTAAACTGAAGGCCACCTCAATAAACCACAAATTGAAAATCTCTCATCTGTGACAATTAAACACTGTCACATGAAATTTTCAAAGTATAAAGTTTTCTGAACAACATATATTCTGATTAATATACAAAACTTTTATCACTGTCTGTATTTAAAAAGAAGGCTTTCTAAGTATATTACATTTGTTGTCACAACTCTACTGTGAGATAAATCTCAGGCGTAAAAATTGGCTCTGCTGAAGGACAGCTTCTCACGGATTTTACCCATGAAGTATTATTTGCCATTCGATAGAGTGGAGAAACCAGCATGGAAGCTTTAGGCCAGTCAAGAAACATGCTCCGAAGTAATTCAGTAATTCAGTTTCCCATCTGTTCTAGCACCACTGGGCTAGACTAACTCTCTTTCCCAACAGACCATCTATGACAACAAATTATTGTCCACTGATAACAATGAGCCAGAAAAAATATGCAATTAGCCAACTGAATAATTATGGGGTTTATTTTGTATACTTGAAATGTTAAGCAAAACAGAAAAGACAATTACATCTTTCCCCACTTTCAACTACTGCCCGTAAAACCAAAATAAATACACTCTAAAACCTATCAAAAACAGAGAAAGAATTTGTGAAGGGCCAAGAAAAACAAAAATCTTCATATAAAAATTGAGTTTACATAGAGATACTGGAGAACCACATAATTTTCTTTTCCATGTCCCTATCCTACAAGTCTTTGTACACTCACATACACAGTCCCAGTGATTCTTGAGAGTATTCATGATAGTGCTTTCATTAGCTCTTTTCCAAGAACAGAAATTTCTTCTACCCCATTGTGCAAGCATTTATGCTTTAGCAGCCTAAAACCCATCTGTAGATCCATTAAACACAAAGGAACTCTTCACTTGGATTAAGTTAAGCTTAGGCATAAATATATGTAGAATCAGGACTCTTTAAGAGTTTTTTAATTGTCTTAAGCAAGGCAAGATTTTATGTTTTATGTTAATTGTTTTTATATTTATTTTTTCCTTAGTAAGAAGATCTGAAGCAACATCAGTTCATTATTTTTAAATCTTAATTCTGATTTTAGGTCCTTTCTTTGGTGTTATGGGGCTTTCTGATTGCTGAAGTGGTAGGATCTTTGTTCAGAACACCTAATATTTTTCCTTAATGTCAGAGTAATAATTTCCTCTTCACATTTCTAGTTTTTCAGGAGGAATCTTGACCATTTTAGCTTGTTAATGTACCCTCAGTAATGCAGTTACAGATGCTCTATGCCCACTACTTTTCCTTTTACACAGAGGAGTGATTCAGCCTGTCATTTAGCTATTCCAGGAGTAACAACTATATTTGTATTTACAATGGTGCCAAACTGGAGTCATTCTATCATACCTAATACTTCAATATTTACATCACATTCATCACAATGGTGCATAAGCAAATACAAGAAACAAAGAAAGCATTTGAGAGCACTGAAATCTTTCCTTTTAAAGAGGTGTCAGCAGATTTAAGTGATCTAGGACAGTGTGGCTCTTCTACGGGTTAATGTATTTGGCAAAACAATGTCACTTGCATAGAACTTGGTGTTGCCAGTTTGTCCACTCCTGATACCTTAGCTATATCACTCAGAAACCTGCAGAGCTCATTTGTCTGTGTGACAATTGTTGCAATCCATCTAGAAGCAGAACTATTATATATAGGTTATATATATATTATATATAGGTTTCTAATGCATTTTATCATCTAGTTCCCATAAAAATACTGGAAGCTTGCAATTTATAGCAGTTTAAAATTGAACCTCTAGGAATCCATTGAATACACATGGGATGAAGCACATATCCACCCTTAGGGATGGATATTTAGATGGGTGCATACAGGGACATGGACCCAGATTCTGAAGTGTAAAGCACTCCCACACTCCAATGACCAAATCTGCATAGGTACTTAACCACCTAACTTCCACTGACATAAAGAGGAGTGAGTCAGTAAATTTAAACACCTGTGTTTAATCCTAGTTTTGAAGTCACTTGTGTCTAGTTTTAAGTAGTGCCTAATATGCTACTTAGTGCTTAAGGGCATTTTCAGAATTCCATGAACTCCTATTTGCATGATAAGACACCTTGTAAAGCTTGCCTTGAATTGTAAAATGGGGTTTTAGATACATCAATTAAATCCAAATTGTCAGAAATATTAAGATGTGTTACTGCCACAGAAAGAGGGAAGCCAAAGGCCCTGACAATTGTGAGGATCCCACCTGTAGGGATTGCTGGAAGTTTCACACATTTTATTGATTTTTACCAAACACTTAAGTACAATCTGTGACTTCATATTTGCACTTTAGCAATTTTTTTAAACTTAGTGCCCTCACTGACCTCCACCAAAGTTGTTGAAAATAGTTGCGCTAATGGTCCCACGAATGAGAATTGGATTTACTCTTCAGAGAGTGAAAGAACTAAGGAGGAGGGGTTTGACATCACTAAATAACTATTTGAAGGAGTGACCACAGCAGTCAGAATTCACACATTCAAACATAAACACCTATATATTTTTAAAGAAAATGTTTAAGATATCATTTAATATTCACTGTCCTGGAAGCCATTTGCTTCTCTATAAATTGACTGTGCTTGGCAATCAAGCATTCTGTATGTGCCAAGGAGATTTAAAAAAAACCCCAACAAATTAAAGCCAACATACAGCAGCCTTATGTCAAGATTGATTTTAAAAAGAGAGATAATGAGATATCATTGTATTGCATTTTTTGATAGGATTTCTTTTTTTTTTTTTTTTTTCCAATCAGCACAAGAACTGGTTTTAAAACCCAATTGATTTATCATCGCTGCCTGCCTCTGTAGTGCTATTCCCACTCTAGAGGTATGGAACTTGTGCACAGAGAAAACTGTTCCTATAAAATCAAACATGACACCATGAGTCAGAACTTTTAAAGCTCTGCAGCTTATTGCATGAACTTTACCACAAGATCATCACTGTTTTCTGTACCTCATATAAGATGAGTTGTTCAAACCACCTCAATAGTTTGGGGCTTTAATTGGCTTTGTACCCCCAGTCACACAGGAATTTTTTAATTCCCATGCATAATTTACATTAAGAATGTCTTACTTCTGTTTCTTTAATAATAAAAAAGTTTCTAATAATAGAGTAATATCTGATGTCCTACTTCTAGGGCTAAAACTTGCTGAATGCACTACACAATGACTTTTTTTAATAAGGAGAAGCACTGTGGACTCATTGGAGCTTTAAGTGGAAAGTAAGAGTTCAGAAACTCAGCATCCCTTTACAGTTCTTACAGTACCTCTAAAAAGAGTTTAATACCAGCATTGTTCAACACGGAAAGAAGAATCACCATAACCATACATAGATTAAACTATTTTATAAGCTAATTTTAAAGTGTACTACTTAATATAAGACACATCCTGCTTAAGAAGCAAAAGCATCACTGTTGCTAGAGCAGCAGTATAATGTTTTGAACTGCTTTGATACACACACACTGTTTACTTCTTGGAGTTTCAAAATATTTTTATCAAAATATGTTGTAAGCATGCAGTCAGCGCAGGTTACATCAATGTGGTACCACACCAACTCTACACTGGGGTTCAGTGCTGTTTCTACTAAGGAAACTGAACCAATGGAAACAACTGGAAATTTTGCCAACTCTTGCTGGCAAATGTATAAGTCCTATGTAGAGTTTAATGACCAAGAAATGGAAATGCTTCTAAGTGTGCTGTGACTGGGTGCCGCTACATTAATCCTCCTGAAAAGCAGTGAGTATCACCCATCAATCTGATTTAAAATGTTTCAAGGTGATCGTTGTTACCCTATAGTGGGAAAACCTGGACTGAATTGAACGATCAGAGCCTTATTTCAGAGGAACAGACTGGAAATTAAGAAGTGTGTCCTAAAAACCAGTTCCTGTACTGCCCACCCACTCACCCTGTTAGCTCTCTTCCTCTGTTCCCAGCAGTCTGCTTTTGGCAAGGAACTCCTCTCCTCTAAAACTCTCATTCAAACTGCAAAACAAGTGAAAATTGTTTTGTCTGTTTTTCAGCATTTTCAACCTGAGGCATCACCTCAGTGAGGGAGTATTTTATACCAAAGTTATTTCTTTTCTGGTTAATAGTGGAAATAATATCCATGAAAGAGTCAAAAGAACCCTAAATTACTTTTCCAAGTCCAAATCAAAGTCCCATTGCTCTCAAAAGAAGCAGGATAAATCTTTGTATGTATGTAAGTACAGTATTGTCCAAAATGCAAATGAGGATCACTTTAGTCGTTGATTAACAAAATATAGCCATTCAAATGGAAAGTACAACATACTGGTTTTTGATAAGACAGCAGCTACCTCATGAGATAAGAATGATGGAGTACTTTCTAGGATGCCCAGAGATTTTGAAATCTTTTTTTTTAATAATTATTTTGCTAAAAACTGATATAGATTTAGGGTAGAACTTCAGCATTCATCCATTAATGAAAAAAACCTCCACCTGAAAATCTAACATGACTGTCAACAAAGAGAGTAGGCAAAATGAAAAAGAAATGTTTTATTCATCTACATAATCACAGCCAAGTTGAAACAACAATTTTCCTAACACACATGAACTTAACCTGCAACGCTTCGGCCTTACTTCATGAAAAAACGGATTTTGAAATGCTAAATGCCTCATATCCTAATTTTACACAGGAGAATTCTTATAGGTTTATCAGAGTTCAGGAGTCTAGAAAGCTCAGCTGATTGGTTCACTATAAAAACGATTGTGTGAATCAATTTCTGACACCTGGTTTATTTAGGCTGTTCTTATGCTCCATATTTAGGAAAGCAACCCCCAGAGAAATAAGTGTGTCCAAAGCAGAGAAAACCTATAATTACTTCTGTGCCTTCAGCTGTATGAGAATGCATCTCCTGCAGATTTAAAATTCATAAGAAGAAGAAAGATCAGAAGAATGATCTGCAGCCTGAAGTAATTTCTCAGCTGGGAATTTCCTGGAAAATTTTGCTACTCCATGCAAATGAAAATAATAAAAATGTGTGCATTTGTGTGTATGGAATGCAGCGGACTCTGAGCACTGTCTATGTGAAAAAGGAAATTAGGTAAACTCATGAACATTACTAAAGTTTAAATCAAATAACACCTACTACATGCTGGCCTCAACAGGTAAACTATAATCCCATGGCTGAAGCTTAAGTCTAGGCATAGGAAATTCCGGCTATTTCCTACTCAGAGTCTGAACCTTCCTGACTCTGCAACTGATGTTTCACCTTGTGAACACATGCTATGGCTGTCAGTAGGTCCAGTAGGTGTACTCTAATGGGATAGCCCTGCTTTGTGCCTTCGGTCCAGTTATCAGGAAAATATCTAAGTGTAATTTTTAATAGAAATTTAATTTATTTAAGTATTTAATAAGATAAGCTCCTTATGGCCAGGTGCTTCCCAACAGAATATTTTATAGCAGCTTGTTCAGGTTGGTGCCCAGAACAAATTTTCAGGGACTCAAGAATCTGTTTTTCAAAATATCTAATTCAAACTTTATACTCTTCATTGTCTCTCTTTAACTTCCACCTTGCAAACCCCCAAGAGGCTGTCAGATTCAAAGTGCTAAAAGCCTTGTTTAACAGATGACTGCATCATCATACACAGCTGGAATAGAAAGCAGAAGTCATGCAAATGTGAAAGGTAGAATTGTTCCCAGGAGGACATGAGACTCCATTCAGTTCGTTAGTGAAACTAACACAGTGACATATGAGTCATAGTGAAGGACACAGTAAATTATCAGGAATATTAATATCTACCAGATCAAGCTCTTCACTAAGTGATATATTACTTTGTCTAATTCTCATTTTAAAAATTCATGTTAGCTCTCCATTCAGATTTCCTGGGTGATGATACACAGATCGGGTTTGGATTACATGCATTTATCTTAGTCATGTAGTTGGGTTTGCAGAGATACACCAACACAAATGTCTCAGAGTGGGTCATCTATGCAGAGAACACTGTAGTCAGGTTCCACAGAGGCCTTTTACACAGTTATATGTACCTACCTGCCATTTGTGCATTTAAAAATGGTTCCTCTATTTGCAAGAAACTTCAGGTGTACACAGTTTGCTTTGCACTTAAAAAATTATAGACTGTTACATATGTTTGAACTTAAAAAGTGTCTCAACCTCTCCTTTAAAAAAAAAAAAAAAAGGAGATACATGTGGAGAGACAGATATTATAAATGGTAAATACATGTCATTGCCATGATGTGTCACTGAAATTCCAACATTAGATGCTCTTCTTCCCCTACACCAACACGCCCCTCCAAAAAAAACAAACCAAACCAAAGCAAAAACAACAACAACAACAACAACAAAACTTATAAAATCTCACATATTTTGTGATTTATCATTGGCAAGAGACTGGAAGAAATATTTTTCTTTCCTAACTAAAAATAAAAAAGACATAGTTTGTTAAGTTGTATTTGGCTGTGTTTATATGCTGCTGACAAAGCAGACAGAATACATAGATAGGATAATGTACTGCTCAGTTTGTGTTACTTGATGGAAGATGTGGTGGATAATTTGTTTATGGATGACCTCCACCATGAAATTCTTTTCCTGATATTCACTGTGGCCAGATCTGCAATATTTTTCATTTTGAGAAAATTTTATGAGCCAAGACACATGTCAGCTGTGGAAAGGATACTTGCAGCATCTAGAGATGGAGCACTGCGTAACAGACAAATAACTCACTGATAAACACCACATACAAAATTGTAACACGAGGCCTCAGGGAGATATTCATATCTCTTCATAATATCATTAGCTTCTCTGGTTTCATTGCAAAATGTGACCCAGTCCTCTAGGGAGACTTAGATTTTTAACATCATTTTTATTAGATTAAAAGCAAAGGGATTGGAAGAGCAGGAAAGAGATCAGAAAGGGAAGGAAAGGATCAAACTCTTAATTTTATCACCTATACATACCATGCCCTTATTAAATAGTAGGACTGTGTAAGTTACATGCATTTCTCTCAGTAACTTTTGGCAGTTTTGTTCTCTCCAGTTTTGCATAAAGAAAACACCCAATTTTCACAGCACTAAAAAACTGAACTACAATGTTAATCCAAAAGTGAACTGCACAAGAAAGAGTAATTATTTTTTTATGAAAACGAGGCTAACTTCATTTTCTGCAACAAGACAGATCAGCACAAATTGATTAGAAAGTTTTGCACAATTCTTTCAGAAATTGCCTTTCATTGTAAGGGTAAAGTGTCTAAGAATGTTTTCAAAGGCACACGAAAATGGAATTGCCTGTAGATTTGTATTCAATAATTTGTTCAGCCAGTAAAAAGGCTTGGTGTTAGCAGCCATATAGTTCTGCTGAGAGTAAGAAACAAACGACTCAATCTGAAGAACACTGAACTGAGGGATTGCAGCATCAAATGCAAAGGAGTGGGAAAAGGCATAGAGCAATTAAAGAAAACTCTTGGATGACAGTCTGGCATTTGATTTAGATATTTTAGAAATTCTGATTGGCAGAACTTCTTAGAAAATCAAACTGAAGCTAAAATTTTGAAGAGTATTAAGAATTTTATCTGATGAAGACATTTTGACCTCATGGTATCCCTGTAACTATTTGTCTGTCCTTTTTCTAACAAAAAAAAAAATGTTAAATGTGATCAGCACAAAGTAATGTGACACAGTTCTCACAACTGAGTCTGCAGAAAGGGGAATAAAGGAGTCACCATAATGAATGTGACATAGTGTGAAGGCTGAGCATGACAGGATCCTAACAAAGGCTAAAGCAAAGGAGGACACAACATAAACACAATGTAGTTGGTTTTGGATGAAAGCCCAGTGATACAGGCAAGAAGAACAGAATGTGTCTCAGTGAAAAAGAGTGTATGGCCAAGGCCATCACAGCTGCACTCCTGTTTCTCAACTGAGCCCTGAGAGTAGCAAAAAACCGCAGAAGTTCATTTTATGTAGCTGAAGAATATCTTGGATGGGATTAAGAGGGGGAAAAAAAAGTCAAGGAAATTAAGAGCAACAAAGTAGACTTTGAATACATTGGTGCGTTTACTTGACTCCAGCATCCTCTGACTTGTGCTTAAGGTCTTATTTCTGTATTTTTTTAATTGATCATTGTTAAGTGAAATTCAATTTTCTTACTCTTGTAAGTGGTGATGGAAATGCCTAGAGATATACTGTGTCTATCATAGATTTGCTACTAGGTCATATATGGAAACCTGTCAAAAAAGGAAATTATTTAATAAGCTATGCTATACAACCATGGTTTATATATGTTTTTTGCAATGAACTATACATCCTGAAGAAATCAAAGTGGCATAGAATCAGTGGGCCTTTCTTTTGGGGAAAAAAAAATCTAAAGTACTATTTAAAACACGTCACAGCCTAGCTTAACACTAAAATAATGTTATATATTAGTTCCTTTTTACTGCTGGGTATCATTACAAAAATTAGCCATTTCAGTATTTTGTGATGCAGGTAATAAACTACTACTTTTAGAGTTGAAAACCCAAAAGCAACAGAAAGTACTGATACCAAATGTGAGGCTTTCACAGCCAGAATTGTAACTAACAGGGTGCTGCTTCCCTGGTCTCTTTCCCCAGGTTTTTCAGGCACACTTCTCTCAGTTGCACTGCACAGAAATAGGGATTTTGAACTGTATACCTGTACTCTTTTCACTCTCAAACACTGAAAAATCATCCCCTGCATGTCAAAAGCACTATTTAGCTGTGCTCTTACCTAAAGGGGAGACTTTTTTCCTGTATCTGTAATGCAGACTGTAGCTGACTGAAAATTTTGATACAAATAGGAAGAAATCAGTACACTACAAAATGAAATTTTGTTTTCCAACAGATCCCATCCTGCTGTTATATTCAGGTGCAGATATTAAATCTGGTACAGCTAATACTAGGATCCCTTGTGGGTTTTGCCTTGAAAATTTCAGAAAAGCACTAGTTCAAAGTGTCAGTAGGAAAGAAGTTGGAATTACTTGCATCATCAAATATCACAACAGCAAGGATACAGACACCTGGAGACCCACATTTACATGTCAAAGCTGAATAGCAGAGTACTTGACCTGCTTCTTTAGGAGGAGTTACATTAGTTGTTCAAATTGTTTGTGTTTTTCCCCCTACACTTACAAAATACAGAATTATCTGCCATAAATTCCAAGCTGACACTATTTATTACCATTTGAACTGAGCTGCTCCAACAAATGGAAAGGTATACTCTCTGTGCTTTCCCCACTGTCTGAAGACATAAATAGCAAGATTTTCAAGTTCAGAACCAGGCAAGGAAAGGAAGAGGCTCTGTGACAAAGCAGCACAGACTGCACAAGTAAAGCCTCCTCTGTTCTCCACACTGTACTTCTTTTATCCACGCTGAGATACATATGACACTAAAGAGCTCAAGCACAGCAATTAATTCTCTGTGGCTAAGGCAGTACAAGTAAATCAAGAGCCTTGTGCTGGCCTATAACTTGCTGCTACTTTCCCCAGAAGAAAAATGTTTAAATAAAGGGCAGAAAGAGAAAGGTAGGTGATTAAGTAGTAGCTTGTGATATTCTACAATGCAATAAAAGGACAGTGAACTCACACCAACTTGAGTAGCAGTGAAGGGCTGTGAAAAGCCAAAGGATGCACTTGCTGATTCTGTTGTCAGAGTAACTTCAGCAGGTGCTGTCTGAGATTGCAGGGACACCTGTTTACTGAGGGCAAACAGGCTGCACAGCCATGACCCGACAACAGGTCCTCATGGCCTGTGGGAGGTAAGTAAGCTCATTTTTTTACCCACAGAAACTGTACCTGCTCTTCACAAAGGGCTGAGGAAGACAACAGTGAGATAATGGGGGTTGTGAATTTGAGAATATGCAAAAATAAATTACTAAATGATCTTCTAGAGCTTTCAGAAGATTCACAGGCTTTGGATATCCTTAGCTAAGACTGCATAAGATAAAACATTATATTGCAATTTTCTCTCTTTCCAGAGTGAATAAATAAATTACATTTACAATACATGGAGAAACACTGGAAAATTTTGTGCTTTAAAGTCTGTTAGTTCCCTGTGATCCACTCTTCCATATTTCTTATGCTTCACACTAATTTGGTGTCTTAAGTTTGCTCTTAGAAGGAAGGAAATAAAGAAATAAACAAAGAAGAGAAGAAAGTAAAAGAAATGAAAGAAGGGGATGAAGGGGAGGGAGGAGGAGGAGGAGAGGAAGGATTAAAAAAAGGAGAAAGGAAAAGGAACCTTCTCAACTGCTCCCATCTTAGTCTAACAAGTATTTTACATCAGAACTTCTTATTACCACTGCTACTGGACAGACCCACATGTGTTTAAGTTTTAGCAACTGGAACCCATTTTTTCCACTTTCTCATATTTCCAGTTTGCTCAAGACATCAAAGTCATTCAGACCAGGAAAAACAGTAAGGAGTTGGTACAGCTCTCTGATGGAACACTGTCTTCCAAATAAACTAACAATCCCCAACTTTTAACTTTTATATTTCTTATTACAGTCTTCCCTGTGTACTCCATAAGCTGGACTGACCTCAGTAAACATTCAACCATCAGGTAAATATTTCTGCCTCATCCCTTATCTCCCCACTTTCCAATGCAAGGAAAAGCCTTCTCCATACAACAGAACCCATGCTCAATCCCAAATGAGGGAGTCACTTCCCAGCTTTTAAGCCAGAAAGGATTTTATATCATGTTTTACACCAGAGGAAGACATTATGCCAAGTTTAAATTAAGAACAAAAGTCCAAGTAATGGTGCATCACTTGTGGTTTTGGCAGTAGTAAAAATAAAAAAGAGAACCTCAAAGAAAACATACCTTTTATGGAAATCAAATATAGACCACAACTGGCAAAGAGAAAACTGCATGGACAAACAAAACTGCTGGCTAAACAAATCAAAATTACACAGGAAGCTGACACCCATTCTTTACAGTGGAAAACCAAAGATAAAAATGAGTCATATATTTTATATTTTTGGACTAGGCAAACTCCCATCTGTCTGGCAGCATATGATTTATATTCTCAAAGAAGTCTAATATTTCCAATATTACCCCTAAATAACCAACCAACTAATCAAGCAGAAGGATTATTTAAAATAGTTGATGTCATGGAATAGCTGACTGCTTTGGGAATAGTAGGAAAATGACTGGCCTTGAACTGCAATATGCATTTTAGATTGAATGTTTAGGGTTTAGATATAAAGAGTAAGTGAGCAAAGGAGGAAGGGAAGGAGGAAGGGAAGAGAGGAATGGAGGAAGAATGGAAGATAGGAAGCGTGGGATAAAGAAAGAAAAGGGAAACTTCCGAATGTGCTCTAAGTAGAACAGATTCTAAGTTACTCCTTGCCAAAGCAACAAAAATTCTAAAGGAAATTACTTTTTTTTAAAATCTATGTCTGGTTTCACTTTTACTATTTTTTCTTCTTGAAGATTTTCATCCTGATTTGTTTTGCCTATAAGGCGCCATTTATAAACACTGTTACTCATTTGTCTGGCATGAGTGTAATCACATCATATTCAATAGTAAGAAGAAGAAACTCAGTACCATAAACTGGGTCAGGAGAAGTGAAATAATCATGGGCCAACACATTCTGCCTCACATCTCTGACAGTTTTCACAATTCTGAAAGCCCCAGCAGACCTTTTAGAAATTTATTTTTACATATTCTCAAATATACATCCCCTGTTATCTCACTGTTGTCTTCCTCATCCCTTTGCCAGAGGTTATCACACTTCTAGAAGAACTGACAGAAGTAAACATGCACGTGCATCTCAGCCACTCTAATTCACAGATAGGTGCAGCTGTTCAATCATAAGCAGAAGGGGTCAGTGAATTGCAATGCCTTGTGGCAGAAAATCAAGTTATCACAACTCTGCTATGAGTACAGTAATGCCTTTAGGGAGAGAAGGCTACTCTGTCCATTTGAATTCCAAGTGGGTAATACATATTGTTTCTGTAAATGATTCCTCACGAGTCAGGATATGTCACTTTTCCTTTCAGATACTGACTCCAAATTCTTACTTTTCTGCATAGAAATTAACCAAAACCTAAATAGGTTACTTTTTAATTTTTTCATTGCAAAATATGGAAGAATACTTTAAAGTGCATGCTGGATGTATCATTCTGATGGAAGAATAAATACTTGAAAGACTTACCTGATGTTTCTGCTTCAAAGAATGCAAGAATCAGATTATGTCTGACTCTTATTTGCAATGCCTGAACTCTCCTCTACCCCACTAAACTTAAGGCTACCACAAAGTCTACTAATTTGGAAGCTTCTCACTAGACTAAATTTATGGCTGAAGTATGAATTGCTGTGAAATGTATTCCTGTACACTTAAGTTAGGACTCTCTTAAATTAACTTCTACTCATGTAGTTTTATGCTAGTGCTACGTATCACCAAAATGCTAAGCCATGGCGATTCTACAGAAGTATAAACAAAAGCAGGTAGGATTTATCTGTAAATAGCACATATATCACCAAAGTCAGTTCATCACCATGTACTTTGAGACATCTTACCACCCACCATCACACACAGAAATAACACTAACTGTACTTCACTGTTCAGAAAAGCACAATTAAATGACATACAGAGCCACCAAATAAAATAGAGATATTTTACAAATCCCTTTAAAATCTGCTTGTGACAGAAGCTCTTTCAGCTTTCAGTATGGGAACTGTGATTCGTATTAACTGAGACAGTAGGCTTCAGAAGAACACATGAGTAATAGTACATTTTGGTATGAAATAGGCTGAGTAAGATATTTGCACTCTAGGAAGCAGAAATAAATGCAGTGATTCATAATATTTTTGAACAGTGCTGTGAACATTCATACATCAAAGTTTTCTCTCACTGCTGTAGCAACAAAGTAGGACAGAAAAAAATAAGTAACAATTCCTAAATAGTTCAGAATAGCTTCAGAAGAAAATATGTTAAAAAAGATTTTAAATAAAACCCTTGACATGAACACCTGAATAGCAGGGGATGAAGAAGAAACAACAAAATACATAATTTTCTTTTCATTCGCTAAATCTAATAGCAAGTGCTATGTTGTTATCATGGCGCCAGTCTGGGTTATGGGCTGCCCTGCTGGTCTAAGGCACATTTGATCAGCTGAGCAGCTGCATATGCCACAAGAGAAACAGGCTGGGTGCTGCAATATTCCTGAAGATATGCCACCCCCTGGGGTGCCGATCCCCAGAGCTCCACTCTGCTGCATCTGTTCACTTTCAGAGAATCACAGAGTATGCCGAGTTGGGAATCACAAGGATAATCAAGTTCACCTTTACATCCTGCATAGGACCATCCCAAAGAGTCACATCATGTGCATGAGAGTATCATCCAAACCTTTCTTGAACTCTGTCAGGCTTGGTGCTGTGATCAGTTCCCTGGGGAGCCTGCTCCAGTGCCCAACCAACCTCTGGGTGAAGAACCTTTTCCCAATATCCAACCTACAACTCCCCTGACACAACTTTAGGCCATTCCCTCGGGTCCTGTCACTGGTCACCACAGAAAAGAGATCAGTGCCTGCCCCTCCTCTTCCCCTCACAAGCAAGTTGTAACTGCAATGAGGAATCCCCTCAGTCTCCTCTTCTTTAAGCTGAACAGACCAAGTGCCATCAGCTGCTCCTCATATGGCTTCCCCTCAAGGCCCTTCACCATCTTCATTACCCTCCTTTGGACACTCTCTAATGGCTTAATGTCTTTCTTATATTGCAGTGCCCCAAACTGTCCACAATATTCAAGGTGAGGCTGCCCCAGAGCAGAGCAGAGCGGGACAATCCACTCCCTCGACCGGCTGGTGATGCTTTGTCTGATGCCCCCCAGGACAGGGTTGGCCCTCCTGGCTGCCAGGGCACTGCTGACTCACATTCAACTTGCCATTGACCA
>JAWWEU010000040.1:37833948-37845665 GCA_035583155.1 Acropternis orthonyx | reverse complement strand
TTTATCCAGCTGTGCTGGACATTTTGTCCAGAAGGATCCTGTGAGAGACAGTGTTGAAAGCTTTACTGAAATCCAAAAAGATGATATCAACTGGCTTCCCTGGATTAGCTGAGTGGGTTACCTTGTCCATAGAAGGAAATCAGGCTGATAAGCAGGACTTTCTGCTCATGAAGCTGTGCTGACTCTGACTGATGACAGTGTTTGTCTTTCAGGTGTTTTTCCATACCTCCCAGAATGATCTTCTCCATAACTTTACCAGGCATTGAAGTGAGACTGAACAGACCTGTGGTTTCTGGCATCCTTCTTGCCTTTCTTGAAAACTGGGATAATATTTGCCAGATTCCAGTCATCTGGGACCTCTCCGGATTCCCAAGACCTCTCAAAAATCATCATGAGAGGTTTTGTAACGACATCAGCTAGCATTCTGAGAATTCTGGGATGAGTCCCATCAGGCCCCATAGGTTTGAGGATCCAGCTGGAGCAGCAGATCTGGCAAAAGTTCAGCGGTCCTCCAGCTTGGGGCACTGAGAACCTCTTGGTCTGTCATCCATGTTGACAGCAGAGGCAAAGGAAGCATTGAACACCTCTGCCTTGTCTCTGTTCTTTCTTACCTCCATTCTTATATCACTTGGTACAGTAGAAACATTGCCTGTTGGATTGCAGAGCCACCACAAATTCACACATTGGAGAAGAAGAAACAAATAAATATCTCCCAGTGAAATCAACATACAACCATTTCCGCAGTAACTTGTTAGTAAACAAAATAAGCGACAAAATACAAACTAATAAATACATTTGATGATGATACTCCAATATGTCCATTTTTATTATAAAGCAGAAATTATTCTTTGAGATATTAAATTACTCTACTCACCTGTATTAACTTCCTCTCTGTTTAAGATCACATTATATTTATGAGCACTAGCATCTCAAGTATTTTGCCAAATTTCTTTTAGTAAGCATACAAAGAACAGAAGTACAACTTCTTTAAGGGTTGGGATAGGAAAAGGCAAGTTTCTGAAATGCAGCCTAAACTAAGACAGATGCAGAATTCAGGGCACAAGCACATAGTTTCACAGTCAAATACCTGATCATGTGCACTGCTGTAATTTGGATTTAAATGGTCAGCTATGAAAAAGAGCAGCCAGAGGTCTGCTCAAGCACCAATGGCTCATCAAACGGCTGAGGCTAATGCAACTCATTTTGCCAATTTGTGTCCAAAGTTATCCATTTACTGCTGAGCAAAATGTCAGCACAGGCCTGGATCAAAATTGCAGCATGCAGTAGAGACCAATCAGTTACTCAGAGTTCTAAAGTTAACAATTGTAAAAATGGCTCAAGGTTTTACACTAGGTAAACCTGAGCTTCTGAGAGGTAATTAAGCACCCAAGCCCAGTGCCTTCTGAGAGAGTTAACTTTGCATTTTACCCAGGTATATGTATAAAATTACCTAATCTCCAACATATTTCCACAAAAAATTATATGAAAAGAGTTATTAGACAAGCCAATCAATATCCAAGGGACAAGCTCTCTTTGTTCCCTGTGAGTTACTATTCAGAATGGAAAAAGTTGCCTACATGGATGTGCTCCAGCAACCACAGCAGTGAGCTGTCATCAAAATTCCTGTTGCCATTTAAGGTCTCAAACACCTGTACACCTTCTTCCAGGAAGCTCATTCAGAATACACATCTGGGTACATAATCAATAAAGGAATAAAGGTCAATAGTAACAGTAGGTAAAGAAGTCATTCTTTCTTACTTCTGTGAGAATACCAAACCAAGGAATGTCTCTCTCCAGCAATATTTTTCTATCTTTGTATAGATATTCTTGGGTTTCAAGATGTGCATAGAGAAGGCACTATGGTCTTCGGACAGCCTGTTTCAGAGATTCAAAAGTTTACTCTCAAATATCCATTGATCATTAAAACAGAGGTGGGACAAGCGCAGAGGAACAACAGTATAATGAGCAGCCTGCCATGCCCAAGTCATCTCATGTGCTATAGTATGCACATATATCCTTCAACACATTTGGCTTGTAAACTCATTGCCAATTTTCTCTGTTTTTCATCAGCTCCTCCCCCTGGGATACAGGCAGTGCACTAGGAGTTAACAGATGCAGCTGGCTTTAAAGTATGTACATCCCTCCAATGACAGGAATGTTGGTGTTTTTCTAAAAAAGTAAACAACCAACAATATATTTTTGGGAAGGTGGATAAGGTGGAAACAACATTCTTATCATGTCAGTCTTGAGGAGGATGCTTAAAAAATACAAGGAGACACAAACATGTTATTAGAATTGCAGGGAGAAAGAGCCTGGCTGCTCCTTTCACTCTCCTTTGAATTATCACTACTCCATGACAGCCTTGACATTTACCAGATGGAGTCAGATTTGTCTCATGCACATGCATAAGCAGAGGCAGGCTTCAGCTAAGCCAATATTTTTCCTTTCAAAATATTGTCATTAACACCTTAGTTTTAAGTAAATACAAGCATGAACTAAAAAGAGTAATTTAAATCTTCTCTGCAGCCACACAACACTGCTAAAGCTTTCATATGTACAGGATATGAAGTGATTTGTAATATTTAAAAAAAAATAATTTCAAAGTCTGTAATAGACATCAAAAAGCTGTTGCAACAGAGATGAAAGAAGTGATGGATTTAGCAGGTGAATTACTAGCTTCATAATAATCTTCAAGCCATTAACATAATTAGCCACTACTTCTGCTCAACCTTAAATCTAAATTTGGTGGTGCAAAGAAAAAAGGGGAAAAAGAGAACATCTGAAGACTTATATTTCTTACACATTTTGCTGGAATACTTTTTCCTAGTATCTATCCAGAATTAACACGTAGCCAAATACACTAAGCACTTAGCAATCATTCTGCAGGAAAAATAAATTTTACTTCATGGCTTATGTGAGTTTCACCTGCATGTAAATAAAATGTATGCTGCCATGATATTTCTTCCAACAATATTTTATGTAAGACTAATGAAATTTCATACCAAATTTGATATGCTTTCCACAGTTCCCATTTGAGTAAAGGAAAGCACTAAACTCTGTATTCAGATTAGTACCTACATATATGTGCCCATATTGGTACCTGTCCCAGTGAAGGTGGTAGTTAGATGCCCAAGCAATGAAATCAGATTATTCATCTGTTTAAAAGTACAGAATTAAATATCTCTATTGAATTGAAGTTTACCTGAAAAATAACAGAATAAATCTGACTACTTTGGTTAATGGTCTGATTTTAAGGATGTCAACATTTTCTATACATTCTGTTCATAACTGGGCATCATCAACCACCTGAAAACCAAATACTTTTTTTTTTTTTCATAAGGGAAAGGAGGTTGAATACAGCTTTTCTGGAAAAACTCATTCTATGCTTCTGTTAATGTCAATACTTATGAAAAATAGTGTGTTTGTCTTCAATTATATTGATGTTCAAATAGTAGGAATCCAATTTAATTCCCTTTTTTTTTCCATAGTTATATCGGTATAAAAAAAAAAAAAAAAAAAAAAAAGAGAGAATAGCAGATCTAAGAGATTAGAATATCTCTGTGATCTTTCTCAGCTTTTTTAAATTCCCTGACTTTAGAGAATGATGGCTTTCCTACAAATTTTCTTAGAATAAGTATTGTCTGTGGAGTAGAAAGAAAAGTAATACAAAAAATTACAAGTAATCCTTCATATTAATGATGAAGAACCATGAATAAAGCTGTTGCTAAAGCTCCCTTTTTCAATCAAATCATATTCTGTCTTTGTAACTTACTAGAAACAAAAAGGTTGCTTTACATAAAGCTAGTACTAAGGTAATCTCTTTGATGTCATTATCTATTTCCATTTTATTTAAAATTTACTCATCTAGAATAAAGAGAAAACCAAGACAAAGAAGATGACAGATATTTACTTGTGTTGCTTAAAAGCAGAAAGAATAATAAGAAAAAAAATGTGTTCTTTTAAATGGTAGGTCCACCAAATCAATCACTCACTAAGGGAGCTCAACTGTTATTGCTGGGATTTGTTTGAGAAAGCTTCAGGGTACCTCAACTTTATTTTAATAGAACCATTTAAAAGGGCAATGGTTGCCTTTGAAAAGTAATGACATTTCAAAGATACATCAGGAGAGTAAGCATCCATAGAAAATCTGAGCAAACATACAAATCTCATCTTGCAGAAATGTTGCTGGAGATTTTGCTAGAGGCAAAAATATACAGAGACTGAAAAAGCTGTAAATGGTACAAGGCACTTACTATTATTTTCTTTTTTATAATTTTTAATGATTTCTCTTCATATCCAAACCGAATATATTTTGAACCTATAATTGCTATCTATTAAGAAGACACAAGAACAAAAGGATGATGCAATTCCAAACACAAGACACTATAAATGTAATATGCAATGCAAAGAACAAAAAGGCATCCTTGGTACCTGCAATTTACTTTGGGGATGTATTTGTGCACGGCATAGGGAACTAGGGAATAAGAAAGAAACATTAGTCCTGCAAAGGAATATGTCAAGTAGAGCTAACTTCATTACTTTGGTCTGTTTGTCCCATCAGACGGTTTCCACTTTTTCTAGGCTTGCATGATCTCCATGTCTCTCATCAGTGGCTGACTCACAGTTCTCTCCTTCCCACTCATAACTAGTCCAAATTCTACTAATCTCTTCTGCTGATTTCCAAACCTCACCCTCATAAATTCCTGCACAGTTTGCTTTCTTCCCATTGTCCAATCTTCTGGTCTTGGTCTTCTCATGTTACCAGCTCAAGTCTGTTCTTTCATCTCATCCCCTATCCAAGCTTTTCAACTAAAGCAAACTTCTCCTTTGGCAGAGGGAGGAATGGGACCATTGTTGAGAATTCAGGAATATTTGGTTGCCTAACCTTGGGTAGTACTTTATCCTTCCTGGGCTCCACAAAATACTAAAATTTCAGGAAAATCCTGTTTTACCTGCCTAGGCTGAAAAACACAGTCACTCTGGCAAACAGTTCACATGCAGTTCATGGACACATGCAAGTCTTTCAGAGAACAGGTACCAGCAAAGAATAGGACACAGAAGTCTTTACAGAACATGCCTGATGGATAACAATCTTCAAAGGCTTATTAATCTCCCAGATCTGGACAGGTTTTCACAAGTAGAAAAACGTCATGTGCTTGACACAGAGGTCACACGACTGCCGTATTTTAAATTACCTACAATGAAACATCATCAAAATCATTTCAATTCCACAAAAGAGCATAGCTTTTCCAGGTTTCTTCTAAACACAAGTGGCTTTATTGAAACTTTCAAAAACAATTACTGACAGAAGATCAGCAGGCAAAATTAACCAAAATTAGGCACAATTGGCTAAATTCTATCTCAATGTTCGCAAACTTTAGTGTTCCCCAAGTCCTTGGCAGTCTGGTGACTTGAAAATATGTACTGCTACCTCCCTCACTGCTATAATGAACAATAGTCTGTCTTTAGTCTGTCACTTTCTAATTCTAATTGTTAAAATTTCAAAAGAGAAGATACACTGTCATCAGCAGGAAACATGTAGAACCAGCTACTTATATTTTAAGTAGGAACATAAAGATGTTATGCTAGTTTCACACATTTATTTATTGATGTCTGCCTAGCAGCAATAGCTGCAAGAGAAGAGCACCAACATCACCTGTTTAAAAGCAGAGATCTTTCTATTAAAAAAAAAATAAATTAAAAAATCAATCATTTCCATCAACAAATTTTGGAATGAAGACCTTGATTTTTAACTTATCTAAAATACCTAATGATCTTTCAGATTACTGGTAATAAAAAGGACAGGGGAGATACTCTTTAAAAAAAGAAAAAGTCAGAGATGAAGGAACATCTGAATTTAGTTGATTCCCAAAGGACTTCACGTTTGACCATGATGGTGTACTGAAGGACTAATAATTCAGTATCTATAATCTATAAACTGCACTTAAAAACAGTTCAGTTCTCACAAGATTTTATGTGAAGAACGACTTTAGAATGAATGATAAACCACTATTTTACAGGGGCAAGTATAAAAAAGGGAACAGAAAGGTGCTACTTTTTAGCACTGGATAATAAATCAACCAATTAAAAATTAAATTGAACTGACTAAACATGGTGAGACCACTGTAAGGATGAGACAGTGCATGAAATTACTGAGCTAAGAAATGGATGTATTTTCTGCTAGTTATCAAACTTTATAGAGCTTTCATAATGATGAACTGTATTGGTGAATGAAGGGAAATTAAAGAGGCAGTGGCCTACAATTCTAAACTTTCACACAAACACTGAATGATTGAGGTAGGGAGGGACCTCTGGAGATCATCCAACACCCTGCCCAAAGCAGGGCCAGTCTAGCAGGTTGCTCAGACTCCATGTACAACTAGATTTTTAATATCTCCAAGGACGGGGACTCCATGACCTCTCTGGACAATCTGTGCCACTATTTGACCATCCTTACCATATTATATGTTATTTTACATTTAAATGGAATTAAAGTATGTCTAAATGATGCAACCTGTAGTGATTATTGATGACATTTTGAGCAGTGTATGCTTCATTCTATCTACCATAAAAAAAGACTCTTTAGATAGCAAAATTACAGATAATTATCGAACAATATAAAAATCTACAGTAGTCATATCTGAAGGCAGGATAGGTGCACACACAGTGTTAGGAGGGCAAATGATCTTTTAGACTCAGATAATACCCGTGAGAAAAATAATTTCTGGATCAATTTTATTGTGTTTAAGGGACTCAGATTTGCTTTTTAGCAGCAAAAAATCCAATAGTTGCACATCAGCAGTAGTTCCCTATCTGCAATGAGTAGACTTACTGTAACAGCCCAGTGCACTTCCCAGGTTTCATTCCAGTCTTTATGGCAGTGAAGTCAGTACACTTCATAACAGCCTCAAAATCTATGAGGCCATGAATTTTAAGAAAAGAACAGTTTTCAATTGTAGTGAAGGAAGTGAATTTCAACTGAATACTGAATATAAATAAAAGAAGAGGCTGGTGTTTTGTTAACATGCAAAGAATATACTGTGGCTGATATTCATCTAGTATCTGACAACAAAGTCATTGGTCTATAATTAACTAAAAGGCCACAGCTTCAGTCCAGTCTCTTGCTGACTGTGGGCCAAAATAGTGGTTGTTGCCTCTTAGTAGGCAATTTGGTACAACGTGTTCCTGTTAACAACTTGACATGCCTGTGATCTCCTCCAGTGTGCTGGCTACATCAGTGCCATCATGGACTCACAGGTTTCCACACTCCATACAGGTGCAGATGTTCCTTTCACTGTAAACAACACTCCGTTCTTCTGAAATTTCGGTGTGCAGGCAAAGCTGATGGTAACACTTTCTCTACAAAAGCTTGCAAGGCTAAATATAGGGTTTAATTTAAGGCAGAATTCTAAGGAGAATGTGATTGTTGCTGAAAACATTTGATTTTACTACGTGAAGTGTAGTTTTAGTTCAGCTTTCCAGTTAAAATTCAATATAACTTTATCAAAGGTCTGTGCAAAATAACCACTTTTACTGAAATTGTAACTGTGTTTTGAAGAAATAAAACAAAATACAAATTAATTTGAATGGATAAGATACTTTCAAGCAATTGCTCTTACAGAAACTTATCTCCCAATGAAAAATCAAGGCTGCACACATTATAAAGAATACTGTGTGAGGTGAGAAGAGAATTTAAATGATCCTCCCCAGACTAATCCATATATTAAAGCAACCTCAAAGTTGCTGCCTGGAAGTGTGCTTAAAGGTCTATTTCTTGCCCCATGACCTAGCTGAGTTTCTCAGATTCAATGTCTACCAGACCTGATGTCTCCAGGACCCAGTTCTAAATTCTCCCAGTCCTTTGACCATGAGACTTGGGTGTGCACTTGTCAGGCAACCCCTCTCATCTGACAGGAGAGCCAGGGACCTCAGGTTGCTTTCATGTCCAGTTATGGGCACCTTGGTCAGGAATTGGGGGGAAAGAAGTTGAACTACCAGAACCATGACCAGCTGGCTCAGATGTTGTCCCCTGCCCCTGCCTGTGAGGCTTCTCTAAAAACATATGGCAGTGTGCTGGATCCAATCCAAAGTAGAGCCTCTTGCCGATTTTGTGGTTAGGCTGCCATGGGACTCAAGGTATTAAATTTTGCCTACTATTTGTCTACTGGGTTTTGGGTGGGATTTTTTGTTTGGTTTGGTTTTTTTTTCTTTTTGATTCTGATTTTAGAGACAGGTTTAGGCTATATTTTTCTCCCCATTTGACTATTCTTTATCTGGCACAAGGCACACTGATTCGCTGAAACTTCATGTGTCACTGTAAAACAAATAACTGAAACAATAAAAGTCAGGATCAATGCAGAAAACTTATGAAACTTTTAGCAAATTCTTACATGTTGCTTTTGAGTCCTAAAGCAGGCACTGGAAACACTCATTGCAAAAATGAGACAAAAAACTTCAGGGCAGCTCATTAATACAGTATGTTAATGAGAGTTCATGGAGAAATGTGGCTGAAACCTGTGATATCTCACAAACATTTCTAATTTTAAAGGAATGGGATGATATTCTGCCAGTAATGACAATGTATGTGGCTGAATAAAAGAACAGTTCTGATAGTTCTTTTATTTAAACCATATCCCTATAAAAATAAGTGTGGAAACAGCTTGGATGTTCTTCAAAGAGATCAACGGGCTGCATAATAATATAAATTAAGGCCATTTCAACCAAACTGAAGGAGAATATTTTCATTTTATTCCATTTCTGTAATTTTTTATGTAATTTGAACACTGTTGCAGACATGAAGTAAATCTCATTAAGGCTAATCAAAACCTAATGTAATGCACCATTAATAAGAAGAATATAGAAGACATTTATCTATTTAGTATAATCAGTAAAAAGTTTCTTACAGACCTTCATATCAGATTTCTGCATCTCCTCACATAAATTGAATTAATTAGAGGTTTCTAGTTCTTTACCATCCAGACACATGTCAATAGTATTAACATAAGTAATTAACCAGAACACTATAGTATTCATATAAGTGAGGTCAAGAAATAGTTGCAAAATAATTTTCTTATGGAGAGTCCATCTGTTTTGTTCCAAGAGCAATGGAAAGTATATCTGTAGAAAAACTTATCTTATTTCCGAGAAATTCACCCTCCAACTCTTCCCAAATTGTACTGGCAACACTGAAACTCTCAAGAGCTACACAATGTGTGTTTCTTATCCATATTTCTCAGTCAACCACTTCTGAGCACAACACTTGCATGAAGACGTCCTACCACAAATGCTTCCTTCCATCTGACTGTAGGTTGTTCACTACCATGCTTTGAAATCCTTGCTTAAACAAACAACTAATCACAGTTTTCAAACAATGTGAACAAAATATGTTTTGTGATGTGATATTTGTTTTCAACCAAGTTTTCCCATACTTGCTAGTTTGTTCATCTGTAGTTAAGCCATAACATGGTCTTGCAGTCAGCTGTGGAATCTCAACAAGCATACATCTCATGTCTCATCTGTCTCTGAATTTATAGTGTAGGAGAAGACATATTGTCTCACTTTTGCAAGTGCTAAATTATTCTGTGTGTCAGATTTTATGTTGTCATAACAGCATAAGTCAGTTTAAAGCCACTTTCATAAGCTGCAATATTTTGATGTAACCATATAAATTGGGACTAAAACCTTCTCTTCCTCTCATAATTATATAAATATTAATATTACTATTGCTTATAGTAGATAAAATTACTTTAGTTCTTGGTAGACATCTTTTTCTTTCTAAACTGTTTGGCTTAGTTTTCTAAGAAGTAGCTTTCAAAAGCAAGTCCAAGAAACTCCAGGAAACTGCATTATTTCTAAAGGGCCCTAAAGGGGCAACAAATAAAATACAACAAATATAGTATGCAGAGATTTGTTCCACCTCTAAAAAGCATGTAAATGTGAAGACTTTAAAACTAGTACTCTGAAACTGTACTACGAAAGACTACCAATAGTAAACTGTACTATGAAAGAGTATAAACATGTTGCCCTTAGGTCTTATAAATACAAATTAACTTTATTCTTCTTTCCTAAAGTTTGCGATGTTTTCCTACTGATATTCTGCTTTAGAGAGATTGAAACAGGCTCTGTAAAAAAAATATGTTTGGTACAATACAGGATGTAAACACGCTGAGGCCTCCAGGAACAATGATGGAACTTTATCACAATTCACTTATTTCTCAGCAGAATTGGCACATGGTTGTTAAGAAAAATACTTGAAATGAATAGAACCATGTCAGCAAATATTCAGACCATATGTTCTGAGCTTAGTTAATGATAAACCCTGAGGTATATTAAAAAATACAAATGGAAAAATTAATGTCGTTTCAAAGCTCATCAATAATTTGTACATTAAAAAAAAATTCCTGGTAATAGCAAGTATTATTTCACTTATTTAAATATTCCTATTTTTTTCTACACTGTAATAGTTCTATTTCTTTTATTAAGGAAAAATTCATGGCTCATTATACTTATTTATTCAAGTCTTGATGAAGGGTTGTGATGCTTCCATGACAACAGGCATATTTGTTAATGTGCTCATGAGTTTTAACTAAGCTGAACAGAGAAGTAGGGGTCTATTCAAGACCTATAATGTGTTGATACATTAATGCACACCTCAGCATAAGATGTGTTGTTTAGGTGATAGGGTGTTGGGTGTTTTGTATGGGGTTTTTTAGCTTATGCCATTTTCCTTCATGCTAATTTTAACATAAACTTAACATGTTAATTTTAACACAAATCTTTGCCTTTTTTTAAAATTCATTATGCCATGTATGATTATTTACAGCAAGGGAAATGCTATAGAGTGGCTTAATCTCCACTTTAATATCTTTTTCTTCTTTCCCTGCTTCATTGTCAAAATCATGGTAAAAATTTTATTCAAGGTGTTAATTATTGTTTTGTGACACCTAATTGGTTCTATTACCTTTGATTAGTACTAAAATAATAGTTACTGTCCTGATTTTACACCCTTTCTTGCTAACACTCATATGCATGAGTACATGTAAATATGGAGAGTTGGAAGCAAGTGAGAAGTCATGAGACATGAGGCCACCTGTGTCAGTCCCAGAGCACAGCAATGCACAGGACAACAAAAGCAGCAGTTAACAGGTTACCAAAAAATCACATGAGCTCTGTCCTAGGAGACAAGAGTACCTCTGATTCTGTGTCATATTTCCAGGAAGAAGATTATGTTATTTGAGACATCTAAACTAATACCACACTTGGTGAAGCTTTCAGGGCACATTTCCTTTCATTTTCTGCCAGACTTTTTTGCCATTCCCACCGAGAAATACAAGCAACATGAAGGAGAAAAATATCTGATGAAAGCATAAATGTCAATGAACTCAGAACCACCTGCAGCACTGGGCATTAAAAAGAACTATGTTTTTATGAAACCAGCTTTTTTTTTTTTTTTTTTTTTTTTAACAAAAACAGAGGAGAGGTGAAATGCAAACATACAAAATAATTGTATCATAACTGTCACCACATTTTAACTTTTATTGTTTTTCTCCACTGGAACTAATCCCATAGTGCTCTTTTAAGACAGTTAGATAATACTATAAAATGGCTTTGTGTATCAAAATACACAGTTTGTAAAACAAAATGGCTTTTTAAAAGTTGTACAAAGTGGTATATTCGTAGTTTTTTATTGGGGGGGGGGGGGGGGGCGGGCAGGTACC
>JAWWEU010000040.1:37818190-37830835 GCA_035583155.1 Acropternis orthonyx | reverse complement strand
CACCCCCCCCCCCCCCCCCGCCAAGTATTTGAATTTGAAAGCTATTTCATAGCTTCACTTCTCTTATGGTTTTAATTTCCAACCCTGATGTTTTTCTGATCATTTTATGTGGATTTTTTTTCTTTATGACTGTCGTTCAGCTTTTCTTCTTCCCTAATGCTCATTCCTCCTCATCATACACAATGTATTCATAAAGAGAAATTATATCCTCTCTCAACTTCTGATTCACTTGACTAGACAAGCTCTTATGAAATACACAAGATAAATCAACCATTCCCCTGACTATCCTACCAACACTTTAGTTGCATTGCAGTATTTTTATATTAATCTTTCTGTACTATGAAGACTAGAACTGAGAACAATATTCCAAATGGCACCTTACTAGCACCACAGATAGGTAAGTTTTCATGTTACTGTCTTTACTGAACATAGGATAGGGGATCAGATTTGCTTTTCATCCTACTTAGAGCTCATATTCATCTTAGGATCAACAGGTATCATTTCATCTTTTTTTATTTTCCGAATGAAATTTTATTTTCACATACATTATAAATACAGCGTCACTTTACCCAATTTACGTTACTTTACAGACCTCAGGGACACCATCATGATGTTTTGATCCTCCTTTGATGATGCATCTCAACTTTGTGATCTCCAAATGGCACTGGCAAAAACGCTGTTGTGCCATTCATTAATGAGAACATTAAATCAGATGCACCCCCAAATCTATCCTACAGCAAGTCTACAAGCAACATGTTCCTTACACATCTTTCTAATCATGTATGATTTCTAACTTTCTCTGCCTTAATAAATACTTCCCCAGATGACTATTACTGAGTTTTTGTGATCTATTATATATCCTTCAGCAAGAGGGGCAACTGTCTTGTCAAGACAAGAAGGTCTAATCAACCTTTCATAAATCCATGTCACTTGCTATCTCATCATTCATTTAACTCCACATTCCTTCATATGAAAAATTTCATAAAGCATTTTATAAAGTTTCACAGCTCCTTGAATTATTTTTTTCTTAAAATATTTGTGAAACACTTTTTACTTTCCATGTATCCAGTACCATCCTGAGCTTGATGGCCAGTGAAGCTCAATGCTTATGGTTTCTTATATGCTAGACATTTCCCCCCTATTCTGTACCATATGAACAAAAAATTCCAGTCCATTTGCTGTGAATATGGTCCTTCTTGCCTCTTGGATATGGTGATTTCCGTTTCATGCACTCATTCCAGTTACTCAGTCACTTAGCCTTTGGCCCCATGTTCAACATCAACATCCTTACTGAAAACTGATTCAAAGTATTCACTGAGTTGTGAGGTCACCCTGACTTTATCTTTAATCTGGATGTTATGGTCACACTGCCATAATCTCCCATCTTTCTCCTCTGTCTTTTCAATTGACTAAACTTCTCATAAATTCCTGAAAAATGCTTAATCCAGTTTCACTTTAGGAAGCTCACTTTTTCACAGTGCTTCCTGACTTTCCAAACAGACTTTCATTACTGCCTGCTCAAGTTCTTTGCATATCTAGATATTTCTTTTGAACTTTCATATTATCCTGTTAAGACAAAGCTTTTTTCTTCTTTTTTTTTTTTTTTTTTTTTTTTTTGGTGCCTTTTTTTTTTTTTTTTTTTTGGTGGTGTAAAAATTCTAAATCCGTTTTGACTTTTGACTAAAAAAACCTTCCAAGTTTTCCAACCCTCAAGTTTAGCCAACCTTGCCAGGAAGCTTCCTTAATTCCTCAGAATTTGCTATATAACAAATGAAAGCTTCTAGAAACCTACACTTCATTTAAATGCTATCAATGTGTAACCACATTAGCTGAGGATATTTTCTGCTAACAGTTCTGTAATGTCTTCACAATTTAACAAAATCAATTGTAAAAAATTTCTTTTTGCTAGTTCACTAGCATTGTGGTGAAATATGCTGCTCTCATTTTTGAGATGGTTGGGCTCTACCTTTGTTAGCAAAGTTTGTTCTCAAATTTTAACCAGGGACTGGGCTTCCATAATGACCCACATTTCAGAAGTATTTTTCTCTCTAACAATTCTAAAGGTAACACATTCTACACTAAAATCTGTATCTCTTCATTATCCCATTTTCATCTAAGTGATATTGATGCCAATAAAATTGTTTTATCTACACTCTTTGCTGTCCATATTAGTATACACTGAACCCTTCAGTATTTGTGCCACCTGTATTAGTTACTCAACCATATTTCTGTTAAACAAACAATAGCTGGTTTCAAAGTCTAAAGTAATTCAAATTTTTTCACATTTAGGCACAAGCCTTTGAGCAGTGATTTGTGGAGCACAGTCAATTCCAGGCTGCACAAACTATGGTTCTTCCATTTTCTATATAACTTACCTGGAAAGCCACCTAAATGTTTGTCTTCCTTACCTCTACTACTTCATTCTGTCAAAACTACTGCCCTTTCATCTGATTGTCACCTTTCTACTTAATAAAAATAGGTGATGAGACTGCATGAGTTCTTTCCCTCCCTTTGTTTTAAAGTTACTGTTCATGTCAAAGCCAGAATTCTAGTCCGTGCACACTGAAGGGAACCATTCCTGTGAAAGCAGTCTAAGCTTGTATAATTGGTAATTGTGCACATACCACACTCATTACATAAACAAATCTCAATTGACATTACCTAGACATTTTCATCTGAGCTATATCAGATAAAATCTAATTCTTTGACGCTGCATCTTAGTCCTATGAAGAAAACAAAATAGCAAGTTATAGCAACTGATGCTCATGCTCTACCAGGAGTACAATTCTGTGTCTTACTAATTTCTCTACCAGTGCCCATTCCCACAAATAAAAGCACAATAGTCCCTTCCATCAAGTCATTAAATAAAAACAACTTATAGTGCAGCAAAGTTTTACAAAAAAAGCTAATTGTAAATGCTTTGTTATGTAATGCATGTGAATCAAACCTCTTTTATTCATTGTATTTGTTGTTTCCAACATGGAGAAAGAGTTACAGAGGAGACAAGTATGGACTCCTTTGACAGGGTAAGAGGGTAAACGTTCCCATTAAAGGAAATACCAGTTAAGTATAATATGAAAGTGAACCTAATTCCATATGTCTGCTTTAATGTGGTACATCAAAAGTGTTAATGGAGAGTGAGTTGACTGTATATAAAATATATATTTACTGGCTACTCCTCTGAGAACAGGTTTTGAACTGTGTTTTTGTTTTTTCTGAAGTTGCCTTTTTATTCCAGAGGATTTCAAAATAGAACTCTGAGTGAGTGTTTCACCCCTCTGAGATGGGAAGATTATTTATGTGGTTTGGGAATTGACATGTTTCTGGTTTATTCACATAATTTCTGTGTTTTAAACCGTTTGCATTTCATGGTTGTGCATCTCTTGGCTAACAATGTTTTGGGATGAACTCTGTTTTGCATTTGAGTGAAGAATGCAATGAAACATCCTGGAAAACGCACACTCAAAACCAGCTCTCTCATTTGAGAAGCTGCCACATAAATCAAATACATGTTAGAACATAGGGATGGGCTGTAGACTTTTCTACTCAGTTGAGTAAGGACCTTTTACCTTTTATTTAGCTTAAAGTGTTAGAACTCTACCCAAAAAACAAGAGGTAAGATCTTCCCCAAGAAGCACATGCTTGATGTCGTACTGCAGAAATGTAAAGGAATATTCAGTCTAGGATGTGCTTTTTTGACCTGAATACTGGTTTGCCTTATGACATTTACTTCAATTCCATCTTAATGGAACAGTGCTAATTTTCTTGTAGACTCAGGTTAGAATCTCTTCAAGTGCGGTAACTTTGACTGTGTGGCCTGAAATGAACTGCTGAGTACTGAGTGCAGCTTTTTCATAGTTTACTTGTTCTGCTCCAACGACACACCAATCATTTTAAAGGTATTATTCTTTATATTACATTATTTCATCTTTCTCCTTCCATGTCATACTTCATTCAGAAGGTACATCTAGAAGCTTTAAAAGCATAAACTAACAGAGACACATAGCTTGGCTTTAAGGCACTTACTCTTTCATTAACTTCCTATTTTGCATTTAAAAAAAAAATTAAACTGAGTTCACTTAGGCAAATCTAAGGGCAGAGGTTTTTTCCCTTCTTTTGCAGTCAATAGGGTGTAAAATTCCTTCAGCTCATCAGCCAGCACCCTGCCAGTAGGAGACTGAGGAAAAAAGCCCAACATTTTGCCTTTCTGAACTGGAAGCTAAAATTCCGCAAGCAAGGCATATTTTGGAAAAGATTTAAAAGAATTAATTCCTGGCTGCCATGAGGACTTTGACAGCTTGCACAGAGCATCTCTTGAAGAGAAACAGCAGTTGGAGAAAGAATATCTGAAGGGGCAGCCTAGAGAGTTGACATAATTTTCATGCATTTCTGCTTGAAATTTCTGCTGTATCACCCAAGCTACAAGCTTTGCTATAACTGCCAGGCTCCTCCTTGCTACCCAACAGACCTGAAAAAGCTCATCTTTCAATTATCTTTGAGCTTCTATGTAATTCATGTATGAAATCTAATACCCTATTTAGAACTCATATCCTAATAAAGAGAACAGCTCATAATGGAAACTAGACAAAAGACAAAATTAAGTCTGTTCATAAAAACAAAGGAAAATAAGCAAAAAACTTAGCAGAAGTAAAAAAATCTCATTTAAATAAAGTGAAATACTGAGGGAGTCCAGTAGACTGAGGAAGCTGGAACTTTAACTTCTCTAAACTGAAAGCTGTAATTATATAATAATGGCCAGACTTCGTGAACAAAGATCTGGGGAAGGGCTCTCCCCATGTGGGTGTACCCTTCCAGCCTGCACAGTGGATTTTTCAGGTGAGGCACAGTGTGCACGGAACTGGCCCCACCGTTTAAGTCCTAAGGTCCATTTGCCACGGCCGAGCGAGTTTGGACAGTGACAGTGAAATCCTCGGGACTGTCTACAGCACCCGGTACTAACACCGGGGCTGACCCTGGTGAGCATCCGAGATCTGACTGGATCGGATGGCAGGGAGGCATTTAAGTGCCCAGGGGGACAGTCCCACTGAGGACTCGAACTCAGGCCCTTGGACTTCAGAGTCCAGAGTGCTAACCATTACACCACGGGACCACCCTAAGCTGCAATTAGGTAGCAGCTTAATTTCAAAACCAGGTTCAAGTATTCTCGCACATAAGAAATTATGCTTGGTTGTGATTTTAAGCCAACAAGGTCAACATGGTCATTTTGCATGCATGAGACTGAGACACAGAACAACAGTAGCAAGACTCTTCCAATACCAACAGAGGACTGTAAAGTGAAGGGCAGTGTACAAGCCTCGGCATATTTCTATTTGGGAAAAGGCTATTGCAAATTAATGCAATAGAAGAGAGAATGAATTGTGGCAGAGACTAAAGGGCACTGAAATGATAGGATCTTGACAAGGTGCTCTAACTCATTTTTAGACTCAGTAAATCAAACCCCACTTTTTATCACCAGCTACACATAAAATCTGAGAATTCTTTCCAGAATATTTAACTACTTGCAATTGCCTGACTTTGAAAAGCTTTCATCCACATCTCCAATTTTTCTGTAACATGAGCATATTTCTCCCACTTGAACAACTTTGTGTATGTTTCTCAAGTGGGTTAGTTTGGATTTTTATTTTTTTATAACTCACTGCTTTTATTTCCAATGTTGCTTTTTGCTGCCTGGTCAAAATACATAACTATTTTAGAGCAGCAGTCAATTTGTTAGAATGATACAGGGCAGAGAAACACCGATTAAAACCTGACCAGACTTCAAACTAAAACCACTGTACACCACTAAAGTGACTAGGTGGAAAATATGGGCTACTTCCTCTGATACATTAACCTGTGCAAAGATACCAGCTGTATTCATTTCTGTAACAGATACATAGGGGACGAATCCACTTTCCCACTATCTTATTTAAACTGGCAATTCTGACAATATCCAGAAGGTGGCACATGCCACATGCAATACAGTAAAATTACACAAATACAGAAAGGCCTTTTGAAAAACAGACAGTATTCAAAAGAAGTTTACCTGTCCTCATCCATAAATCTTAATTATGCAAAGTACTGAGGTAAGGCTCACAAAATGAATAACATGCAAAGCTGAAACACAAACCTAAAAGTTGTTTCAAACAATGGAAACCATTTTTTTCTCGTATTTTCTTAAAACAGAACTGCTTTTATGGTTCATGAAGTACCTTCTTGGGATTAAAGAAAAATTTAATTAAGTAAACAAAGATTTGATATTATAATAATTTTATAAAACTTCATATTCATTTTCAGCACTTCCAACATTTAACATAAACCACAGGAATTGTTAAGAAAAAAACCTGACATTTCATTCAAATTATAAACTCACATACTTTTAAGTGTCTATAAGTATAAAGGTTATCTTTAATATTTGTACAGCAGGCTCTGTAAAAAGAGGTACAATCTTATGGAATGTGCCAAAATGGGATCTGTCACAAATTTTTTTCCATTTAAAATGATAACATAACTCCTCTTTAATAGCTGGAGATGTAGACTGTGCTAACATGGGCAGAAGTAACCAATGAAATTAAAAAGGGAAGGTCACAGACTGTAACTGAATTGCTCAACCATGAGTCACAACATCAATTGAGTTTTTAATGTCCTTGCGTGATCAGGCTTCATAATTCTCAAATCCCACTTGACTCCCCACACCACCTGTCCATATTCATAATTGGAAAGACAGGATGAAGGCCCTCTTTCTGTATTTTTAGAACCTTCCAAAAGTACTTCTGAATCCTGAATTAAAGGCTGTGTATCTAAGTATCAGATTCTGTAAGAAATTAAGTGATTTACCAGTGTTTCTTAGCAAACATTAATTTAAGCAAAGTTATCCTTGAGGGAAAAAATATCTAACTAGTCAATATTAAGAAAACAGGATTTTTACCTTTTTTCAGCTAGTGTAGTTTATGGTTTCTATTTACGCTAATCAAATTATTCCAGCTTAAAGTACCCTAATGAGTCTGTTGTCCTTCAGCAGAGCAAAATTGCTCTATAATCAATGAATTTGCATAGATCACATTATGCATTAGGCTTCTAATACTGTCTTCATCAAGACTCTTCAAAGTTCTGCTGTTATGTATCAGAATACAAAATGCATAACTCTTAACAGGGCTTGAAATCAGAAATTATGTGGTAGTCTGTAGAAGCACTCCCGTGAATCTATTTGTGACATGGAAACATTGTTGCAGGTACATCAGACTTGCTTGAGCCTAAGGGTTTTTGAGGGGAAGGTCTAAAAATAATTCTCTGAATCTTTTTTTTTCCCTTTTTTTTCCTCCTTCTTTCTGCTTCTAAATATTCTTTCAGACCTATATAAAACTATTTTTTAAAGAAATAACTTTTCCAGTTTCAAGAACACACCTTTTGATGTTCCTTAGCTGCTACAGGCTAATAAAAGTCAAATTTGAATAAAGCATGTATTTTCCTTGCTGAGAAATACAATTATATGATCTTTTTTGCTCAGCAAACAGAAGTCAATGATAAATCACATTTATTTTTAATAAGAAAGACTCCTTATTTCCAATATGACTGTAAATAATTAGTCCGCAACAAAGTAATATAACATCTTCTGCGGAACTGACATTTCATAAACATCTAGTGTTGCAAGCAAAAAATATTTTTTGAATAAATAGAAGTACTGAAGAAATACAATCAAAATTGCTTAAGAAATTATGAAAACTAAGAAGCTTTTCACTGATTAGTTCAAAGAGACCAAAAGAGAACAACGGCTTAGGATTCCTCTACAGCATCTTGTAGCTTCTGTGATGAATTGGAATTACAAACCCATCATTTTATGCCCAGGTCAGTTCTTTGACTTTGTTTTCCTCTCTCTGGAAGTCCAAACTATATTGACAATTTGCACAGACTGGCATCACGGTATGTGTTGTGAGGATACCTGGCCATTGAAAACTAAAGCACAATTGCTACCTTATTTTATACATTAAAAACAGTTGGTAAGATAATAATTAATTTTCAGTTGCTAACAGCTCAGACTTCCTCACAACAAGAAGGGAAGAGGTGACAACCACAATTAAATTATAGTTCTCCAAGCCTTACACCTCCTCTCTTATTTCTGAACTCTTGTGAGCTGGGAAAGAAATGACATGTAGTATTTTTTTAATGTGTACAATGAGATTTATTCCCCTTTGAAACTGTAGCACACAGCTCATTACCTCGAAGTAACATCAATCTCAGACACCATATGTGAGAATATATTTTTCCAAGGTCAGACTCTTTGTAACATTTCCCTCCAAGCTGCAGCTCAGGTTGATAGCTGCATATGCTCCTCCCTAAAAGAAAGAAATTAATTGAAATACCGTGTGCTTCTGCTCTTGCTACAGTAATCCTCAAGCCATCTGACTGAAAAGGGGAAGCACAGGCCCTAGTCAAAACACAGTCTAGATGATAAAAATGTTAAAGGCACGTTCTGGTTGCTAGCATTACGTGACTCAGGCACCCACCACTGAAGCTGAGAACCGAGAGACTTGGCACCACAGATCCCATAAGGAGAAGCTACTCCTGCAGCTCTGCTCCTCAGGACAATGCAGACTTTTCCCATGCCACCAGCAGCTCAGAGATGAAGGGATTATGACTCAAGGCATCGGGAAACAGAAAGACCCTCATTATGCTAGATTTTAAAAAGCAAGTACATGCAGAAAGGCTTTGGTGACATGTCTGTACAGTTAGATGGCCCTCATTCTCCTGTGGCAGCCCACAAGACAACAAATACCCAAAGTGCAATGCTCTACTTGGTCCACACAATGTTACATGATTTCCACTTGCATACAAGTAGTGCAAGAGCCACACTAGCTGTAACAAAGTATTTGGCTAATAAGCCAGCACAATGAGAAACAAGCATTATGCATATCCTTTCTGTTTGATTCTTACTCCTATGACATTTCAATCACCACAATTGAAGGCGGTAGCTCCATTATCCTCTTCTCATAGGACACCACGTGGTAGTCTGCACTGAAAATTTGTGAGCAGTTTAAGGTAGTGGTTACTCCTGGTATTATGGACAATGAATGATAACAATGTCCAAATTATGAGTTCACATGCAACAAGGTGTGAGAGAGAAAAATTAGCACGTGTATTCAATCCTACATTGCTTGTAATCATCCCAAACAAATTAAGCAGGATTTACATGCTGATAATGCAACACATGTAATTCATTACCATGAAATAGATGCCGGGGAAAAAACTTACACTTAGAATTTTGAAAACAATAAGTGTTGAATTATTTAAAAAGATTTCCAAAATATCAACAAGAAGAATAGAAATATCAGTGCCTAATTACCTGCAAAAATGTCATTTGCAAACACAGCTCTTTTATTGTAGATGAAACATCTTCAATAAAAACAAACAGAAAGCCTCTGCATCTGTTTTGAAAATTAATATGGTTTGAAAATACCCCAAATTCTCCTTTATCGTTAGTGCTTTTCACGCTTACTTCAGCATATTTCAAACACTGGTAAGGTTTGTGTACGTATAAACTCTCAGCCCTACTTCTGATTAGCTTTATATACAATAATCAAAACTAATTGCAACTGCTCCTTAAACAACACTATTAAATTATTTTTGCAGGCTGCAGTGCCCCAGATGTTTTAAGTGGCCTGGAAGAATACAGAAAGACATTTTTCTTGGCTTTAAAGGTCTGCATTCTGCTAACACAAGGACATAATGACAGAGCTGAAAAAAGTTTATTGGCTGAGAGTAAGTCTGACTAAAAATGACCTTTTTGGACATGGTGAAATTACCTACAATTTTGAGTCAGATTTGGCAAAGAATTCTGGCCTGATAAAAATCCTGGGATAGCTTTCTGACTTTGTTATGGGTTTAAGGTTGGAGAATTTTCTCTTTCCCTCACCCTCGCGGACCGGGAGTGAAACCTGGAGCGGAGGGGAGGGGGTGGGGAGGGGTGAACTTCGGGGGGAGGGAGGTAGGGAGGGAACATTTTACTTTCGGTTTTGGATCGGTTTTACGCACACACGCGGTTTGGTCGGCACTGTGTTCAGAGCCAAGGTCTACAGCCTCCCAAGGTGCCCCGCTGCATCGGAGCGGCTCTCTGCAGTTTTCCCGTGGATCCTGAGGCACCGAGACAAGCCGATCAGTTCTCTCCTTCTTACTGCCTGGTCGCCGCCGAGGCGCTCCGTTCTGGGAGCCGAGCCCTGTTCCTGGCCCGCCGCTGTGGTGGGACATTCCCCTCCCCCTCCCTGTGCATGGACGCCAGCACCTGCTCCTAGCCCGTTACCGCCGGCCACCCGTGCCCCACTGCCGGAGCATGCATGGCCCCCGCACGCACCAGCCCAGTCCATCGGAGCCACTGCCGACCAGGCGGGGTCCCGTCTGCCTCCACTCCCTGCCAGCTGTCCCGCCTGCTGATACTCGGTGCCCCTGCTACTTCATCCACGCGGCGTGGGAAAGAACAGCGTGGTTGCACTGCAGCGCAACAGTGCCACTCGCTGTCCGTGACTAGTATTACAGAACGTTCCAAACAGGTTTTTTTTTCGTGTTCTGTTGTTTCACTGGTTCCCAGTTTGTGGGTGTGTGTATATATATAGAGAGAGAGAACTAGTTTGGGAGCTGTTATTTTCCCCCTTTGCCCTTTTGCCGTTCATCTAATTAAACCTATTCCCTAATTTGAAATCTACAGTGAGTCTTAGTGTGGTTAATCAGGTGGAGTCCTTTGCTCTCTTTGCCCCCAGATATCTTAGTTTTCTCTTTCAAACTAAGACAGACTTTTTAGAAGCATTTTTCTAAACAAATTGTTTCTACCTTTTTGAAAAAGTATTTTCACTTCAGGAGTGACCTACTTTAAAAAAGCTGCAGGAAATATTATTGAACCGAGATCAATTTTATTCAACTAAAGCAAGTGAAACATTCTTTGTTGTCATCACAGCCCCCATACTTAAACACTCATATTTTGCACTCTGCTATACAGAAACACTCTTGTAATGGCTAACAAAATAGGAACAGAAGACAAAAAGATCTGCTCACTCATTTTGCACCTATATACTTTCATAAACCTTGTGGATTTTATGAGATTCCTTCAAAAGTACCAAATTTTGCACTCCCATACAGTTCCCTCTTCCAATCCAAACCTTATTGAAGTTTTTGATTTACTACAATGTCAACAACATGGGTGTATATTGTGTTACTTAAAAAAAGTGATGACTCCCTATAGTCAGAGGTAAATGTTGTTGCTGCTTACATTAACCTTTATTATGCCTGTATAATTCAGTGGTTTCCAAAGTAAGCCATCCAGAGAAAAAATTAAATATAAGCCTATTTATAGAGCCACATGATGAATTTTACTTGAAAAGCATGCTATTTATATTAAGACTGAAATTCTTATAGAAACTAAAAAAAGAAAGAAATTCCTGAATAAAGATGAAATGCCTCACCTGATCTTAGGCTAAACACAATATATCTGTTTCAGAAAAGGGCAGACTGTCTTGAATGTCAACTGACACATGGTTCATTTTACTCCACTTGCTGTTTACATCTCAAAATCCAGGACAATTTTGATTCTTGCAGTTTACTTTGAGGTCCTGTTCAAGAGCAAAGTTCACACATGACAAGCACAAATGCCTTCTTTTCAAGGATGACTTTTTCTAGTTTTATCAAAGGTTAAACTAATAAAAAAATACTGTAGTTGTGAAGTCAAACACTAAAAATTTTAGGAAACGTCAGTTATGCCTATCTTCCCCACCTTAATTTACTCTGCTTATCTGTACTGTTGGGATTTAATGCATTGTCATGCATTAGAGGAGATCTTCCAAACTATAAGTTTTACTACCAGGATGTAGTGCCATTAAGCAACCCCAAAACACAGACATTATCAGAAGGACAAAACCAGAACTTTTATACAAGAAAAACTTAATTGAGAGTCATGTGGAACAGGACAACTGCAAAACTGTGCTGTCTCTACCCACAGAACAACATTCCAGAGGAAGAAGGAAGGAATCCCACTTCATAACATATATGCATCTCCTGACTTCTGTTTCTCTAGAAGTTTAGAACTCCTTGCCAGAGTTTCTTCCCCTTCATATTTGTACAGGTTGTTCTATACCACAGGTGTGCATGTGTCAGAGTCATTTTCACACCCATTTCTGCATACTTTATTTGCATTGCATTTTGGGATGCTACGAAATTAAAATAACTATAAAAATGCAAAATAGGACTGTTATGAATTATGCATATTTATGGTACTGCAAAAATAGCTATATATATTCATATATATTGATGATACATGATACAGTAGCGAGGGGCCCTGTCTCAGTCTCCTGATCCTGCTCATTGCTGACCACACGTAATTCTGCATGCACAGCAGCTTGCCTATTGAGCTCTGTCCCCAGCTAAGGGGTTTGGCATTTTTGTAGTCCCATCTCACAATTCAAAGGGAAATGTGCTTGGTTTCTTTACTTAATTTATATTGCAATTAGTATGTTCAAAAGATAAGTAAGTAGTTACACTGCTTCTCCACGGGCACCCCCTTGTCGCAGCGGAGAAGCTTGCGTGCCCTTATAAGGTTGTGAGCTATGCTGGCGGTGGTTTGTGCCTCCGGTAGGGTCTCCCATGCTAGTCAGGTCTCAACTGAAGGGT
>JAWWEU010000040.1:37782440-37818090 GCA_035583155.1 Acropternis orthonyx | reverse complement strand
CGCAAGAGAGGAGCCCCGAAGAGGAGATACAAGGACTCCCTCAAACAATCCCTCAGCCTTGGCCATATTGACCACCAACAGTGGTCCACTCTGGCCTCCAATCGGGAGGCATGGAGACACACCATCCATAATGCTGCTGCTTCCTTTGAGAGCATATGCAGGATCAGTGTTGAAGAAAAAAGACAACGCAGAAAAAAACGCGCCTCGCCAATCCCGCCTGTGGAGACTTTCCACTGTGCCTTTTGCAACCGGACTTGCCTATCTCGCATTGACCTTTTTAGCCATCAGCGCGCTTGCAGCAAGCGTGGGTAGAGCCCTTCCCAAATCTTCGTTCACAAAGCCTAGCCATGATGATGAACTACACTGACACTCCTAAGTTCTAAATCTATAATTACCCACTCTTTGTTTGTGTAGTTTTATGGCCCATGTATTTATTCAGTTACAGTAATAATAATGCTAAAATAACAATCACACTTGAGACAGTTCACTGAAAACATCCAAATACTAGATGATACTACAACACACAGATGCTTTTCTAGTGACACACGTCTTCCTTAAAAATGACTTTTAAAAGCCTCATGTATTAGGTTTTTTTATACATTCAAAATAAAAGGGAAGATAGTAAGAACAATTAATAGATTATAACTGTAGTTTAAGGAAGCTTCTGAATATGAAGATATTTATTCTTTTTTTTTTTTTATTAATGGAGCTGAAGTATTATCATCTTTCAAGGAACAATGGCATTCTTCATTCCTAATTTAAATATTCAAAGGAACCATAATTTAGAAAAATCACTCCCCCTTCTTACTGCTGAATTAAGAGCTACTTCAAAGTCACTGGGACGTAAAGTTTGTGAAACACTGATCTCCCTTAATACATATTAATTTCACATGCTATTTTTATTCCTCCAGTTTCTAATAACACTATTTGTCTTCCTAGAAATTCAGAAGTAGGGTATGTGATAAGTGAGTACAATATAAGAAAGGCTTTACACAGAAACCAGAAGTACATTTATATCACTTTTAAGCTAGTCCATGGAGTGTGGCACTCTGTGTAAGTCAGCAACCACAATGGAATGCCCATGGTGGTTGTGTTGGTGCACTGTTCATATCAGTTGCAGAGAGTATATATTAAAAAAAAAAAATTAAAAAAGCAGGCACTCCTTTCTACAAACACAATAAATGCAACATATAATTCTATATATGAAACCTACACAACAGATACTGGAATCAATAGTAGTCAAGAAATACAATTATATGAAAAATGTGCTTACTACTTAGCAAGCAAGTTTACTAATGTGATCTCTTTCAATGATTCAGAAGAAATTACCACGGTAGTTATTAAGATCTACTGAATCATTCATGGAACATGCTAAGCACAATTCCCTGGTAATGCAAGCTAATTTGAACAGATTAAATTTTAAATTCAAAGTGCATGTGAGCTGTAAAAGAAATTACTCAATGTCAGTGAAGTTTAACTTTCTACAGAAAACACCAGAAGGTCATCATTCATTTATTTTTACAATTTGGAGGAGGAGGGGTGAGAGGGAGGAAAACACAATAAAATCCAGCTGTGTATTGAAAAATATACTATCTTTCATTTAAATACAAAGACATCTTTAGGTAGAAACTAACCTTCTCAAACTTGCGTGAGGGAAAACAAAAATGGTACTTTATAGAGACCATTATACAGTACACATATATTTAATTTACTACCAATTGTTTAAATTTTTGTTTAAATCTTATTATGTAAAAAAGTTTTGTATATTATAGACATACTTAGTACATGAGGAAATAATTGCTACTTAATGGAGATGTCCCTGAAAGGCAGGAAAAAAAAATCAGCATAGTTCCTGAGCTGTTTATATCTGCCTGGTTAAGACTTCTTAAATAAGAATAGGAAGAAAGGAAGTTATACGCTACCTAATTTCTTAGCCTGAGCATTCTATTCCTCTTAATAAATCTGAGGCTACTCTTGAAATGTGGAATTCATTTGTGGCCTTGCAATGTTGCACTTCAAAGATGTAAGATACTGAATACATCTATGCAATACCTCCAACATGCAGGATTCTTGCCCTACAATAACAGGTTTTTATTTCCTAAATCTAGATAATCCTCTAAGCAACGAATGCAAAGGTTTATACATTGACAAGTTAATTATTCCACAGTCTAAGAATTCATTTGCAAAAGTATATTATCAAAATTTATCATCCAAGTCTCCCTGTGGGGCATTTTGTCTCATTAGTAATATGTCTGACACTTATGTTTATAATCATCAGGTCAAACTACAGCAATTTCACCTATAAATTAAGTGATAATTTCCCCTAAATCAATCAATACTACTCCTTAGCAACTGGTACACAGTAAATGACGTTTCCAGCACTGCCGCATATTTCCAAGTGAAATTGTGTATCATTTTGTATTTTACGGTATTCAAAAGAGCAGGAATGAAACACGAAAAACAATAATAAGCCAGAGAAGACCAATGGCCAAGAATCACTTACATAAAAGAAAAGGCAAAAGCCATTTTTTGTTTGCTTGCAACTTTCTTCTGAAGGACATGCCTTGACGATAAATTCACACGTTCCATTAAAAAAAAAAAACAAACCAAAACCCCCCAAACAAACAAACAAACCCCATCACTGGACACAACAGTTTAAAATCCATATTTAGCCTTGTAAATTTCAATCTGTATTTTCACTTTATGATGCCCTTCAGAAGGGGTAGGTAGTTATTCAATAAGATCATGCAGTGAGAGTCTAGACACACAAAATGAGAATTGCAAAAGCTATGACAAGCATACGATAGTGATTTGCTGGCTAAATTGGAAGCTAGAAGAGAAGCCTATTGATTTATGTTCAGTCTTGATCAGAGTCAGCCTATATTGATTGTATGAAGGAGGCAGCTTGGGACACTTTACTATCTTTATCTACTTTTTGGTGCTATGGTTCCCTCTGAGTCCTTCTGCTGTTTAGAAGCCCTGTACAGTATCTACAGGATAGAATGCTATTCCTTCTCTCAGCTCTGCTTGTCTTGAGCCTTGCCACCAATTTCTTTTAATCACAGATCCTTCAAAGTCACCTGCAATGCTCTCATTTTCAGATTCAATTTCTGTCTTCTCTCTGGAGTCTCCTGCAAATCCTAAATTGACTGTAACTTGGAATGTGAATTTTGGCATCACTGTACCAAACAGATGTTATCACCACATTACCTAGGTTAATATTTTTCACTGTCAATCAGTATTTTAGTTTTAGCCACATGCACCATAGTAACTGGAAAAGCAGAAGGTATGATGTGTGTATAGCCTAATTTCTTCATCTTTCTTCATATGCACATATGTATCTACTCTGATTCAGGTTCTGACTGAAAATTGCAGGTAATAAAACCTCACTCCATCTGACTTTACGGGTACAGCAAAAATACGTTCTGACAAAATGCTGAGTAATCTCCTTCAGTCTTCACTGAAATGTTAGGACAATAAGCCTCATGAGGTTTAATTAGAAAGAAATAAAATATATTTCTGGCCTACAAAGTTTTGGGGTTTTTTGTCTCTGCTTTGTCATCACTGACTGCCTACTTGTGTTTTAGAGTGAGTATGTGCACAGTCCTTTGGAGTATGTGGAAAGGTCACACAAGCAACTACACTTCAGGCACCTGCAATGTCTGAATAGCCACCTCTTGTTTGTTTTTTTTCTCACCCCTCTTTGCATTCATATTGGTTGACACTGACTAGATAAGATATCAAAAATATTTTATGCCATATAAACACTGAATTAAGTGCTAGGAAGTGCAATGTGGGCAGCCTGGCTAAGCTCTCACTGTAGAACACAAGATTGCAGACACTGGCAAAACAAAGCAGAACACCTCTCTGCCCAGAGGTTTGTATTTGAATGTTACCTCACATTGTGAGTTTAATTCAATAAAAATTTCACAATCTCTTGAAGCGTAAATTGTCACTCAGTGAGAAAAGAAGTAAAGCTAGGAAGACATACACAGTTGACATCCCAAAAGTTAAGTTATACATGTATGGATTAATTAATGCACTCCTCATAAAAGCAAAGACGTTACAGCAACACCGCTTCAGTGAGATTTATGTTAGAATAATGGGCTTGGAGTGAGATAGCAAATTATCCATGTTTCGGAGGGACAGTTTCTCCACAGTCACACCTATAATCTAAAGCCACAGCTGAAGAAAACTATCCACTGTTTGATTTCTACATTACAGCTGAAGATATACATCAACAACAAAACAAGGCTTACTACTCTGATTTTTCAAATATTCTACAATGTTTTCTGTTAGTACAACATTCAGCGCTGCTGGCTTGTGTTGTGAAATAAGACTTACCAACAGTATTGATAAATATATCACACAGGTTTTCACCTGTCTTTTACATTAAGGCATTAGGCAATAGTGAGAGACTGCCCATATTTTTGCAGTGGAAGAAAGTGAACATGGTGACCACTGACCATCAGTCAAGGCTGAAGGAGGAGAAGGACCCATCATGTTGTTAAGCTATGGCAGGTATTAGAACAGGATATAAGAAGAATAAAGGAAAAAGAAAAAACTATCAAATTATGTTTTCTAATATAAATTAAAGAATGGAGAAGTGATCTAAGGAGAAGCCAGTTACCAGAAGTTCTATCACATTTTACAATATGGTGCCTGCAGTTCTGCTCTGACTTGCTGGAATTGTTTTCTTCTTTAAATATAAGGGGATGGAATGAGCTAGCAGTGCAAACAAAGGCCACAAAAAGATCAATACAAGTCAACAATATATAGCAGAAGTTAAAAAGGGAGCAGCTGTGAAAGTAAAATACAGTGCACATATGCTTAAAAATGAAAATTCTTTTGAGAAAGCAAACATTTAAAATTAACCAAAAATTGAACAGAGCTAACACATGTAAGCATTATTTCCATGTCTGTCAAGTGCACCCTATCACTGAAGTTCTTTAATGACCAAAGCATATGACAGTAACGTGTCCAACTATGTATTTCAGTGAAATACAAACAATTCTGAAACAACTAAGGTAAGACATAGGCTAAGAAACACCTGTATAAACTATTAGGACATCACACACATCACTACCTATGCCAACTGGAACAAATGAAACCCCTTTGTATTGAGGTCCCTGTATCTATGGACTACACCTCTGATAAATTAATTTGAGCCAAGAAGAGAAAGACTGACACAAGGGTGGTCAGAGGACCCAAAATGGCTCTGAGGCACAACACTTCCACACAACTTTCTTTAAAGAATCTGCTGTCTGTACTGAAAGGAGGGTGAGAAGGCATCTCTCTATAAGAACAAGTCAGCATAAACGCAGTGCAGAGGAAAAGTCAGGAGACTTCCTGTGCCCATTTTCCTACACAAAAGAGACTATTGTCCATAGAGGTGGTCAGAAGAAAGCTTATGCAAAACTCCAAGTTTTTAAAATATATCACATAGAAAAGCTGAATGATTTTATCCTAAACTCCACATAGTGACTTCCAGACAACACAACAGAACTGCAGAAAACTTCCAACTGGCAATCCTGCCAGTTAGTGTTTTAAGTCTCTGAAGAACATCCCTTTCATTAGCCTGAACTACCTACTAAATCTTCAGATGCTGTAGTTATTTTATATATATATATATATATATATATGATCAAATGTTAGACTTACAAATTCCCTTGCTGTTACTGTGACCTTCGCTTCCCAGTATTTCCTTTTTTTTTAACTAAATTCAGCTACTACAACAATACTGAAAGCTTTTTTACAGCAAAGTCTACAATACTTTTCACATCACTTGTATTTCATTTTTAAATTTGAAGGCCATTAAAATAATACTCATCTTCTGTGGCTCAGGAACACATTCTAGCTAGGTCAAATGATCTCTTTTATCATACAAAGCAGACACTGTAGATAAATCAAGTCTTCCCTATCTGTTTAAGATGCAGCTCACACTGACAGCTAAGCACTAATCTGGAGATCTAAAGACTTAGAAACCGGGCATATTTGTTAGTTTCTCCTTCTCTCACAAAGTGAATTAGATATTAAGGTTTTAATCAGGTGTTTACTCAGTGCAACTGGGTTGTTTGGCTTGGTGGAATGGAGGATGTTTCTTTTTGTCTTTGGAAAATTATAAGAAGGCAAAAGGAAGCCAGTTTTTAGGTATGATTTTTGATTCATCTTTCTTGAACAATGCTACTTCAAATCAGTGGATGCTGGTTTTGCACAACTATGTATTGTCAAAATATTTTCCAGAGCTAAAAAAAAACCCACCCCCAAACCTCTTTTTGAAGCACCATGTAATTTGCGTAAAAAATAATGGATTTCCAGCATTATTGGTGGCATGAGTGACTATCATGACAGACAGAAAATCCAACATTCAAGGACTCAAGCTTTATTTAAATAGTCTTTGACATTAACTGCAATTTGGCAAGCACTCGCTGAGTGGATTATTTTGATCAGATTAAAAAATTACGGCAAACCATGTTAAGCATGCTGATTTTTTAAAGGTTTTTTTTGTTGTTGTTGCTTGAACTATTCAATTAGCCTACTCATCACTGTTAGTGTTCTGAAATGCTCTTTGCTATTTCATGCATGTCTTCCACCTTATTATAGTTTCAGATCCTTTTTTCATGCTTTAACTCACTTAACTAGTGAAAACTGGATTGTTCCATCTACCTTTGTGGCTCTTCGTTGGCTTTTGTTCTTTAGTTATGCCTGTTTTCATGGGCATCTATGCAGTGCTCAAGAGGCAATTTGGTATGTGTACACAGGAGCTAGGGTAATCCTAATATGCTTCTGAGAATGCCTATAAAACAGCTAGAAAGCTTATTATGGTGTTCTTTCCTCATTGCATTTTTTCCTTTTTAAATATCTTTGTTTGTTTGTTTTACACCAGGTTCAATATTTAGATTTTTTCACTTCCCCATGCTGTTTGATTATCAGCTTCTTACAGAATGTGATTGACATTTCACAAGTTTAAAAAGAAATGAAGGAACACATTTCTAATATGACAATTAGAGGACGATAGCTAAATGTAATACAACTCAGAGAGGAAACTTGTAAATCTTTCCGACTGCACACAAGGATGTGCTGTCCTCATTTTCAATGGCAGATGCTATCCTTATACCATAAGACATTACCTTTCCAAAGCTAAGATTTTTTTTATTTTTGCCAAATCTCACATAAGCAAAGACACCTAAGGTCATTATCCATTTTCATCACCCATCTTTACCTTGCTACATTCCTTGAGACCATCTTCTTAAAATAAGACAAACAAACAAGCAAAATAGGTCCTCAATCTTAATTAGGACTTGTAATCAACACTGTGATATAAATACTAAAAAGAGTTATCCCTTGAGAAGTTGATATGCATGAAAATGCACAGGCAAAATGTGCTATTTTTTTCTACGGTTCAGAGATATTACAGTACACCCCATCCACACTGCAAACAAAATAAAAAGCTTCTTAGAAACTAATACAAACTCAAAGCTTCAGTTTTAATTGAGTAGCATAGAAAAAACTACTTATGTGCTGACTGGGGGCATGGGTATATCTCAAAATACTGCTGGAGAACCCTTCCATTGTACACTTCATTTGCAGGTTGAAAGAGTCCCAGACTGAGAGCACAGGATATCACTGAGGAGTTTGGTTTGTAAAAGTAAAATCTATAGGATCTTTCACCTATTCTCTATAGGCTCTGTCTAAACCAAACATTGTTCTGTTACTTACTGAGCTTGTGGTTACACTATGATTTTCAAGATCCTGCACTTGGGCTAATCCCACACAAACACTCAGTACTTCTGAGGTCTCGGGCATCTATCACAATCAGGCCCTATTATGCAGGAGACGTTTAACAGCTACACAAATAATTTCTTATTCTTCTTTCTTCTGATCAAGAACTGCAATGTTTGAGGGACTCCAGCTTCCACTTTCCAACTGATTGCTTAAAATTCTACTAAATTGACTGTCTAGTCCTTTGAGGTTTCTGAATTATGTACCGGGCAACGACACTGCACGCTGACTGGCTAATCCACCATGAACTTCAGTCTCAGAATTTGTGCAAAAAGTGTGAAACAGCAATTGGCATAAGAGTACAACTATAAATTAAGTAATATTAAGGTGATTATACAAAGCAATGCAGACAAAAACACTGCCTGAAGCAAATCATACCACCTTCTAGCAAGGAGTTTCTGTAGACTAAGAAAGTGATGGTCTACCTCACACAGTTGGGGCTGCTTTGGGGTTTTGTTTGAGGACTAGAAATTCATCTTCTCTTCTTCATTAGTGGTTCTTGGCTTTCTCCTGTGAGAATAATTCTGCACTAGTATATTGTTATTTCATCATTTAGATGAATTCTATATAATTAGTTTTTAATATGTCTTCATGAAATCAAAATCTTTAATCATCATTGGTGGTTTTGTCTGAGTTCTTTCCAACTTTTTGGTGCCAGCTTGTCCAGGATTCAAACCTACTCCTTGTAGCACTGCAAAATGGAAGGAAAATTTGCTCCTGAGATCTGTGTGTGTTAATATAGGGTGTTCTAGCAGGAAAGGTGTTAGACTGGGCATAGTTTTTGAATTATTGGCCAACAAAACATAGACTATAACTTACATTTGAATTCTGATGCATGAACTCTCTAATTAGAAAATACGAGGCTTTTCCTGCCTTTAATTGAGTTAATACTGACAGAATGCATTTACAGGTCAGAAAGGCTAACGTTATTGCCTAGTAAGAAAACACCTGATACATCTAAATGTTCCATTTACACCAATGGGAAATAAAGGAAATAAAATAATTGAACAGCAATGACTCACAGTATATAATGTTGTATCACACACAGATTTCTGTCAACTGAATGTTAATCCTCTTCCACAGACATTTTCACATGAACAGCACAACTCCTTACAAGGAAGCTGGAGGCCTCTGCGTGTCATAGAAAAAAATGACTGTGTGCTTCCATCCCAATTGTTACTCTGGTCTACATCCCTTATATTCCATCTTCTTTTGAAGTCTTTAATGAAATGCCTTGTCAGAAATCTATATAGCTATAGCCTCCCACGCTCTACAGGGAGCTGACTAAAGTAGGATTTCAGGTGAATCCCAAGGGAAAATGTGGCAGCTGAGCTGGAGCAGGATTAGACTGTAAGACAGTGCTGGTTGGTTACTGCTAATTTGAATTTTGTGTTAATAATTGAAGCAGTAAGCTCTATCCTACAAATGTCAAGGACAGAAATGGACAGGCACTGAGTGTCTGGGAAATTGTGATGCTGGGGAGAAGAGTCAGGTACTGTGTTGAGGCTTGACATTTTCTAAGAGAATAACAGAAATACTGTCATTCGTACAGCAGGTCACTACAGCATTCCTTCCACAGCTGTAACCCTTCCCTCCCCACTTGTGTTTGGCAACATCAAGGGGAAGAAAGCATGTAGCAATAGGGGAAAGATAATATCTCAATGCCAGCCACTCTATGGAGGGAAATAAGCAGAGGAAGAAACGGAACTCCACAGCGCCCTCGCTTGTCCTGATGAACAGGCCCGATGTAGAGTGACAGATGTTTTGTAGAGAGAAGCAAGAGCTGTTTTATTTCCTCTGCTACCCACATCATTGGAAAGAAAGCATTGCAGTTTTGATCTGAGTGCTTCTGAGATGAAAAAAAGCTCTTTGATGTTGGTATAGATGCAGGCATCCATGGATATCTACCTCACCAGGATAATGTGCCTGTCCTTCCTGTAATCTCAATTGAGCAAACCACTCTTCCTGATAATGGCAGGTCTTGCTGAATTTCATGTTAAGCACACAATAAAATGCCTTGCTGACACTTAGATGTAAGCATCCCAGAGGCCATGGCAAGGAGTGCAGAAGCTCCTGGAGCATAGTAGCAACTACAGAGCAGATTTCCTTGCTGCAAACATCTTTGGGGAGTACCCTTTCTGTTTATCCACAAAGCAAAGCCATGCTGTTTATACAGCTTTTCAAAGGAGAGAGGATTAGTACTTGTATTTGCAATATAGCTAATCATTTTTTTAAGCAGTGGGTGCAAGATTATATTTGAGGTAACATGCAGACATGTAGATTATACTGAGATGTTTGGGAAGGAAGTTAATTCTTCCACTTGGTAAACAAAATGAACAACCATAACCATAGATCAATTTCCTGTAAGAGAGTTGGGGGGGGGCAGAAATAGAACTCTGCAGTGAACTCCCATAAATACAGCAAGTGAAGCCAATTACTTGCTATTCTGCACATGAGCATAACTTGTCTCAAGCTATAGGATGGATGTCCTGTAGTATCTGCCTAATCATGTAAATGTGACTGAACATCTACATCACTGCAAAAAACTGTTTAAATGTCACCATTCTTTTTACATACGAGAGTAACCATAATGCCTTTATTCTTTAAGAGAATGAATAAAACATACTGTTTACTGAAGTTACATAGGGACAGACTGCCTCAGGCACTCAAGTGAAAAGATGACCAGCATAAGAAAAATGAATAACATGTTAATGGTTGATTAACTCCCTTGAGAGTATTTTGCAAGCCATCGGTCACAACTCCTCATTACTAATTCAGAATTTTTCTCACAGTTGCCTCAAAATAAAGAAGTCCTAAAATACAGAACAACAAATGCTTACCTTTTTCATATTCCATTGTTACTATTTACTCTTTTTTTAAAGATCTTTTAAGATCGCTCATTTGAGATACATATTCTTCTTGTATCACACGGCACCAGCTACAAAGGTGAAGCTCTCTCTCTTTACAAGGATGCAATTAGGCATAATCAACCCACAGAAATGATTACATAGGATTTGTGCAGGATGGTTTTTTACATGATTTACATTGTATTATTTGCTTCTGTATAGCATGAATATATATTATGAGTATGATTTAAATAAATACAGAAGCCATGCTTATACCCCTTTAAATATGATGAGGTGATGTCTAAGTATCATTTATGTATAGTGGATGCAAACCACATTTATTTCATGAAAGGAATTAATTTACATTCTTTTTCACAGAGTAGTTGAAAACAATGCTTTATTATGGAGAGGAAAAGTGTGTTTTCCCTACTTTTAGAGAAAAATAGTACCTTTAATTAGTTATCTGACCTATAAAATTTTCTTTTCCTCAGCTGCATCAGGTGCACATCCCACCCATAATTCTTTTCCCCTACAGATAGCTTATCTTTTGTCTTTGACCATTTACACAGCAAGAAATCACTACCAGAATAGTGCAAAAAACAAGTGGTGAGATAGTACACATGCAAAATTTAAAAGACTTATGCTGGTGAAATTGTTTTGATTCTTAAACATTTTCAACATGGAGTTGTGGTGGTTCATCCCTTTAGATTCTAGTCATACATGGAGGGGGCTTTTTGGCAGCATAAGAGGGAGATGATTATTCTTTTCGCCATATCTTCTTAATAATTACAGAAGTATTAGATGCACACTGAACTACTGAAGTAGTTTCATAAGACATAATTTAGAGTCTAATAAAAAAACCCCAAACATAATCCTAGACCCTTGCTCTACTAGTCTGGTTTTTTATTCTTTATACTCTATGGGACAGACATAGAAATATATCACTCAAAGTATATATGGAACAATTCATTGCAAAAAGAAATCTTTTTTTCCTATGGTGAAACTTTTTTAAAAGCAGAACCATACAAATCTCTGCCTATTCACACAGCATTTCCTGAAATATTAATTAATGCAAACGAAGGTAAATAAGCTATGAATGTGATTAAGGGGGGAAAAAAGCAAAATACATTTTTTAATCAGTAAAACATAAAATTATAGAAGGTACAGGAAAATAAAACTACTTAAATTACAGAGATATTGGAAATGAAACAGCTGTTGGAACTTCTTTGTAGGCACCTCCTGAGGAGCAAAGTTTTAAAGGCACCACAAGGCATCCAAAAGAAACCAATTACAGTTAGAGCAAGAAAATCTCATTGCAACAAGTCATTGCTTAACTGTGTGTGAGAAGGGATACTCTGCTTGAGAAGAAACATCAGGGTTTGTGATTCCCTATCGTAAGGTAACAAGCAGTTCTCCAATGTTGGAAAACAATTTTCTTTCCAGAACTTCCTCCTTGTGCTTTTACAGTGCTGAAGCCCAAGGTGGCAGTGTTACCTTCTGGGATTGCTCTCTGCCTCCCAGAAAGGATGCAGAAGTACCATCAGCCAGTACTCAGCAACCTCCCAACAAATGCTTGAGATAAGGTGCCTTTTCAGGGAGTTGACTTGTCCCTCCGACAGAGCAAAAGGCATATTTTCTCAGAAAGAATTTTGGTCTCACTAATAATTTTTCAGAGGACTTGCTCATTAGAAAACTTCTCAAGCTAATTATTAGGCTATCCCAAAGCTTTTCCCGTTTTGGTGTGGAACACGCACTGCTAGGTACCATTTTGAACTGAGAATAGGGGGAAAACAAAGACAAAACCCCTTTTCTTAAAAGCAATTTTAGTCCTATATTTAAATACAATCATCACTTATTTTCTTTAATAGATGTGTTTATCTTGTTAACAAGCTTCACAATGGCTAAAGTAGGATAAAAACAGCTTTACAACCTACTGTGAGATACAACTGTGAAGTAGCAAGCTTACTTTTTATGAACAGGCACCACAACCTGGCACTGTTTTTCCTCCAAAATTTAGTGGAGGAGTCATATTCCTTAGACACTATCTTCTTGCTCTATTGGACTCCAAAGAGTTGTTTTAAATTATTTCAATAACTTGCAGCACCTTCTGCCCCCTGCCCCCCTCCCCATTTGTTTCTTTGCTTATTTATGGTGTTCACAGTACAGAGAGAAAGGAAAAGTGTGGTCTATAAACCATCACAGCATAAATCATCAGTTCCACTACACAAGCCAAGACAGACCAAGCCAAATTCAAAAGATATCTTAGCATCACAAGAAAGCTTGAAAACTGAATTCGGAAGCCACTCTGTTTGACTGCCCAGAAATCATCATGGCAAGCAGTCTGTTCTGAAAAGATAAAGCAAACTGTTTTACTTCTACTCAGTGTTTATTCAAGCTAAGTAGGAAACGCAGAAAATGCCAATATGGAGAGCCCAGAAGTAATGACAGCATCACTAACATATTTCAACCACCTAAAACTTTAGCATCTATAACTTGAGCTTTTTTTATAAATAATGGAAAGGAGGAGGGGGAGTGACTCACCTCCTGAGGATGCCCATTTTCTCTTTGCCTTTCAGAGCTGTCAGACAACAAATACAGACTAGAAACCTAATGACTAGAATCCTAACGCTTAGGTTAGCTATGTTTCCACCTAAGTAAAAAAATTATATAATAAACCTCATGGAACTCAAGGTTTAAGAAGACTGTTCTCCAACAACAAAAAGCTCACCGATTAACCTGATTCATTTATAAAAATTAATTTTATGAAAGAATCAGGTATAAAATAGGTGATCAGGACTGCTATTGTAGTAGTTCTTTCATTATCACTGGCAGCCAATATTATAAAATTAACAAGATTTTAAGTTATCATATAGGTTTTTATTGGCAATGTAGAGTACTTGTCACAAAAGCATTTTTTTTAAAAAATCAGTCTCTTTGAATACACAAAAATTCTGGTATCCACCTTTTCTTTCTTCCAAATATGCCTTTTTTGGCTTTTTGGTGTTTTGCTTTCTTTAAAGAGACTGAACTACTGGTGATTAATGACACAAACATTTGACCACCTGCAGTGACCACTCAGGTGCTGTCCGAGACTAGCATATTGGTGCTGATGGCTCAGTCAGCAGAGTGCTTTGCTAACGATGTGCAGAGTGGCCACCCAGGCCAGGGGCTGAAGGTTTTCATGAACAACACTTCATGCTACAAGATGGGTGTTAGAGAAGATAAGGAATGAGGCAAATCCTCCAAGGTGGAGTAGTGTTTCTTTTTTCTTACACAGATGACTCAGCTGTGTAACTCCGCAGAACATTCACACCTAGGCTGAAAAGTATTCTTCTCTTGTCTGTGAGCCATTATGGGCCATACTGAACTCTGCTGCCATGACATAAGAGACAGCTGCAGTATCTCAAAAGGTGTCAAAGACTCCCACAATATCCCATGACTCAAAGTATTACATCATCCAGTGTAAAACTCCACATCCCAGGGGAGGTACCGGAGCATTTCTACCTGAACCTGAGCGTACAAAACTCTGAGTTTCAGGACTTCCCTCATGACCCGGGGCCTCCACCACCACCTTGACGGATGCAGACTGCGACAACCACTGACCAATGAACATCAAAAGTGCAACAACCAAGTCTCATCACTGGGTCCAACTGGTGTCTTGCGGGTCTTTCCAGTCCCCTGGGGGTTCTGCAGTCCTGCTCTGACTGCCCGTACCCGCTCCGCAGCCTCAGTGCAGCACCATGAAAGCAGTCACGGTCCTCCAGCTCTGGGCACTGAGATGCCCTTGGTCTGTCATCCATGTTTAAGACAGAGGCAAAGCATTAAACACCTCTGCCTTGTCTCTGTCCCTGTTTGTGAGGTGAACATCCTCACCCTGTAATAGGCCAATATTATTTTTATATCATTAATGTATTTTAAATAATAATAATAATAATAATAAATTACATAAGTAATAACACATGAGAGGGAAGCATTAACAGGTAAATGTGTTATTCTTTTTAGTGCCTGTTTTAAGCTACTAGTAAGTTTCCACCATATGAGAAAAATTAGGCCATATTTAGCATACCTGCTGTCTTGTATTGTACAAGGCGGGGGGAACATCTGGGAACACTTTCTTAAGAACTCTGGTTCTCCATTAGCTCAGAGAAATGAACTATTGAAAACTATGAAAACAGTCTTCAGAAGAAGAAACTGTTACTTTTGCTGCTTGTAGTGAAATTACATATGGCTCTTATAGTTACATGAATAACTATTATAAGATTACCTTTGGGTTACGTATTACTTATGACAATAATAATGTTTTATTTTATTTTTCCCTTTTGAAATCATCAACTTTGTGCATTTCTTTAATCAGCTAAGAAGAATTTGTTATTTAATTGAATTAGCTCTGTAAATACCACTTTCTGTTACTTCAGTAAAGAACCCATTAAATCAAATAATAGAAACAAAAGAATTTGAGAAATCATGTTACTAAAAGCTTCTTTATAATATTCACATAGAGAAGAACTTAGAATAGCTACCAACAGAAGAAGAATTTGTATTGTCTTTTTCATTTTGAAAGCATAAATTCTTGCTGTGTCAACAACATTGTGCAATTAAAAAAAAATCATTCTATTAGTATTAAAGTTTAAAAGTGTATAAACCAATTATTTTTCCAGTGGTGGGGGTGTTTCTTGGTGTTTTTTTTGGTGTTTTTTTTTCCTGTTTGTTTGTTTTTTGGGTTTTTTTGTTGTTGGTTTTTGGGTTTGGTTTTTTTTTTTTCTGTTCTGTTTTTTTTTTCTTGGTCATTTTGTTGTTCTCATTGTGAGGGGTTATTTTTAAGAAATCAAGGGCTTTTAGCAAATGGTAGCTGCTATTTCTGAAGTCAAATTTAGAAATAAACATCAAAATAGTCAATGGCAATCACAGGTGCACCAGGATTCTAAGACTGTACATCTACTTCAGATATCCAAAAGCAAACCGTAGCAGCGAGTTCACAACATTTGAATTTGTTCCTCAATGCTGAAAAGCCTTTGTACACACCTATTTATCCATACACACACTGTATTTATCCGTGTAGGAGCACTTGTATGGCCAGCACAGATGGGCTAGATTGTGACAATGAATTTGCCATTAGCTGCATATGGGCCAAAGGCTGACATGCTATATTTCTTTCAGATGTTTTCAACAGTGACAGACATAAAGACGAGCTAATATTCAAAGCCCTAGACAATCACAATATTGATGGAGAAAAGGATAATTGCTAAGAATGTGTTATCAGCAAAAAACGCATTCCCGTTTAAAAAGGCATAAACATTGTCTACATTCAGCAGGTCACACACTAATGAGATTGCCTCTCGCAGTTGAAGTTGATGGGGAGCAAAATAGCTCTCTAATTAGGTTTACTGACTAGGGGCCTATAGTGTCTTGTCAGCATTAGCAAGTTGGGAATGTCACAACCTTCTGCATTGAAAGGAAATGAGATCTTCCTCATTTCCCAAGTAACCAAAAAAATTATAAGTCACAACTGTCTTGATCACTTTATCCTTTCATTCATAAAGGGTAATTACTGCAGTTTGACATTTTTACAAGCCTTGAAGTTACTGAAGGCAAGCCTTAGGTAAGTCAGATATATATCACTGACAAGAGTAATCTACTTGATAATATTTTACTCTGTTTTCCTCTTTTCTCTGGTCCAAGTCTACCTTGCTGGGGGGTCATAATGCATTGATACATAAGCAAAACTGCCTTCAATTGCAACACATACACAGATAAAATATTTCCAGAGAGGCCATAGTGTCCATGCATAGCTCTTCTAAGAGCACAACAAAATTACAAAGACAGTTACTAGACTACTTTATCTGCATATCATGCCAACAGTGTCAAACCATATCATCCCTATACCTTGTGACCACAGTGACATGTACTAATACTTGAATTCAGGTAGAAATTTTGATATCCAAATGCTTCTGTGCAGGTGGCAGCACCCACCAGTAAGGACCTGATTGAATCAATTCTTTGGCCTCTGATTCAAAGGGCACAGCATGACACTTATGACACTTATGCCAATGTAATGTCTGGTTAAAGCTACCCAAACTGGCTTCATTAATTCCTTGTTATTATATAATTGTGCTGACAGGAGCCTGTGGTTGAGATTGAACTTGATCCAAACCACAGGAATGGCAGCATAGCATATTAATGTTACCTGAACTTTGTTACAAAATATGTATATTAATAGTGGGGTCTTCTGCCAAAATTCAGCTGCTTGGCTTGAAAATTTCCTCACTAGTTTCTGCATTAAGTGCAGAGAGCTCTCAGAGAGCACAGCCTGGTGCACGTAAGCCTAGGCAACGAAATTCAGAGGAATCAGCACCTTAAACTGTTATCTTTGCTAACATCTGATTACTTGATAATGCTATTTTGACAATGCTCTTTTAATATGACTACATATGTGTAAACATAAGATTTTATATAAAAATTGTATAGCAACTAGAATGCTACTGATTTATGTGTAATGTACAGTCTAGAAAGAGCAAATTCTGTTAGCCTCTCACCTGCAAGGTGCTAAGAGCAGTCAGGTAACACCACATTGGATGCTAAATCCATGCACACAGTTCAACAGTTAATGTTTTTTTTTTAAAAAAGAAAGCACTGCTGCTCATTTTTATTAAATAGTTACATGGAACTGCTGCTTCAGGTCATCGGTTTTCCCTACAGATTTGAGAGGGATCCTCCTAAATACCCTACTCTATCTTATGCTGGAATTTTTAAAAATACCTCTCTAGATTAAGTTCTTAATATTTATTAGTGGAAAAATGTAACACACACTGAGATTAAAACAGATTGAGAACTGTGTCAATCAGTTTCCAGAACAGATTTGCTGGAATAGAAAATTAGCAAGGGCAGTTATAGCCTTTGCAAAGCTATATATATATACTGTGATGCAAGTAAGCGCATGAAGAATAATATTCTGCTTTTATTTTATAGAAGCAAACTAGTATTCTTTTTTAAATGATCACGAATGTAATGTCATAATAGCTAATGAAAAAATACCTATCCAAACCTGACATGTAAAAAGAAACATAAAATATTACCGATCCATTTCTTAATGAAATCGGTCATGTATGACTTTATTGAAACCAAGAGATTAGTTTCACTCACAGGGATTATTTGAAATGAGTTTTCCAATTAACGGTCATGAGCTGAATAAACCCCTAAGGAGACCTTAGTCTATGTTTCACTGTACTACACAAATAAACTTGGCAAAAGCTGAAAAAGCAGCAAGACAAAGGTTCTCCTTCGTTTATAAAAGGAAATCCATTATTTATGAAAATCTTTTATTTACTAATTTTAATTTTAAAATTGGTGTACAATCTTCAATAAATCTCTTCAATAAAGATAATTATCTGTAACGTGTCTGCTTTTTAATATACTGATCTCTTTAAAATGTACAGGCTCCTCTCAATTTTCTCTTTCAATCTGAAAATAGGGGACTCCTGTTGCCACACAAGTCTCTCATAACAGCATCATATTAGCATCAAAGGTTTACAGAACAGGCATTGGAAGATACGAACACAATTGCACAGCTATGGACTTGCTCTGTACAGCCCTGTAGCATATACTGAATATGGAGATGGCCCATACCTATGCCCTTTTGCTGGAAATTACATAACTTTTCTTCTTTTTTTTTATGGCTATAATTGACCTTTTAATTAATTGTTTTAATTAATCATAGGTCATGTGTTAGGCCTTAAAACACTTTTAGGCAGTTTAGCAAAAAGTTGTCATAAGCTACTTTTGCAGAAACACAGTTTGGGAAAAGTACTAAAACTGTAAACTTTGTTAAGCTAACCTTGATATGTTTCAATGAAAGAGAGAAAGATATATTGTTGAAGTCAGACACCTGGAATGCCGAATTTATGGACCACAAGGACATTTTGCAGAAACCAGAAGACAAAGAAGACGACTAACAGGGACTCAAATATGTGATGGAAAGTCCCTGCCAGAGGAAGAAGATACTAAACAGACTAAAAATATGGACTAATTAGTATAGAAAGCAAGCAACCCATAAACAATAGAAGGTAGACTATTAATCAATGCAATTGAATTATAATATTTAGAACCAATGAACGCAATTATTTGTTTGTTAAAAATGTATAAATAGTTGAAATATTGTTGTATTGGCATCTGTGTGGGGACTGGAACTTTGTTGGTCCCTTACACATACTTTCTGGCCAGAAATAAAGTAATGTCTTGCTTTCTAACTCTAAAAAGACAGTGTTACAGAGTTTTGCTTATCCCGATGATTTTGGTGTATTTGGCAACACTTTTGACCACATCTTGTCTAGGTGCAATTTAACTTAGCTTCTTTAGAGGTAAAGTTTGATCTATAATTCCAGTCTGCAAACACTGAGACCCATTCAAGCATGATAGCATGACCTCCCAAGCAATCCTCCTGCAACTCCTAAATACTTCTAATGACAACTGAGCCCAGAAATAAGTTTGGTTTAAAATCAAGTATTCCCCTTAAGTAGGTAGCTCTAAACACAGATGCAAGTGGAAAAGGCCACCAGCAAAGAATTCTTAGAGCTGGTTGCTGGAGGAGTTAATATATTTTCACAGCATCAGTGTTAATAATCACTTGTCCCTTTCCTCCTTTGCAGCCAAGTCTTAGACTTCAGATTTGGCATTCCTCAGAGGAGTTATTGGTTTGGTTGTCATTAAAAAACTTCAGGGTTAGTCCTTAAATATAATTTTGGGTATGTAATTTACTGGATTACAGGAACAGAACATTTGGAATCTTTCACAAGGAGCAAAGATCCAATTCCTTGCTGTTTTACCTCAACTTCCAATCTCAGTCTCTGTATTTTACCATCTTGCTTCCACTCATCTGTTCTTCTCATCCCACTGCATACCAGCAAGTGGACCATTTATAACAGATAGTTTTGAAATACTTAGGGTACCTTCAGTCATTTTTACGGACAATAGAAAGTACTAAAGGATCAAGCAGGAGAGAAATAATGTGCTATTGAAAAAACTACAGAGAAACACTCAATTTAAAATTGCTGAAAGTTGCAAATGTTCTTGACAGACATTAAGATAAGAATTTGAATAATTTTCATGAAAAATAACTCCCATTTTGAAAGGCAGTGTTAAATTTTTCTAAAGATGACCCAAATCCACAGAATACATGGACCGTTCAGAACAGTCCTCAGAAGCAGTCATGGTTTTTATGTGCTTGTTTAAGAATCTTGTATAGCTCCTATAGAAAAAAAAAGTCTATACTCTGAAAAAGAATAAGTAATAAAATAATCTTCATAAAAATTCTGTAATTGTAAAGGATTTCCTACATTTCAGTAAGACAATTTAATAGGAAAATATAGGGATATTCTACCATTGTAAGAGTATTGTGAACATGTCCACATTTACTTTTGCTTAACTTTTTTAAGATACAAAATTAAATATTGATTTATTGATTTTAAATCACAACATCAAATAGAAACATAAAAATTATAAATGCTCATCTTTTCAAAAAGCAAGCACATGCAGCAAACTATTTTTCTGCAAAGGATATACTATTAAATCCAGTTCAATCTATGAATTTGTAATGGGCAGGATTCTTATTATATATGTATATTATATACTATATATATGTGTATATATGTATATATCATACATTTATAGTTAATATTCTAGTACAAGCAGTTGTAAAGAAACCCAGATCTGATTTTTCATACCTCTCCCAAAAAAAAAAAAAAAAAAAAAAAAAAAAACCCATTTTTTTGGTTTTCATGTGTGTGTTTCTAAGATAAATTCAGTAACAATTAGCAAAAATTATTACAGTCTTGATAAGCAGAATACTTAGGTAGTCATATAGCATTTAATATACCTTTATTTTTTAAATATTTTTAGGTTGCATTAAGCAATTGAGACTTAAGTATACTTTAGTTATATTACTAATTCTGGGCCCCAAACATCAAGCTCCACATTCTTAATCACACAAATCATGTAGAAACCCCTTGTCAAGATTTCAATATGGCATAAATTATTTTCTAAGTGTTTGTTATTCAATGCCTTTCATGAGTTTTCACATTGTATATATGTATACAGCAGCATATAGTATAAAATGTACTCTTTAAAACTTATCAGTTGCCAGTCTTTGAAATTACAAGCTTTCTTTACCCTGATGTCAATTCCAAGAAATAAAAATAAGTAAAAGCCACATCAAGCATGTATCCTTTGAAGACATTCTTGTTAACCAACCCTACAACATTTCCATTAACTGAAATGCAGGAAATTCTCTGGCATTTCTTACAAAGTGCCCTACTTCCTTCCCCTCTCAGCTTTGCAACTCCAGTATACTTTCAACAATTCCTTGTGTTTCCGCATTGTGAACTGTCTGCAGTCAAGATGTTAGTTATGAGGTCAACACATTGCAGAAGGCCACCCAGTTAGAAGCAAAGGGTGACATTTTCTTTGCCTAAATAGTGAGCTTCCCTACTAAGAAGCCAATAAATTGACATAAATTCATTGCTTTTTCTTTGTTAAAAAATTATGAGCATAGATCACCCATATCAGCAATCATGTACACGTATGACTACACATGTAAATGTACATGCTTAAACCTGACATACATCTTTGTATTTCAGTAACATGGGGCTTGTGCAACAAGTTACCAAAGATACAAGTATTTCTCCTAATTCTCACCAGGGTGACCCTGCTTGAGCAGGGAGTTGGACCAGATGACCCACTGTGGTTCCTCCCAACCTGACCCATCCTGTGATTCTGCAATCTGAAAATCTGAACAGCCGCCTAAGACTATGTGATTTTTTTTTTTAATCCTTTAAGCAAGTGACACACTTTCAGTGCATATCATGACAGCAAGAGGTTTCAAAGCACTTGCTGCAATTCAGAGTTCACGACTTAAAGAAAACAAGACCTTTCCTACATAATTGAAAGCTTGTGTTTAAGGAATTATAAGCAAAATTGCCTTTTTTGTCTCTGGAAGACATGTGATGTTGGGGGAAGCATCCTTACCAGCAGCCAGTAATGGCTGGAAGACCTGAGTAGGTGCACAGAGGATCAGAGGTACAATAATGGTACTTTGCCGTTAAAAACAGCAAGAGGAAGGGAACAAGTTGTGTTTGACCATACATATTAGCAACATGACAGCAGAGACAATATGTCCTTCACTTCCATACAGAACAATGCTGAAAGGCAAACTTATCAACTACAATAAAGCACAAATCTTACTCTGGAGCTGAATGGTTCAGTTTAATGTAATAATACACAGAAAAGCAAAGCATGAAAATGAAGTATGGAGTCTGACTCCACTTCTATCCTATTCAAAAAAGGTTGAGTATATAGTCCCATAATATTAATCTCATTCCAAAAGATAGCCATTGCAAAAGGAAGTGTATTTTTTTTATCCCAAGTAAACTTAAACACTTACTATTATCCCCATGAATAGGCTAACACAGTTTTCAGAGAAAGACATACAGCATTTCTGTAACTCCAACCAACCTGCTAAAAAATATTACATAATGTAACAAAGGATTGTACCGACATACAGATGCACAAATGCAAAATAAAATAGCTAATCATCTCTACATGATTAGCTTCATATTCATGATATCATTTCCTTAACACAGTTTTTTACTGCATTTGATACTATTTCATGGCAGCCCTCAGAACTGCCCATACCTAATGAATGGTACAGGCACAGCACATTGACCACTGAGCAGACAGACTGTAAGTAAAGACACATTTTCTAATTCAGATAGAGGGCTACTCCTATAAATCTTGATGCATTTACTAAGAATTGTCATGTGTGAAAATTGCAGATAGGCACAGGATTGGAGCCTGAATATCTATAACATGGTTTGGGGATACAGTCCAGTGGCGGACTTGGCAGTGCTGGGTTAACGGTTGGATTCAAGGACCTTAGAGGTCCTTTTCAACCTTAAGGATTCTACAATTGTATGACATAGAGGAGAAAAAGTAAGGAGTGGATTTTTCCCCCTATTTTATGGGAAAAAAGCATGCACAGACAAACATTTACCACAATATCAGGGAAGTCTATAGGGACAGCCAAGATTTGAACTTGGAGATCTCTCCAGTTCCTTAGTTCATTTTCCTGAAGTGTAAACTGCTAATTAAAGCATGGGATAAATCCATTACAACACTGTATCTAGGAGTATATTCAGCATTAGCAAGGTAACTTGAAATGGGTACACCTTTGAAATATCTCAAATCTCAGACAAATCACTGTGAAAGAGTCATTATCTTTCCCAGTATAATTAAAAAAATCGTGCTTTTTTTTTAGTGTTGTGATGCAGCACAAAACATTTCAAAAATTAAAACAGCTGTTCATTTCAAATCTCACTAAATATCAAACTGGTTCATCTTCAATTGGATACCTGCATCACAGCATAGCCTTCTAACACTGAAAACCAAATCAGACAGCCCTGACTTTGTCTGTAACTCAGCTGTCGGTGCTGTACTATGATGAATCACTCTCTATTTTGAGCCATTTTCTACATGTTGAAACTTGCATTCATAAATTCACATTAGGCAGTTAATGGGACAGAATGGGGGTTGTTATGGCAACAATGTGATGTGCCCTATCACTTAAGTGAGAAAATGAACACTAGTAATTATCACCAAGCAAATGGTCTTTTTGCCTTTTGTATATGGTATCTTTTCAATGTTTTAGTTTAGCTAATGAATGGACTTGTGACTTTCCACAAAGGCAGAATAAAAACCAACCAAAATGAGTATTACCTGATTTCACACTAAAAGCAAGTCAGAATACGTCATTGAGCAAAGCCCATAGGACTTAGGTATTTGCAAACAACATTAAGAAGACTATGTATGTATGTATGTATGCATGTATGGCCAGACTTTGCGAATGAAGATCTTGGGAAGGGCTCTCCCCATGTGGGTGTGCCCTTCCAGGCTGCACAGTGGATTTTTTAGGTGAGGCCCAGCATGCACAGAACTGGCCCCACCGTTTAAGTCCTAAGGTCCATATTTGCCACAGCCAAGCAAGCTTGGACAGTGACAGTGAAATCCTTGGGACTGTCCTACAGCACCCAGTACTAACCGGGGCTGACCCTGGTGAGCATCTGAGATCTGACATGATCTGATGGCAGGGAGGCATTTAACTGCCCAGGGGACAGTCCCTACTGAGACTCGAACTCAGGTCCTTGGGATTCAGAATCCAGAGTACTTTCCATTACACCACGGGACTGCCATTAGGAAACTACAGCCTGAGTTCAACAGTAGGCTGCATCAGATGAAATTCATAAGGTGAATAAACCCTGTCTCAACATTGCTTTCAATCTGAAATAAAGATTACCTTCATATCATGTAACCCAGTCATAAAAAACCCAACACTGACTTTGCTCATTAGGGTTGTAACAGATAATATTCTGTATTGCAGCAAAATAGAGTCAGTGTTATTGCTAAAACCCTTTGTGCACTTGGTTTCCCTTCTGAGAAGGTCAGACTGCCCTAATAACATCTCTTGTATTTAAAGGGACACATACAAGCAGAATACACTTGGATCATTCAAAAATTAAATGTTACAAGAGTCGTGATTTTAGGATCTCTGTTATGGTTTATTTTATTTATTCCATGCATAATTTAGAACCTGCAATACTTGTTTTAAGTTAATATGCTAAGTAAAAAAAGATATATATGTATATATATATGTTCACATTAAAGTCTCTACTTTCCACCATTGACTTGACTCCCCTTTAACCTTCAGGAGCTCTTTTACCCACTTTCAACATATCAGTAGACAATTTGAAACTGTCCCTATTTTCATGGCTGCTGAATACAGCAGCTCTCATTTTTATCTCAAATAGCTTGAAAGAACAGACTGTCATCCTCTGAAACTTCCAGTGACCATTACATATGGTATGTCTTACATCTTAAATAGGCATAGTGATGCAACCTGCCTTCTGTCTCAACAGAAAATTCAGCTGTGATTATTGAAATAATTTTTGAAGAGCCTATCATCAAAGTACTCAAAATTTGAACATATAGCACATATTTAAAATTATGAATCTGCATGATTACATGGTATATTTCCTTATTCCCAGGAGTGTAGTGATGGTAATAGGCACACAAATCCAAAGACAAGCATTTAAAGTTGAGACTTAGTGCAGTCCTGACCTAACTTTATGGACACAGATACACCCAGAAGCAGATCTGTCCCTCTCACAGGTGTGATAGACCATGAAGCGTACATGGAACTGTTTTTCTACCAGTCCAAAGAGACTGAATGGAGAGTTCCTGTCCCATAGTATCATCAGCATTTCAGAAAATGTAGATAAAACTCAGGAAAGTTTGAAGAAACAAGGAAAATGCTCCAGTGATATGCAACATTAAAAGGTGAAAGAGAGCAAGGACATACCACAGAATGAATAAGACTGCTATGTCCACCACTGTAAAATAATAACAGTTAGAAAGTTGATGAACAACCTTATTTTAGTGCATTATTGTATTATTTATGCATTTTCATAAAATAAAAAGTATCTAGATATTGTAAGGTGCGGATGTTGGTAAGTGTGGGGTATGGGAGAAGAGGAAATTAATTTTATTGTCTGTATCTGGAGAAAAGCAGGGCGGAGCTGGGGGGGGGGACCAAACAAATCAACAAACCAGAAACATGAACAGGTAGTCAGAGATTAACACATTCCCCAACTTCTCATAATATTCAGTTAAATAAATATTCCTATCAAGCTGAGTTCTGTATGTCTGTATATTCAGAGATGATTTTCCATCTAACCAGGACTTGCTGGGTTTATTAAATAGAGCTTAGCTGCAGCAATCCTTTTTTTTTCACAGCCAAAACTTTTACCTTCAGGCTTGCAGGAAATCTTTTTCTTCAGATTTTTACACAAAATAATGTAATTTGCAGTTCTAAAGCTGGTTGGGGAGTTAAGGAGATTTAAAGACTACATTTCAGATCAGTAATCTCCATTACATGACCCTGTGATCAGTGGCATTTTCTAGCCTAGACTGCAACTCCCATGTCAGTGGAAGCAGTTTTGGGCTCCGAACACTCTTCATTGCAGAATTCTTCCTCAGGCAAATTTTAGTAGTTGGTTGCTATTTTTTCTGTGTATTTAATGTTAAAACTGCAGCCACTCAGAAAGGCAGAGGATATAAGTAAAATTCTAATGTAGAACATAAGCAATGTTTTGTAGATGAGCAAGAAATAAATTAAAGTTGTAGAATCCCCTGCTTCTACCTCAATGTAATCATCTCTCAGTTTAAGACTATATACTACACTTCATTCCATTCATTAAATTTAAGATAGCTTTATCACAGCACTTTCATGAAAAATGGCAAAACTATTATGTTCTGATCTTTCAGAGAAGTAAATTCACATTTATTTCTCTGAAATCAATGGTCTTAAATTAGCTACTAGCTTATATAGTCTTCATGTTTTCCTCACTCCAACACATGACCAGTGGTAGAGCATAGAATTGGTTGGGGTTTTTTTTCTTTAATTGTACAAATACACGTTTTTCTTATATAAATGATTTTACTAAACCACAGAGCAAGTCCAAATATTTACCAGTTTCACAAAAAGTGCAGTTACTCAGACCTGATTTATTAAATCCCTCTTCACAGTGACCTCCCAAAACTTATTCCCAAAGCAAACATCCCAGCTGGGAGAGACCTTCTATTACACTTTTAAGAAACTATGATACAGCTGCTATCTATCGAATCCTGACAGACTGCATAAAATTAATTATCTAAACACTTACTAAAAGAGAAAAATCACTGATAGCAATCTTATTGTTATATGCAGAGACATGTATTTATTTACACAGGAAAAGGTTTTTATATTGCGTTTTCTGCTGCTCATAAATTGTAAGCAAACAATTTAAGAACTTACTTTCTTCATAAATCTTCATTAAATACTTTATTAAAAAAAAAAAACCACCTCCATTTGAAGAGCACAGTTGGCTAGAAAATAGTTGTATAGTTATGAATAAAAATTATTAATCAACTGCAACTTGAGAGTATTCTGACCAGATTTAGTGTCAGCATCACATATAAATTGATGTGCATTTTATTTCTTTCTACAGGATTTGCACTATGAAAGAAAAAATAACTATGCACAATGGTCAGGACTTCATTTACAGGAGGAGGGGAGAGGAAGAGGGTCTCCAAAAACAGATTAGTGTCTGTGTAATCTCAAAATTCCCTTTTTCATGTAGCCACTGATACTCATGAAAATTAAGTGTGAATTTACAGCTCTGTACTACCAGGGTTTACATCAAACCAGATATGGTCTGTCCTTCCATAACTAGCAAAAATCAAATGGACTCCATGTGTTCTTCTCATGCTCATTTAAAACAAAAACAATGCATGCTCATGTCTAATCCAAAATTCTATCTTTAGACAAACACAGACTATAGAAGTGACTAGAGATTAATAAAGATTGTCTTTAATTTCTTTATATAATCTAATTAGCTGTTCTGATGTTCTAAAAAAACTTTTGTTTTTTGCCTTTCACTTCAACAGGGCTGACATAAGCCATTTGTTACAGCAACCAAAGAACATGAAGTCCTCATGTTCTCAGCAGCTGCTAAAACTAGGACAAGTGGTCCGATACCATCCCCAAAGTTGCTTCTAGGTTATCACCTCTAAAGACACTGTAAGCATCTATTTAAAAGCCAAAAGCAGAGAGGGCAGTAGAGGAAGTACCACCATTTAGGGACAACAGGTTTTTGATCTTTGGGGTAGCGTAGTGGGAAACACATTTTTGTTAACCAGTTTTTGTTGCAGTCAAATGGGGTTAAAAGCAGAAACATACCCTATTTTCTGTAGAATTGTCTCTCCCTTGGCAGAAACTGGATAGTATCAGTGCAGGGAACAAAAATCTATTCTTTTCTAATGCAAACTTTGTTGAATTTACCCCTCTGATTTTTTTTTCCCGGAGGTTTAAACCATTAATCAATACTTAAAAACACGAACAGTTTTTAAATACATAGCTAGGATTTTGACAGGAACAAAGTTTACACCACTGCAACCACTTCTGAAAATCCATGTTCATATGATATAATGTCTTAATTCTTGAGAAAAGAAAATGAAATCACTAAGAGAGCACCAAACGGACTTATTCTCATGTTTTACTTAAATGTCATAGTTTTGTGCCAAAATACACATATTATCTTTCCACAACGTTAGAAGTGTGCAGCAGTCACAGTTGAAACCTTTACACATCCATGTGTACTTTTATTTACCCAACATACAAAACCTCAATGAGTTGAAGTATGAGTATTTATCATAGCCAGAGGTAGACAAAAGTGCATAGAGCAAGCATATGCCCACAGCATACCTCTATTTCAGTAAGTGCGTATTATGAAAATTGAATCTCTTTAATCACTAAAAAAAAGTTAACTACTATCAGTAGGCAGACTGAAGGACATAAGGTGCAAACAGCAATTTCTACTGCCATATTAGTCAATGAAACTACAGAAGGAAAGAATGTTATTCTCTCCATGACATCATTATCATCACATGCAAAGCGAGATGCAGTTAGATGTGAAAACGCCGATACTGATACATGCATACAACTTTAAAGAAAATCTAACTACCATATTTCATAGTGCACAAACATTATGATGACCATAAAAGTGAAATAGAAGCAAATATCTGCAGTAAGCCTTTGCATCCCAGAGGTTTCCTAAAAGTTTTGAAATGGTCCTACTATACCTGCATTTCATTTTCATGCTATAATCAAAGACAAGAAGTATGAGGGGGGGGAAGCCTCTCAGGATTAAGAAGTCAGCTGTAAAGCTATTTAAGCTCTTACAGTTTCTCAGTAGTATATTGTACTTAGTAGAAGATACATGCAGTAACAAGCTGAAGAGAGTTGAATTTTCAGCCTTTCCTTGTATTCAGTGAAGGAGGTTATTTCCTTGAGGGATGTGGTTCTGCTCTGTAGGAATACATAAATCCCATGCATGCTATGCATTTGGTTCTTGTCAAGGAGATCATTGGGTCATTTCAAAATGAGACTAACTGCATTTAAGCAGAAAAGTAAACGTAACTACAAATAGCACAGTACCTCACTCTACACAAAATTATGTTTGCCTTAAAATGCTGCCACCTTTGAAACAGTGAGCCCACTGATATTGTCAAAACCTCTAAACAAAGAAGAATGGAAACAGCAAAGTGTTACCAAAAAAATGCTCCCACAAAAATAAAAGCCATAGCGTTGAAGAATAAGTGGCTTTTAAGAGGGACAGTTGATTAATCAAGGACACAAGTGCCCAGATAAAACTAACATTTGGAGAGCTTTGGTTAGGTAAAAATCCCGTTACTCATCTGCCCACATTGGGATTAAACAATTGCTTGCTCTGAGAAAGTTGTCCCTGAATGTATACAGAATACAAGACTTTCAACCCTGTTTCAAGGATTTTCGGGAGCAAAAGGTTGAAGTAGGGGACAAGGGGACAACAAAGGGGAGGACAGAGAGGAACAGGACTGAGTACACAGACTTGGTTCCCTGGAGCCTTGACCCCAACTATGTAGTACAAGCGCAATGCCTTCCTCCCAAAACAACTGCTGTTACAGGGGAGACAGAAAGAAAGTGTACTTTAGACTGTCAGCCTTCAGCTAGGATGGAGAGGGTCTGTCCTGGAGCTCTGGCTCAGCACCTGAGTGCCTGCCTTCCTGATGGAGCCGACATGAGGGAGCAGCACTACCATCTCTGCCTGAAACAGGACCTTTGCACTGGAAATCTTTCCAGTCCCTTGACACAGAATTCACTGATTGGTAATTCCAGAAATGCTGCATTTCTGGACTGTCTATGGCTGATTCACCACAGGGGATATTCAGACCACCTAGGAAGCCCTTTCAAGGCAGCTTTGTAATTACCTCTGCCTTAATGTTGCTTCTGGTCTTTGAAAAGGTCATGCACTCAGAGGTGTTATAGGAGACTGGGGAAAAAAAATGTTGGGGAAAAATAGACAGACTTTAAGCAGTACTGAACTACAAAACACTTTGGACAAAACAGTGTGCCAGAACTGACATGGGCAACTTTGCAGGTCACAGTCTTGACTCCAAATCCAGAAGGGGACACTACTCCAGTGTTATCACAGAGCACTGTACCAGTGTGTGTGGTTTCCACAGTGAGCCATAAAATAAGGCCTTACCTAACTTCTGGTCATTTAGGAACAATAATTCTGAAAGAGGAAGAACTGTTACTCCCTTTTAATCCACAATTTCGTTAGGGATAAAGGATGCAATAAAGAGAGTTGGTGCAAAGCTCCTCTCTCTCCTACCCAGGTAAGCAGTATTGGGGTGGGTTGTGAGGTGAAACAAGATTGGGTTGTTTGCTTCTATCACACATTAGTCCCAATTTAGGTGCTCTTCTACCACTCCAGTCATCTACTAGAGATTGCCATGTTTCATTGGCCTCAAGTATCTGTAGCTCCGTACTTGAGTTTGCCTGTCCCTGGTGCCTCATACAAGAAAGCTGAATGTGAGGCAGAAATATTGATGCCAACTGAGTGGTTATCAAAAGACATCTGCACACCTAAGGCAATGTCTGATGTGCGAGCTTTCAACTATCAGTGCTATCTATTCCTCCTGTCCTACAGATAACCCTCCTCCATCTTCCTGGGCAGCAGACCACAGCCCATGGGTTCCCGCTCAGGCTGCCTGTTCCCCAGCCCAGCAGTCCGTCGCACATACTCTGTGGAGAGCTGACATGCTGACTGTAAACAGCAGCAGCTGATGACAGGCCATTGCTGCTATGGGTTTTGCTTGTGCTGCCCATTGACCAGCACAGCCAGGACTGCATCTCTGGCTGTCTACACAAATAGTCATCCTGCCTGCATACCACATGGCTTCATATTGCCACTTCCAGCAATCACTATGCTTCCTTAGCCTCTGCAAGACAGAGCCCCTCAACACTAGACAGGGGTGTCAATACAAGACTTAGGTACAAGAGAAGAAACAAGCCCTGTAAGTATATTCTTGATATAGCAGAACACATTGCATTGACATAGCCCACTGTGATATCTTATTTCAGCAGGAAATCACGTAGAAAAAGTTGAAATACCTAAAACAAAACATTCAGACTGTGTAAACATAAGCAAACAGCTTTAAAGCTCTCTTGTGTCCTACATGAAGTCCATACTTTCTTATTCTGTAGGAATGAGGATTCTGAAGAACAATAGTGTAATTTGAGAGAAGCAGACCTAGCTGAAAAGACAAAGGCGTGTGCTCAGGTGAAAACATTTCAGAGTTACTGGAATACAAATTGGTTAAGAAATGTGAACCTTATGCAGGACCAATGAAAACTTTCCATGCAACTTTAAAATAGACTCATATTGTTAGAACCAGTTACGTCAGTAGTTATAAAACATCACCCTGCAATTCCGGCTCGATACACTTCTCCATATAGCTGCAGGATATAACCAGTTGTCTCAGAAGACTATGAAAATTGATACATCTAAAAAAAATTACGTATAAAACCCACATTCCCATATCATTAAACCTATGTTTATAGCCTTTATCCTCAGACTACCTAATGCTCACTACTGTTATTATCAATATATTTGTTCACAAGATAGTTTGTGGAAGGCTGTAATGAAAAAAAAAAAACCCAGTACATATAAAACATCTGCTAAATATTTCTGTAGAAAGTAGCTGACAGTTTGGGAATCTTCACATAGTCCTAGTGCAAGTCTAATAATATTTTGTTTAAAAAAATCTAATAAAAATATTTTCATATTTTTAAGCAAACATAATTAATTCATTTAAAGCATAGAAACATCATGAACTAGTAGAAGAAATTCCAATATAGCATTCAAGGAAAATCACAATTAAACCTGCTCTAACTAAAGGTAATTGCTTTGTAACAACTGAAAGAAAATCCTTTTAACTTATTTGCATTTAAAAAAAATAGAAGCCTTGGGAAATAGAGCACAAAAAGTAGTACAAGAGATAAAACGATCCTTTCATGTTCTGATTAAGTGTTTGTAGATAATGATATATTTGTAAGGCAAATACAACAGCAATCCAGAAAGACACAAAAAACACTTACCATTTAAAAAAAAAAAAGTGAAAGTAGTTTAATAAATTTTTTTTGTTTGTTTTTGATGGTTGATGTTGCTTGCTTTGTTTTTTTTCAATAAACCAGAGATTTTTGAGGTTTACATACACACAGAATGGCACTATTTGTATGTGAATACCTGAAAATTCTTTCCTCAAGCTACAAACTCCAGACATAAATTATAGAGGACACATTGGTCTCCCTGAGCCTTGGGGACAGCAATCAGTCTGTCAATGGCAAATAGGAATGACTTGATGAATGTAAATTATCTTTCAGTTGAAAGATTTTCCCTGTTTGGAAAATAATAGTCCACAGTAATCTATTACAGAGAATTCTCTCCTGCTGAAGAATACAAAATTAATTTGATTACCCAACAAACTAATTACTTGGGTATCAATTCCTAATAAAGATTTTGTGACAGAAGTGGGTCATATCTGTGGGCTTTACTACTCAGAGACGTAAATTCAAATACAGTGCATCTGTTCTCTAGACCAGGATACAATCTAGAGAATTGTTACAACACAGCTTGAATAGCTGTGAATTTCTCAATTGGAAGACAAAATTGGATTCTAAATGAGATACCCAACATGTCAATAATAAGGAACAGAAAGGGTGCCTGTCACTCCGGCAACATATGGATCAGCATTAGGCAACATACATGAGGTTTTGATGAATTTATGTGAGTGGCTAAGAACCAGAGACCTGACCTTTTCACTTTAATATTGACAATACTTCTATAAAGAGGATTCATTACTAACAAAAAAACCCAACCAACCAACCAACCAAAAAAACCAAAACCCACAAAAACCCCTCAGAAAACCAAAAAACCCCCCAGAAAACAAAACAAAAAACCCCAAAAGAACAACAAGGATCCATTGCTAACAAAGAAAAATAAAAACAACCACACACAAAAACCCCTCAAAAAACAAACAAAAAACCCCCCACAAAACAAAAAAGAACCCAAAACAGCAACAACAACAAAAAAACAAATCCCAAACCAAAAACCCAAACACAAACAAAACACATTGAATTTATCTTGGAAAGTGATTTTTGTCTATGGCAGGATCTACTTTATTGAATTGATGACACAACATCAAAGCCAACCAGAGAAAAATTCCCACGTGGACAACCTCATCAGACTGGAGATAGTGCTGTCACAGAGCAGTTGCTACAGATGAATACTATCACCACATCTGTCTCCAGAATAAGGCAGGGAGAAAAATAATGCAGGTTCAAAGGTTGTTCTGTGAGACTAGAAAGCTGGAATTGAGGTAGATAATACAGAAATATCTGGCAGACAACACTATATTTGTTCTTTGATTATTTTAATATTGTACTGTGAAAAACACGACATTTGGGCTTTCACACTAGAAGCTTTCTGGGAGGAAGTCAGACTTTGCTACAGGGCAAGGAAAAAATAATCTCAGTGGTTAATTTCTTTTTAGGTTTTGTGAAACAGTAGTCATTTTGTTTTGAATGCGTTCAGCAATAGAAGCTCTCTCCAGGAATGTGAAAAGCATGATTTGTATGCTCTGTCTTCTCTATACTGTGGATCAGTGGAAAATGTCCGTAAGCAGAAAAACGTCTGTGGCAATAGAAAGTAACTGAAAGCAACATCATGAGAAATGGTCAATCATTTTATACTCTCAGTGTTGATTGCTGCAGAAGGTCACAAGGTATTCTATTGTCATATGGCAAGAAACTATAAAAACAACTTCTGATGAAATGAGGAAAACTCTAAGTGCAGATTCTATTGCAATACACTGAGGAGGTAACTGTGTTCATCAAATAGCTGATGAACAAAGAATTGTGGTAAGGAATTTAGTTCTATCCAGACAAGAAGTGCTTGGGTTCTTTTTTTTTTTTTTTTTTGGTTGTCATGGCCAGGACAAAAATGCATCTCTTAAGAATGACTGCTCCCCATTGCAGAAATCATTGCACACATTGGTCTCTCTTTAACTGGCACTCTGCCTCTGCAACAGAAGTTCCCTATCCTCTCTATCATCTCAGCTCCACTATGCATAGTTTGCTTCCGACAGACAAATTAATTATCCTCATCATTAATAAATGGAGCTCCTGAGTTTGCACTACCAGTCCACAAGTGCAGATGATGGGCCCCTGACCTTGCCTATAGAAGAAATGCATTAAGCTGGACAAGGGGTAGCAGGAAGATCAGAGAGGGTTGCATGGGAACACTGGTTCAGTAAGACATGACTGCATATGAGATCAGCGTTCCAATATGCTTCACAAGAGCTGGATCTTTTTTTCTGTGATATCACTTGCCTTCTCTTATGGTCATCTACATTTAACATTCTTTTGCAATGAGACTGAACACACATCCTCAGTGCCTGTGACTGATCTCCCTAGCTCTCTGTGTCCATTTTCTTTACAGATGCAGGATGGTGCAGTCACTACATCCTGTTCTTTGTCCCTACCCCCACCCCCCATAGGCAGAGCTCCAATCAGGAAACACACATATACACATACACACACATACTGGTTTCTTTCTTCCTTAAGGCTAACATTAATACATTGTCATGGTTCTGGCAAAGGCCCTGGGGAAAGCTCTTGTCAGATCAAATGGTAGTAATAAAAGTTTTTAAAAAAATAAAACAGGAGTCCAAACCAAAGAGGGAAAAAATCCTCTGTACAAAGCAAGGGATATGTCTGTAGAATAGTTATTGGGGTGAGGGAGAAGCCTCTCTTCAGTTTCTTCAGATGTCACATACAGAACTCTTCTGTGTTTGTTTCTCGTTCTGCATGGCTTGCAACAGGATGGAGAACCACCCCTGCAGACGAATGGGCACTTCATTCTGTTTTGTGGATGTATAGGACTATCCATTCCCCTGCCTTTCCACAGATGTTTGGGAGGATGTTGTGGGTTTTTTTGTTTATGGAGTTTTTTGGTGGGCTGTTTTTTTGTTTGTTTTGGGGTTTTTTTTTTGTTTGGTTTGGGTTTTTTTTCCCCTTTCAGTTGTGAGACCAGGACACAGCTGTTCCATTTGTTCCATAAAGTGTTCCCTCTGGATAATCACAGAATAATATAGGCTGAAACAGACCTCAAGGGATCTCTGCTCCAATCTCTTCCAAATAGAGTCTCTGCTCAGATCAGCTTGCTCAGGGCTGTTCCTAGATGGGTCTGGAAAATCTCCAAGGACTGTATGCACAGCTTGTGCAGTTGCCATCTCTTCCAGTACCTGTACTGTTCTTGTGGCAGAAACCCTTTTCCTTTCATCCATACAGCCCCTCTTTTTCAGTTGACTCCTGTAGAATATGGTGGGAAGACAAGAGACAAAGAGCCTGGTACTAGCTCCTTGATGACCTCCTGACAGGAGCTGATGGACTGCTAAGTCATCCCTTCTCCAGGTTTAAAAAGTCCCAGCTGTTTGGCTTCTCATTACAGGTAGCGCACTGCTGAACTCACTACAGCATATTGACACCATTCTTGTTCAGAGCAGCCCAAAACCTTAAGGAGTAATTATAAGCAATGTTGAGTAAAGGGCATAATCACTTCACTTGGTATCAGGGTATGTGTCTGTTCACACAGCTGAGGAGGCTGCTGGCTGCCCATGCTGCTAAGCAGATACTGCTGGCCCATGCTTGCCTGTCTACCTACCACAGTCCCACTGCTTTTCCCACAGAGCTGACTCCACAGACTGGAAGACCTGAGCCTGTGTCCTTCTGGGGAATTGTTCCTTCCCGTGGGCAAGGTTCCCAAGAGCAGCACTTTGTTCCCTCCTCCAAGTCATAGATTAAGATATTGAACACAACCAGAAGAGACCCCTGTAGTACTCCTTATGCTACTAGTCTCCAGGCAAAGTATGACCTAATAAACTCATTCTCTGAGCCCAATGTTGGCAAGTGGTTGGATCCCCCCAGGAGTGGGCCCTTACTTGATTTCCTGGGGGCTGCTCTCCCCCGGCCCCCTCCCAAACACGTGGCCCCCGTG
>JAWWEU010000040.1:37701528-37760898 GCA_035583155.1 Acropternis orthonyx | reverse complement strand
AGGGGGCCAGGTGGAACTCTTTTCTGTGGGGCATGCAGTCTTTTTCCTGGTTCCACGGTTGAAAAAGAGAGAGAGAGAGGTGATCTCTCTGAGGTGCAGGGTTGGTAGATGAAAGACAAAAACAAAAAAAAGAATAAATATCTTCCCTCAGTCCTGAAGACCCCTCACCATTCCCCTGCTGTACTATTTTTGGTTAAAACAGTTAATATATGTCCTGGAAAAAAAAGCACAAAACCCCTGCCAGCTGTTCTGCAATAAGGGATAGCAGAGAACATTGAGCTTAATGAGTGCCTGACTCTTCACCAGTTCTGCAGACCTCCAGTTGTTTGCAAAGCATCCCCTGACAGAGACACAGATGTGCAGATGGAGAAAATGTGCACATGTATATACGTGTAGGAGGGACTGGAGTGGGTGAAAGGAAGAGAGAGAAAAACTCAGAGCAGGCTCAGAGAGAGAAATGAAAGCAGAATGGAGAAAAAACTTTTTTGTTTGTATAACAAGAAACATCCCTGAGATCCTAGGTCTTCAAATGAAAATGAGTTATTAAACAAGAATAGCAACAACTGTGGCCTGCCCAAGATTTCGTGCACACAGTTGTTGTGTGACTACAGAATTAGTCATAAAAATGAGAACTGAAGCATGAAAATGGGGAGCACAGACACAGCAGTTATGAGCGTGTTCATGAGAACAAATTATGCTTCTGGCCCAACTGCCTCATGATGACGACATCTGATTTTCCTGAAATGTTGTTCTGTGCACTGAATATCAACTAACACAAAGCAGGCAGTGGATGGAGGAGCAGTGTGATGTACATGCTGATTATTCCTATTATGTCTGTCCCTTCTAAACCTCCTCTCTTGATTTGATTCTTTAAAGGATTGCATATCAAGAGTGCCTGATGCTTTTGACTGTAAACTACTACTTTACCCTATCAAGCAAAACATGACTGATTATTCAACTTTTAGCTAATCTCCAAATGGCTACCAGGGAGATCAGCAAAACATTTAACAGTAGACAAGGCTTGTTTGGTATTTCTGCCAATTAATTATATTTAATTATTGCCCAGTAATAGAGTGTTGGTATCTATTTAAAAATCCCTCTGAATACAGTGCCTCATCTGCCCACAAAAAGGAAGACTGAAGGAAACAATGCCATTTGTTCTGGAAAGAACTAAGATCCTTGCATTCTGTCTCAAACTTAACTTCACAGCATATATTTGGAGCAGTGGTGAAGTGCTAAAAAAGCTTTCCTTCATTTTCATTTGGTTTCAATCAGCCTCTGTTATGGTTACATGCCAGGAAAGGGAGCTATAGCGATGAATGTTCATACAATTACATCATCTAAGGGGGGACATGACCCCGTTGAGCATGGGGAGTTGAAGTGGGACAGTTTGCCACTGGTAGAAGTTGTTCTGGGGTCTCAGCCACCACCAAAAACTGTCATTGCCTTGCCAGGACAGCAGCGAAGACAAGACCCACCGACTCGCTGAGTCATGCCAGAATGGAAGCAGCTCAGGGGTCGCTCTGCCCCAGCTGCTACAGTCTCACCCACCACTGGACCAATGCTGGAGCATCACTGGAGCACTGCTACCACCTGCTCACCACTCACTCAACATGTGGAACCACTGCCCATGCTGGAACCCCTGATGGTGCCAGGACTGCCCAATCGGACAGAGCAAAAGTTAAACGAAGCACACAGCCCAGCCAAGCCCAGTGGGAAATACATGGCAGGGAACAAAGAGATTCTGAACTGGTACCACTGCTGCTGTTAAGACCTGGACCTAACAGGGTGGTGTGGAGTGGCCAGTTTGGTAGGGTGGCTTCTTGTGAGCAGTGCAGTTTTCCTGGGTTTTCCTTTTGGCCCTGTTCTCCCACTGTTTTCTTCTGTTTGGTTGGGCAGGTTTGGTTTTCTCTTGAGAGATCACGTGACACGGTGAACTCCCCTTTTTGTGGGTAAGCCCTTTCCTTTGTACCTTTGTGGTGCTGCTAATTTTTCTTGTTAGTAAACTGTTATTTTTTCAGTTATAACCTTACTTTTTTTGTCTCTCTACATTAAAGGCGGAAAAAAAAGCAGAGGGAGTTCATTTTGTTGGAGTTTCCATCCTAGTATCTGTCTTTAAACCAAGACAGTTGAAGGCTTTTGGTCAAGAGAGTTTAATAGAAAATGTGACAAAAAATTATCCCTGTGACCACAGCAAGCATTCTGGGTGTGCAGAACTCCAAGTGGTGTTGTGGAGGTGCAAGGTTTACTACTTTGGAAGCAAGAAATTCTGCAAGATTATCATTACTACTGTATTCTGCATAACGGATTTCAAATATAGGCACACATCTTTTGTGTGAGTCAGTACAGGGACTCAAAGAGCTTTCTGAAACATCCGACACTGTGGAACAGAAAGCAGTAAATTAGTTGGCAGACAAAGCAGATATGTCAAAACTTTAAGGGCCTGGATTATTATTGTTGCTGGGAAGCATTTTGTACCTTTCTATAGTTCTAAACCAATTTTAGAGATTTACACAGAATCAAATACATAAGTGCTACCTGAGGGTTCTGTAACCTGTGTTACTTGCTTTTTCTTTGACTCACACACATCCATATGCCCACAGTGAAGCTGTCAGGCTTCCACCCCCAGTCTCCAGACTTTAATGGGGGCACAGCTGCATCATCATTCATAGGTTTGGCTTTGCCTGCCTGCAGCAAGCAGGTGTTTTTTGAAGATACAAGGTAACCTGGATAGTCTGTCAAAGAAATGGCCACTATGGGACTTTCTTGTAGGGGAAACACGAAAATTAAATGACTGGGGTAGTCGGGAAGTTTTGAATACGCATTTTACAGATTTACTAGCTTAAACCATGCATGTGGCAGCAGATTACAATGTTGATTTTGAAAAGAGAAAAACACTTCTGAATGATGAAAAACAGATCCATAAGGCCGTGTGTTATGGGTTTTAAAAGGTTTTTTTGCAACAAGTTGCATACAGAAGTCTGTTATTCAAATGGCTAGCTCTCTCTGTCATTTAATATGTGCTAAAATCATGAACTCACACACCATACTGTGAACAGCAATATATGCATCTGCTACTTACTGGCACTTATATCCTAAAACCTTGAATATTATCATACTAATTTAATAAGAAATTACAATACACTGTGAAAAGAGCAAATGGATGTAGAAGCACAGCATTTAACCTGAAATCTCGGCATGGCTGGCACATCCAGCCTGGAGGAAGAAAGAGCATGTTTTGGAAGTTATCAAGGACACATGGTCCTCAAGCAGAAGGAACTGACTGACATCCCAGAACAACCCATTCCAGCTCACTATCAGTTTCCTGAGGCTTTGCACCTAGATAGAAGAATTTGTAGAAGGAAGTCCTATGCCTGTTTTCTGTAAGTTAAATTAATTGATTACAATGATCTTTCTAAAACGTTTTTTCTCTATGCACTTCTCTATTAGCCTGCCTCCCTCCTTTCCCCAACACTTCAGCCACAGAAATTGGACTACTGCTTCCACATGGATACCAAAAGCTCTCACTTCATGCTTAAGTCTAATTTTGCACTTAAGAAGGTCAAACACTTGAGCATTAACCAGACACACCTGCCAGTCCCACAAATACAAGCAAGCTATTGTTTATGCCATTATATCTTGCAGCTAAAGAAAGGTTAAGGAACGCTACAGCCTCTCAGCCACAAGAGGAGTAGGCACCTATTTAAAAATGCATGTGATAGCATTTGATGTGTTTTGAGATATGGGGTACATCTGAGTGTCATACAGACAGGACAGTTCATACACTAACAACATGGAAATTATATAAACATGATTGTCCAGGGCCCAGTCTGAGAAATTGTATATGGAGCTTTTTACTCAATTTGACTGTTTTCCTAAATTGCTCATGCAGAAAACAGTCCAGTAACAATACATTCTGCCGCAACACAGTCGAGTCTTCCCAGAACATGTCCTTTCATTTTTTGAAAGGATATAAGGTATCCAAGAGGTTCAGTTTGACTTTTCCCTGGTCTGATCAAGGCAGCGTGCAACTAAGGCATCCACATCAGCCAGTAGTCAGAAAATACTTCCTAAAGAGGTCCATTTCTTTCAAAATTTGCTTTAGAGCCAATGCAGCATAAAGAGATAGCCAAATTACTGCTACTTCTTATGTTTCCCCATCCCCCTTTAAATCCTTCTTTTATTAAAATATTAGTCTTCTATAATGCTACTAGCACAATGACATTTAATTACTAGTAAAGATCCGTGAGTGAAGTGAAAACTAAAATCCTGTTTATTATCATCACAGTTACTTCTTCAGCATCAACCACAGCACAGAAGCAGCCTTTTAGCAGCTGCAGAGCTTTTGGTGGTCATTTCATAGTTCTACAGCTGGATAAAATATCCACAGACTGGCTCAAAGAAAAGATTTGACCTTGAGGTACAACAGATCCTCTTTGAAACAAACTTTCTCCTCCTAAGCAATCTGAAGAGTTAGTCTCTAGAAGTGAATCTGCAGGTATTAGACATGAAGGGAAAAATACTTTTGAAATAAGAGGGAGGTTGTTGAAAAAGGGGACTCAAGCATGCTTGGTTCCAGACCACATAATAATGGTTCAGAAAATAGTTCACTGGATGGTGAGATTAATACCAACGTTTCTAAGCTTTTCTTTTTTTGCCATAGAAAGGTAAGAATTATGAGTTGGAGAAAGTCCCATGCTGTAAACCAGTTATCTTTTATCATATACCTTTCTCAATTCTCAAAAAGAATGCTCAAAGGCTGAATATATTTTCCACAATAATTTCAGTGTGTGTGTTATCATGGTATATTTCCTATGATTCTCTGCACTTTAAAGGGCTATTGGCTATGACCGAATGACTTAGACTAACACATATAAATCTCAGAAGCACTAAAACCAAGTATTTGATTAGGCTGCCCATAAATTACCCCAATTTCCCAAACAAAATCAAAATTATTTGAAACATTAGACAGTAACATTCATACCAAAAATTCAAAGAAAAGGCCCAACCCAGCAGCATTTTTCATCAGTCTGTGTAATAACCTGTACTTTAATTTAATGCATGATTTGGATAGTCCCACAGTAAACCAGTGGAATAATCCAGTATTCCAATATGCAATAATTCAAAGGCCAGTAAATCTCACTTTGAGACCGTGTATGAAGCACATCATAGCCACAGCCACTATATATCCTCTCTGCTGCTGCCATTCGGTGCAGGCCTTGTGTTAGAGCCCAGGCACAAAGAGAATTAGAGAGTTTTGAACGTCTGATAAACTAGAGAGCAAAAAATCCACAAAACTAAGCAAATTATTTTTCAGGAAAAATCTATTAATGTACTACCAAAAGACCAATAAAACATGAGTCTTTCTTCTATTTCCCCAAAAATATTAAAAAGCAGTAAATTGAGGTTTATGTAATAAGCGTAAGAAATATTTCCAGACCATAGTATAAAGTAAAAGGGATTAACTGAGAATGTGAGCCTTTTAGGACAGTCTGTTGCAGAAGTGGGATTTCTGAAAGGATTTCTCATATTGTACAAGCATGAATTTACGTGCTTAAACTACTTTGGGTAGAACGAGGAGGTCTGTCCACATATCCACTGTAAAAACCAAAGATCTCATGCAGTCTCAGGCCAATGCCAGATACTTTACTTCTGATCAGAAGGCTGGCAAGTACAGATTTTGATGAACAGTGTGCTAGACAAATTCAGGGAGTTCTCTGTACTGCAATAGTGTGTGAGCTTAGCAGGCTGCTTTATGCTCAAAAGCACATTAATTTCCAGTTTACTGTAAATCATCAAAGAGTTTGTAAGTGGTTCAAATATAATTAAATATAATTAGTCTTACCTTCTTTTGATCTTCTAGTTTATGACTTACTGGATTCCTTCCATGTTTGTTCATCTCCGAAGATAAATCCATCACATTCACTCCTTGCCCTTCAAAATGAAATCGATTCAGCAATGCAGCAAACTAATCCAAAAAACAGGGGCTACGAACACAGAGACATGGTGCTTTTTTTCCATCACACACCATCTCTGAAGATCAGTGATTTGGAGAAATGACTCCAAGCTGAGCTGAGGAAAACCTTGCAGTTCACTCTTGGGATTTTCCAAATCACCATAGCGTTTTAAAAAGCTGATGCTTAAGAAGAGAAATATTCATCCACTACTTTTAACTCCAAATGCTATCTGTATCTTTCTTCACAGGTTTCCATTTTACAGGAGACTACATCCTGATCGTGGATCTGTTGAAGGAAAAAAAAAAATATCATCAAGTTTGATTTACAATTTGTTGTCACTCTTCGTAATTCATTATCTGTCTTCATTAAGTGTGAGGGGGGATCTTGTGGGGGTTTTGTCCTTTAGTTTTGCAGGGTTTTGGTGGGTTTTTTGGCTAAGTAACTTATACTGGAGTTTCACTTAATACTCGGCAGGATGAAGCAATGTATGATCTCACTCATTCCCCTCTACATCACCATTGGGCACACAGAGTATTCACTCAAGAATAGTCAGTGTATTCCACCTACCAACATAAAGGAGAAGTTAACCCAACAATGAGACAAAATCAAGAACTCAATATTGATACAAAGAAACACTTACAACACGGTACCCTGTGAGATACAATTTCTCCTCTGGAGTGTTCCAATAAGAAATAGAATTGCAGTAATTCTCAAAACTACAATGTGAGACACCTATTCTTACCCATATTTATCTTCAAATACACTTGAACATGATATCAATAAAGGAGCAATCATGCAATAAGGACAAGTCCTTTCCAAAAATACCTAGACACAAACAGAGGATGCCTTGGGAAATTACAGGAACATAAAAAATTGTACACTGAGCTGCTACATGAGAGAACTCATACCCACAGCTTGTTTCCCAAACGCAGCTTCTGCATGATACATCTCACTTAAGCATATAATGAATTTTGCTTCCTATTCTAACTTTTTGAAAATCACCTTCTTCTGCAGAGAAGCAGAGCATTACAAATACACTCACCAAAATAGACTCAGATGCTCCAAGAGCATTTTTCTATTCATTATTTAGAGCATCCTGGGGAAGTCAGTGAAAGAAAAAATAAGATTGTAAGGCATTAACTGCCTAGAAAATAGGAAGTAGTTAACTCCACTGTTAAAAACGTCTATAAACTTAGCATTATACTGGATTAAGAAGCAGATCAAATTCAGTAGTATGCTATAACCTTACCAAGCACACCCAGGTTTTCTCAATGTGTTTACACAGAATCTGAAGCACAGCAGGACAGAGCCAGACATCACTCTCAGGTACAGACCATTCCCTACCCCCACCTGTGATTTCCCCCATTTGACAATTTCACAGATCCACAGAATTCAGAAATCCATAATGCCAGGATGCAGGAAGATGAAGCATGAGATACCGCTGCAGGGATCAACATCTGGATTTATGCTTATAACTATTATAAAGCCAAGATAAGTCAAAAACAAGCTGTTAAAAACCAGCAGCTTCCCTGGTTCATTTCATGGTCAGACATGTAAATTATATTACTCCCCATGCCTGGCAATTATTTTGCTAGGCAATTAAGCTATTCTGTGAAACTGTATAGTATTTTCAAGCCAAAGTTGGACAGAATGCAAATAAATTTGTTTGGACTGCCCTCATTACTTTTAACATGCAAAGCACAGGGTGGCAATTCTTGCTCATTCCATTCAGCACATTGTTCCATGGTCTTCAGCCTTTTCAACATAAACAGCAGTAATTAAATGCTCTTGGCTGGCAATTCTTTTTTTTTTTTTTTTTTTTAACAGAGGAACACAGTTTATTATTCACTATTTTACACTGATATTTAACATACACACAATCACATAATAAAATACCCAGAGTCCTAGATAGCTTAATGATCACACGTTAAATAACAGACTTTTACTAGGTCACCTACAAATGTAAAATTCAAGATGAATTACTGCTTTTTTTACTACTTTTTTCCCTTATCAGACACATAAAAGTAATTTAATAATAATTTCTGATCATTTACAGATACTCAAGAGTAAAACAGTCCTGCAGATGCATTTAACATGGCAAACAGAGGCCTAAAGGAAGTGGAACAAGCTATCCAAGCCAGGACAATCCTTAGACTTTCTTGTTAAACAACACAACGAGGAAAATATTTTGCAGAATTATTTCTGGCTGGGGGTTAGTGACTTCCTCCTCTAGAGACACACTATGGAAAGCATTCAGGGTGGTGAAGCTTCTGGTTTAAGTACCTCTAATACTTGTCTGAATTCAGGTGGACTTAATTCAGGTGAAATGTGCCTGAAGGAACATTTTGTTTTACTTCACTCTGAACTACAGGTTACTGATAGACTAGTGGGTAACAACCCCAGAATATATTCTGAGAATTCATCAGAATTATCCTTTCTATAGTGCCCTTATTATCAATACAGATAGTTCTTGAAAAGTTTACACTGACAGGATTTTGAGAAAGCAACCAATCCCCTCAAGCTGTTATTGTTATTATTGTTGTTCTAATTACTATTATTATCATCATCACTACTACTACCATTTCCCCTTAAGTGGGACATCCACTAAATATTTGCTTGAAGTTAACACAAATATCTTTTGAGAGTCTGGAGGCTGCAAATGAACCTGGCTGAGGAGCAGCATAAGAAAGGGTGAGTTGGAAGCAACTACTCTGTTTTGGTCAGTTTAAATGGTTCTACAAAGAAAAAGTTGCCATATAGTCTTAGGAAAAAATTAGATAATGAGGTTTTTTTCCCTGGGTTTCGTCCCATTGTCAGTGGCCTTCTGATAGATTAAAACTCCATGATTTCATAAGGTGCATTCTGATGGCTACCTAGGAGGCCGCACACCAAAACACTGCTCTGTGGGTGTTATCATGGGCGAGGGCGGGCATAAGGTAAACCTTACAGATTACTTTCTTCTCCAAAATACTATTGTGCCCACATGGACATTCTCAACTTTCGCCATAGAAGTAAAGCAACCTTGCAGTGATCTCGAGGCAGGTGCAGGTTTGAAATGGCACTTTTCAAATTTTCTTTTTTGTGTACAGGCTAAGTCTACCGGACTGCACCCTGGATACTATCAGCTGCACTGATATGGTTTTATGTTTAAGAACATTTGAGAGTTATGTTTTTATTAAGGCCTTTCTGGAAATCTAAATAGAGAAATTATTTTCTGGCTATGCTGATAGGAAAAGCTATGCAAATTTTAGAGGGAAAGCCCAGAAATTTTCAGGATTAATATCTCATCAAAACAGATTCTACTATATGTGCAGTGTGGAATTTGTGGGCTGGGAGAGAGGACAAATTGAACACAATACCCATTTACCTCTTTCAAACATGATGGTGTCTATGCCAGGAGCAAAAGCAAGTACCATCTGTAAATCTCAGTATACAGCTAAAGCAATACCAAGGTACAAACCAGCCTTTGTTCTTGCTCATCAGTGTTTCCAGGGATGGCAGCATGGCTGAGAGAAGAGGTGGGAGAGTATCAAGACATCATGACTCCATTGAGATTAGCAGTGGGGCACATCTTATGCAAGGCATTCTCTGCCCCACTGTCCCTAGAGTTGATTCTTCAGGTAATAGAAATGAAAAACTAACATTTTGCAAAGTTATTCAGCTTCACATTGAAGATAGGCAGGTCAGGGATACCACAGATGTAACTTCCATCCTTGATATGCTCCTATGGAACCTCTAGGTGATGTGGTACCCCAGTATGGCTCCAATAATCTACCCATAGCAATAACTTCACAATGGCCTTAAAAAAGTTTACCTCTGATCATGAAAGCTGCTCATCTTTCTTTGTAGCCTTTTCCCACAGGGAGAAAGCATTTAGGGTCTCCGTACAGGTCTAACTGCAGACATAGTGATCAGGCACACGAAGAGTTATCAGAAAAAGAAGATGATGTTGACTTTTGCAGGATTTGAGAGCAATGCCAGAGAACACTGCTTTTAGCCAGCATTCAGAATAAGAAGTCAATATCTGTTCTCTGCAAACACGTATGATAGAAGTGTTATACAAAAGCCTGTCTGCACCAGATAAAAGCAGTCTGGGAAAGCAGCTGGTAAGCCAAAAAATATCTCTAAGCACAGAGGCTTGCCTACAGAATTATTTCTTCTGATAAAAAATTAATTCTGGTCCAAACACACTCCTGATTCACAGCAATATAAAAAGCTGCAGTGTTTACAGCTCTTTCTAATCAATGCAATGGTGCTTACTTGGATAAAAAGCAACCACATAAGGACAAGCCCAGAGATTATTTTCTTTGTTAAGTGCACGTGCGGCTGAAACATTTTGTATTATTTCTGTAAGTAGTGTCATCCTATCCTGTGCATTTCTTCATAGGGAAAAACTCCTCTTCAGTACAGAATGCTGGTTGGAGCCAATACATTAGCAGTGAGGAGAGAATTACAATTGTTTGCATTGTTCCTGGCTCTAGTCAATGCAAATTAAAACATTTATTTTCAGATTTGTACAGATTAATGAAAAAAATAAAGGGCAATCTAATACTTTTCTTCTTTCAATCCTTTTCTGCAAAGCAGGATGCCAGTTGTCTCTAAATCAGACTGAATGCACAAGTTAACAATGGTGCACATAATGATTTAGCAAAAACAATAAGAAAAAATAATAAATAAATTTAAAAATGAATAAATACAGAAAAAGGAGATTATTCTAAATTCTAATATTCTCAGAAACTATTGCTATAACTGTTAAGGCAAGGCAAATCCTTTTGGTTGTCTCAAATCCTTTTTATCTTTCATAGCAACCTCCATGAAATGGGCTGAATTCTATACACAGAATTTAGAGCTGCCATTACATGTCAATTTTATTTCAAGCTTGGAACCAGTACCAGATAGGGATGACTTCTCTCCCCTATCATCCCATTCTTTTGTCACTGAGTATTGGAGATAAAGCAGCATAAGAAAGGGAATACAAAATATATTTTTAAGAGATAGTCCAGTCTAGCCTTTTAATATGGTGTCTCCTAACAATTTGATGTGAGGGATGACAGTTTCGTTGCATGCACAGTACTCTGTGCCAGGATACACAACTGAGCATCAGACCTCAGTGAAATTTGGTTCTCTTATCCAATACTGCCCTGCTACATTGCAATCTCTTAAGGGATACATGAAATGTCTATATTTCAATGTGCCTTATAGCACTTCTGCAGACATGCTGCAAAGGACAAATTCCAGCTTGAATAGTTATATCAATTCCACCTTTAATTTCAATGGAATAGTTCTTCATTTCTGTCCAAATTTATTTTGAATGTTCCTCTGTACTGCTGAAGTAGATGTAAGCAGTATGGTGTAGCTTTATATTTATAATTTATAATGTTATATTTATAATGTTTGGGAAAAAACAGAAAGAATGAATATTCCTTATTTATTTATTTGCTAAATACTTTACTATACTTATATAGTTATTTATAACTCTGTACATATAACAAAAGAGCTACCTTGAAAAAGAAGATGGAGTAATATTGTCCAAAACCTAGCAAAAACCTGGATGGGATATGAGGAGAAAAGGACAGCACTGAGGTGGAAATGAAGTGGAAAACAGAAAGCATATTCTCATATTCTAGGTATACAATGGAAAGAGTAAGCAAGAAAATACAATTCAATCAAAAAAAGCAAGTACACCTATATGGATCTTAAACTGTTCCAATCCATTAACTGAAACAGTCCCTTATGCAAGAAAACTATTTATGAGGCTCATGACAAAGAGAAAGGCTAATCAAAAATAGTAAAGAACTCACATACCTTTGAAATTTTGTTTCCTAGGGAGCTATTAAGTCTTCATTTCTTTTGCTTTTAAGTTTAGATTGACATGCTGAAAATAAGGTGCAGATGATCTTTGTCTGAGCAGTGGCCATTCTTCTGAGAGTTCTGGTCATCTACAGCTATTGCTCTAACCAGACTGCCAAGACACCAGAAATCCAACACAAAGCACTAAATACTTATTTTTGTGCACTTTACAAAGTTTTCAGGATGAAAAAGGCCCTGACTTTGGGAAATACCTAAATATATGGTACCCCTATGGAGACTAATATATCTTTTGCAATACCTCACACATGTTAAAACTTTGCTACCACTCCACAAATGGCAATGCTGCCCAAGGGGATGTGTCTTCATTCTAGTTCATAGACTATAAATATGAGAAACAAGAACACAGACTGAAGTTTCACATATATTGCTTTCTTGAGCAATTTATATATTCAAACACCAAACCAACACACTGGAGGTTCACCAGTTACTCTTACATGAAACAGTTAAATCCACTTCCTCTATCTTATTGGAAAGGAGAATTTATATTCCCCACTTTGATAAATCTAAGTCCTTAAAACTTAAGAATGCCATTAAATCACACAGCCTCTCTTGATCTACCATGACTTGCTAAATAACTCAATTGGATCAAAAAGCCGTCTGCACTTTCAGAACATTTTTAACTCAATGCTTGTTACAAGTGATAGAGCAAAAAATTGTACCTATTCTCGCAGAACATATCTCTGACAATTTCACAGATGCTTCAAAAGTTGCCAGTTTATTCTTTTAGCACTTGTTTTAGTGGCAGCTTTTTCAGAGGAACCCCATGCTTATCCCAAGAAATTACATATAGGTACTTATCAAACATTGCAAGCAGTCCTCCACTACACCTGGTGCCTCAGTATTCAATCCATGTCCAGTCTAGTCTCTTGCAATTAATGTGATTGATTCAAGTATGTGCCTGAAACAACAGCTCCTAGAGACTGCAGAGCAGGGAGATAACTGATGAAATGAGACTGCTTTTTGGGGTAGGAAGGGGGTAAAGAGGGGGGAAGAAAGGGGGGATGCAAAGAGATTATAAATATTTTTTATAGAAAGAGTCAAGCAACAAAAAATATATTCAAATATTTGAAGATAAAAAGCAGCAGTAGGTGATGTCGACTTCACCATGAACTAAAAAGATAACCCTGGATGGTAGAAATTTATTAGTCTTCACAATTACAGCACCCCAAACTTGTTTAAATTTCAGCTGGGAAAGACCTTCCAGGTAAGTTGCTTCCTGATCTGCTAATGCAGAATAAATTACTACAGAGTATTTTCTAATGCTTTATTCTGGTATTACTCTAAATTCCCAAATGCCACAGCTCACAGTGCTTCCCAGAAGAGAATATTAAACAGCCCAATAGAGATGAATGCTCTAGGAAGTTTCTCAAAGGTTAGGCATATCAAATTAAATTTTAAGCTGAATGTTACATTCTTCAAGCAATCTGGATCAGTTTTTGTCAACACAGGTAACTGCTCACTCCATATATTTTTACATACTGATTGTATCCTCACAATTTTGAACACATTCAGAATCTTCTATTAATATGAGTATCTAAGGAAACTTTCATTTTTGACTTATCTAGGTTTTGATCCATTCAAGTAAAACTTGAATAGACTTTGAGAGTATCAAATATACAACTGCATTTCAAAATGTCAAAGCACTTTATTAATTGTTCCCAAGAATCTCAAAGATGGAAAACCATTTAAAGGTTACATTAAAAAAGCTTTAACTAACAATAACATGGACGAGAAATACAGGAATATCTAGACAGTCCTAAGCTTTACTGAAAACGTAGACGTAAAAACGGTTTGAGGTAACACAAAAATAATGAATAACGGGAAGCATGTCTTTTTGTCCACTTAGAGCACATGTCCACTCTTGAATGCCTAAAATACGTCTCAAGACAGTAAAGTACTTAAAGTACGATGTCATACTCCACTTGTAAAGAGATTTGCATCTCTAGGTACCACAAATTGCCTGATGTCTGTGAGAGAATCTCAGGTGGGATTCATCTGAATAAACACAGTTGCATAAGTCTAAACTAATGTCGCGTTGGTCTCTCTGCAGTTTGAGAAAATAAATAGGCATTTTTAGAACGGAATTCTTCTCATCCAAACTAGTTCATTTGAGTCATGACTTGAAGATGAATCATGACCTAAATGGCTTTTTAAGGCACAGACTTTTGCTGACTGTTGTATGAAGTCAGGTGAGAAGAATCTTTTTCTTCAAACTACACAACTTAAGGGCAGAATACATGAGGTTGATACATTTAAAGAAATGTTTGGAAGCCATTAAAATAACCAAAAAGTCTAAACACACTAATACATCTGATCAAGTCCTACTGAAATAATCCCATACAACTAATCTACCAGCCACCTCTTCATTCCAAGTGGACATGCAGGAACATCCCAGCTTTTCGAGTTTGTCACAGCTGAAAATTTTGGTTGTCCAATAAGTGGGCTATGAATCTGCTCCTTTCATAAAAAGTTGCCTACAACAATCCCTTCACTGGGAGCTATACCTCTTCTTTCTTAAAAATTGAAGTTTGACTTGGTAGATAGTTTTTCAAGAGTCTCACAAAAAGTTATCCAGTTCCTTTTAAGTATGAAAGGCACAAATACATCTCAAGTACTCCAAATTGTATCCTGTTTTTCATTTATGTTAAAGAAAATGTATTGTATAGCTACTCAAATCAACAATAAATCTCATCGTCATAGTTTAGGAGGGGTATTCTTCAAAGTGCTGCTGCTTGCTTCCCCTTCCTCCTCCAACTGGAAGCCCAAAAGACAAAGATCATGGGTTGAGACAGGAATAATTTACTGGAAACAGCAATGAGATAAGAAAATGAACAGTAACAGCAAGAATATTAATAACAAAAGGTACAAGACAAAGAGAGTAGTTACATGGAAAGCCCACAACAATAAACAAATACCCATTGGCTCTTTCCCACCACATTTTCTTCCCACCAGAAGGAACGTCCTTCTCAGAAGTGAGAGTCCCTTTCCCTGCCCTGCCACAATCATGGGAGATGGTATAGACTAAACTCCTAGTCATGCACACTCAGCTATTGAAAAGAATTAACTCCATCATGACCAAAACTAGGACACTCATCAAGGCAAAAAGTAGGCTTTTCACTATTTTCTTTTAAACCATTGAAACAGCTCTGAGAGTTGTTTCGCATCTTAATATGAAGAACATTTTTTGATGCAGTCTTTTCTTGCTAGACTTAGCATGTCCTATTTCTGAGAAGATCTCTTTTTTGCATCATACAAATTACTTGCCCTGAAAAAATAAAAATAACTGCGACAATCTTATGACTTCTACCTGTGTAAATACCACTCCTTGTATCTCAGTAATATGGATCCCTGACCTAGCTACAAGTTCCCTCCTCACCCATATCCTGTGTTTATACTTAGAAGTACTGGGATTCTTTGTCACACAGTGAGATTAAAGAAGTTTAAATCAAAGGCTCCGTTTGTAGCATGTTTTATAATACCATTTGTAATATCTTCTGCTATTTACTGCATAGATTACATTAATATTGTCTGTAGCAGGTTTGATTTTCTCATTTCAAAGCAATTTTTAACATTGTGCAAACACATAGTACTACAGATTTTCCTCAGATTCTGAAAGCAAAGCTGTAACAGTGAATTGCTGCTTGTTGTTAATCCACCTCCATCCAAGTTAATTATATGATCTATTATTTAGAAAATATTATTTTCCCTACTTTTGGTCCCTGAAAAGTATATGGCCAAACTTGAAACAAATTTTTTAGACTGTCCTTAAAAGCTAGAACTGTAAAAATTATACTGATTCTTGCCTCACTAATGCAACTATTTTCATTTACATTAAAGATTATTTTAGGGTGGAATTCTGTCAAAAAAGAATAGCAGAAGACTTAAACAGCACTGATGATAGCTTTATCTTGGCTATAAAGTCTAAACAATACAAAGTCAGATGAAACCTGGGCATCACATTTGATTTCAAGAAATACACTTACCCAGTCTACAGTCTGGCTATTTCAGACTACCCACTGGCTTTGCTAAAGTTTAGCATTTTAGGAATAATGTTTCAATTCTCCCTTAAAAATATCATGAGCAGCCTTTTCTCAAGGAGTTCAATAACTCAGAGAACAATGTCTCTTCCTTTCCTTTTGACAGCACAATGGCTACACAAATAACACTAATATACAATTCACCCAAGGTGAGTTACCAGACGTTCTGTTCCACTTTTTAGACAAACAAATGTTCCAGCCCTTCAAAAAGTGCCAAAAAATCAACTATGTTTGAAATGTGCAATAATTAAAGAAAAAGGAAATGCTAATTATCAATGCAAACAATTATTATTTTCTCTGTTGAGACAGCTGTCATGTAATTTGCCCTCCCAATTACTAAAACATGACTCATGTCACAAACACGCTGCTGAATTAGACCACAAATGTGCACTGGTGGATTTACATCTAAATATTGTCAGTCTCCCAGACACTATTGGTAATAACCACACAGAACATGTAGCATTCAAAAGATAAACCAATGTAAAGGTCAGAGATCATCCACACTGACAAAATAAGCACAATTACATCATGTGATCAAACACACACAGTCTGTGAATAGTATTTAGCTGCATAATATCTACATCTGTAATAATCTGAATTAACCATTAACATTACAATTAATCACAAACCATGTGTGAAATAACTCCAAAAGAGAGATTTAGCAGCTGGGCTGTGTATGTATTTTAAGAAAATCTGGTTTCTGAGATTATAAACTCAAATTTAATTAGTTTGTTCACCAGATGCTCAGACTGGCAAAAAGAAGATTGAAACAGTTCTGTAGAGTGTACTGTATACTCTATCACAGAAACAATATCTACCTGAAAAACTTTTTGTAATTAATCACATTATATAATTGTGTGGAAATATTACAAAGTTTCACCCTAAAAATATGCCCCAGTCCTGTTAATTTTTGACAGCCAACTACATTTCAGAGTAAAAGGGTAGTTCTGAATGTATTACTGCATCTAAAAATGTAAGCAGTATACACAGAATATTATTGTTATGCACAAAAAACCTCCACACATTTTTTACACACTCAAAAATTCAATGACTGCCATTAAATAGCATGCACACAAATCTCAGACAGATACATAATCTTAGTGTTTATATTGTACCTCAATTACTTTCCCATAATTAAACCCAACTTTTAATCATTTAGATGAAGCAGCCTAAACAACCTCAACCAAAATAAAGATTGTTACAATTATTACTATATAATACCAACAACCACCTTGAAATACTGGTACAGTATTGATCTGTTTTTAAAAATAGAGCATTGCATCCAAAATCCAGCAAATTTATACAGAGCAACATGATATGAATGATTTTATAAAAGCTTATACATACCAGATGATGCAGTAAGAATGCATGATTTTTCATTCTGCATGAAAATGCCGAATTAGTACTACTTACATATTTCTACATCTCGTCGTTTGTAGATTTAAAAAAATAAGTAACATCATACAAGTGGAGGTTATGATAGAAGAAAAGGCTCAGAAAATAATGTCTTTACCCAGGGAGTGGGTCACATTGCACTGATAGAAATTTAGTGGTTCTTCAGGAAGCATAATGAACAGCCTTATCTCAGGAGACCTCAGTTCTCTACACACATCAACAGTGGTGACAGCACATCCTTACCAGAAACCAACGCAAGAAGGAAAGCACTTGCCTGAGAGCGTTAAACCTACAGCGTGTTAGATGCCTGCTGTCATCAGAGACAAGTATTACCAAGCAGCCTACCAAGCTAGCTCAGATACAGAATTTCAGACAGAGACCTTTCTATATTTCTCAGCAACACAAATCAAGAACATCTCTGTTTAATTTGAACCTGTTTGCCTTTACTAGCCTGGCAGCCCACTGTCTAATTTCCCAGACCACTGTATCACTGAGCCAAGTCTTGTCTTTTCTTGGCAGGCAGGGTGGAGTTCTCAGGCAGTGAAGGCAGTCCCCTGGAGTGGAAGGAACACATGTCTTTATCCTGCCAGATTAGGAGAGGTATTGATTGGTTGCAAGACTATTTTGCGCAGATGTCCTCTGACAGAAAGTGAATCTCTAATATTGAACCCTTGAGTACAGAGATAAAAGGGAAAGCTATGAAATACTTGGGGTTACAGAAGCATTTGAATAGGCTTTCTTCAAAATAAGAGAAGAACGAAAACCAGCCTAACTCGGCAACTAAGCATTTATGCACACAATATTCCTAGGTAATAGGAAGCAGAACACAGACTTTCAGACAAGAATCATCATGAAAATTCATCACCTGGTCATTCAATGTAATTGAAAAAAGCAAAAAGCTGTGTGGTCCATAAGAGTTTGAGATAGGGATGTGTAAGCAAACTTTGTAAGCAATAAAACATATACTCAACTATACAGTAAACAAATATTCACCCAAAAAATACCATCTATAACTGTCTCAGCTAGACATTTCTATGAATAACTTCTCAATAAGTTCAAATTGTAGTCTAGTATTTACAGTCTGGAGGAATTTATTTCTCTAAGATCAGCATTAATTCACTCAAGGTTTATTAGCACTCCACTGCAGTGCTGGACACACACGCTAAACATCAATACCTTTAATTGGAACAGTTACCTTCTGCTTTAGCTATATCTGAACTTATCCATGAAGAAAAAAATCACTGAGAGCAATATCAGGCTCTCTTCTAATGAGCTATAAAATCAACTGTTACCCACAGGTATTAAAAAAGGTGATGTTTAAAGCAATTTTAAAAGTCTGGTTAAACTTCTAGGGTCTCTGAATTATGAATGTACTTGTTTACCTTGAATGTGCTATTAATTTGTAAAAGCAAAGAAAAAAATGCCATACTTCCCCCCTCCTTTATCCCTTTTTCTCCTTACATCCTAATAAAATTAGTTGAAACAAAGAAACACAGCCCATTTTCATGACTGCCTTATAAAATTTGGAGTAGTAACAAAGATACCTTATCTGTGCAGTTTACAACAGACATTAATAGCATAACAAAGTCCAGAGATCCATATTATAATTAATGATCTGAAATTGTTCTTTTTAAGTACTTACAGTGATACTTCTCTGCAGAATACTTTCAAGAACAAAACATAATCAAAACAATGCCAATGTTCAGCGGCTAAACCACTTTCTGTTCCAGATCCTATAATCAGGTTAAGAACCACCTTAGCAGCCATTTGCACTTACAAGAATACAATTTTCTATCTCCCCATAAAATGGTGAAAAAATTAATGACAATGACCATGAGATTCATATTTCATCACCTTGTTCTGTGAGCTCTCTTTCCTTTATATAAAAATTGTTTTTGAGCTGGATAAACCATTTAACACCATGTCTTTCATTAGTATAAAATGAAAAACAAAATGGAGAAAAGATATTGTCCATCCCGTTTGCAGCAGGCAACCACTCCTAGTTAAAAAAAAAATAAAAAGCTATGATTGCAAAAGCAGGTATTAACTGGTAGTTTCAGCAGAGCCAAGAGGCAAGCTGGAGGCTGGAGTCAGGCCATCTAGGACAGGGCACAAGCACAGCCGGGTTAACTTGCCATGCTGCTGCCCACAGTGCATATGTTATGTGCGTACAGGATCAGGCAGCGTAGTCAATCTGGCACCTCAGAGGAGCCCTTAGTTCTCTTGCACAAGTATTTAAAAATAGTTTGCTGTTTTCATGATAAAAAACTTTTCTCATATATTCCATTTGTACCATGCACTTTTCCAGACAATTTTCAAAGTGCTTTATATTAATTAGCTCTCAAAAGGCATATTTAAAGAATAGACAATCACTTCTATCCTCCGTGGCACGATGTGGTGACAACATGACAGCTTCCTAAAAAGCAAAATATAATAATGGAAAGCCTAAAGCTGCTGAGGGTAAATTTTCTTAAGCTCAGATTTTCAAAGCTCTATTCAAGGCCCCAGCTGACCTCCTGTGGGCTTCTTTGAAGCTTCTAGCTTTCCTAATCAACCCAAGGATCTTTTTTCAAAGAGAAACAAAAACTTAAATTCTATTAAACCCTATTAAGATCATACCTTTGTCCCATCCTTGGGTTTTTTTGTTATTTGGGGAGGTGGGGGGGTGGGGTTTAAGCTTCTGTATAATACTTATGATTTCTTTGTTCCCTGTGAATATTTTGCATTCTCCTTTTTTTCTAGAAGGGTATCCTATTACTACATCTCAAACTTAACAGCACATTTTCTAGTTTCCTTCATGTAAAATTCAAAATATGAAATCAGTATCATATACAAAACCAGGATGGAATAAGAATTGTGAAGGAAACAACCTTAAGACTGTATTACTGATGTCTGAAAAATGCATAGCTAGACAATACCTTACATCTGTAAGTAATATTGCACAGGTTGTTTGTGTTTAAAAGGTTTAATGTACCAACAATGATAATTAATTTATAGTTATTTGCTATTAAGATATTTTTTCTTGTTCATTTGCAATATTATGACACACGAAGGTCACTTTTTCAAATGGCAAACACTGTAGACCCTAGCACAAGCACTAGGAAGTGCACTGGAGGAACAACAGAAGAGGATTTTGGACATGTCAGCACAGCAAAATACTATTTGAAAATATCTAGTAGGGGTATTGAGATGACATAGATGAATTATCAGTAATGAAAGGAGTAGCTGATGCTAATAACCAATCTAAATTGGTAAAATAACCAATTAAAATGTCATCTTTAATTAAAATACCAATTAGAGCAAAGAGTTATTAATAAACATGTCAGTCACTAAAACTGATGCATCCTAATTTTTTTACATGATGTCTTTTTTCCATCATGCCCCAAAGGTAAGAGCTCTTGCCCATATTAAAACCAGGTTCTTGTTGCCTTATTTTAACACACATGGCATTCAAACTATTCCAAAAGGCAAAAATTAACTGTTACAACTCAAAAAGAAATTAACCAGCTTTTAAGACGGTGAGATATCCAACACAAAAATGCCAGAAAGAATGAAAGACTAAATATGCTAGTCTGAGGGTAGCTTGGTATGGCAGCTGATATGAAATGCAGACCCTTCTTCCCAGCCCCCCCACCTTTGGAAGGAGTTCTTCCTCAGATTTCAAAGCTTGTGTAATGAAGAGCTAATAAAACATAATCTGCTAATGCCTATTACCACTGATACACAGGACTTCCTTTCCCTTCAATTAACCCACATCACATAGATCACCATGGTTTACTAGATGATGCATGAGGATGGAGATAACACTACAATTGACATAAGATAATAATACATGTGTTAGAAACAGAGCAATAATACTTCCAACAACCCCTGTAATTGGAGCCGAGATACTGTAATGACAGATCTATTAGCATTAGTTCAGCGGAAAAATATCCAAAGCTTAAAAGGGGCAGTTTTCTGGCCTGACCAAAAGCTCATAATGCTGTGGTTTTTTGCCCTGTTTATCTCAATGGGCTTTGGATCAAGACAGTACCGTTATTTTGGTATCTCAGTATTGCTGCATCACATCACATCAAGCATCAAAATATCCAGGCATATAAGGCAGTGCACCAACTGGATATTATGCTGGCTTCCTCCTCTTTCATCAAACTCAAATTTTCCCAGAAGAGACACAACACAGAGAAACTTCATTCACAGTCTGAAAACATGTTTCCAAATCTAGAAAGCAGTAGCTACACAAATAAATACACATAATTATTTTGTTTCAACAAGTCAGCTTCTTTGGTTTCATCTAAGCCTAACCTTCCCCTGCTTTGCCACCAAGCTACCTCAAACTGCTTCATTTAATGATCTCATCGGACAAATGCAATTTATTTCCCGAATATGTGAGCCAAGTAATCTATTCATGCCCTAATCAACCTTATCTTCTATGGTTTTACCTTCCAGGGTGAACCTTACCAGTTTCTACTGTACTACAGTACAATGCTAAAACAAGGGATTTGATGACTCAAACCATCTCTACAGTTTTCTCATGAATCATGAAAACAAAAGAAATGAACAAAGACCCTCAGTGGCTATTCACCACCTTTGTTTACGGCTTCTTTCTCTTGTATAAATTCCTTTCATTACCATGTTATATTTCTAACACACAATATTAGCAAATTCACAAATCTCACACTCCTAAGATGCTGAGGGGGGTTGTTGTTGGTTTTGTGGATTTCTTTAACTGAACGAATGTTAGAATGCCTATATTTTGTTACACTTCTGCTTAAGGAGAACACAACTATATTTCAGACTGCTGTGAACTACTGAGAGAGACTTTACCACCCTCTGCATCAAAACCTCCAGATTCATCACTGATAGTGCTGTACCACATTTATTATGCCTTCTTCCATGCAGTCTGTTGACATTCAATTTGCCCTTTGGTGATGAAAGATGCAAACTGTAGAGGCAGACCTATAAGGTTTACATTCCTCTTAGTCCTATCTCCTGAAACTCAGCCATGGGGACAAAATCTGTGTGATGCACTCCTGCACTCTAACCAGGTCATCAAATGTCAGACAGGTTTTAAAACATGATATTTGCAAGAAAATGAATAAGAAAAGGGAGATCAGAAAGCTGCCTGAAACTTATTACTAAAGCCTTAGAAAATTGCTTTCCGGAAAGGTTCATAAATTGGCTGCTGATAGACAGTTCATTCTGATAGCTCTAATAGTTGGGTGAACAACTAAAAACAGAACTCAACTGTTTTATCTTTACCATGGACTTTCTTTAGCAGATGTTTTCTAAGCACAGTAATAGCTGGCTTAACTTGTTTCTATATTCACTCAGTAGCACCATGGTACTTCACAATCCGGCATTACACTGGAAGTTCAAAAATTGGCTGAAAATACCCCAACCATGTTAACCAGTTTGCAATACTGCAAACAGCTCTTTCAACACTACGGTCACTTCAAAACAGATGCTCAGAATTCTGACATCCCTAAATCTTCTAGCCTAGCCCACCACAAGCAGAGGAAAAGGGGTAAGAGTCACATTCACACTCTGTGCATTGGCCACAGCAGATCCTTACTGAAAATTAAAGCAGTCCAGAGACTCTTCATTTACACTCAAGCTCTGTGCAACTCAAAGAAGCCTGCTTATCAGCTGAGGAATGGGAAAATATAGGCATACTCTAGCTAGAAATTCCATGAAAATTTCTTTTCAAATTGTGACCTGGCTGGAGATGAGATAGAGCTCTGGGAAGGAGAGCAGAACTGGACTTGGAACTAACTATGCTCCATAATGCCACACTATGCTACGCTACACCATAGTGTTCTATGTAATGCTCTGCATTTATTACCAGGGAGAAGTCTCTAGATACTATGATTCTTTAGGTGATAAATTGTAATGACTAACCTAGTGATGAGCAAACTGAGAACATTTGAGTAATTTTTAATTATCATAATAGGAAGAACGAAACATAAAACCCACTAATCTCTGACTACATAAAAAAGGTAGTGCAACTGTAAATATACTTGGAATATATACATTCGAATATATTGGAATATATACACTGGAATATTTTGGCATATTCTGTAGCGAAAACAGAAAAGACAAGCTGTTTAAGATCAGAAAGGTTTCAGTATCTAAGAGAATGTTGAAGGAAGTGCATCAAAGCAAGACTGCAATGGCTAAATAAAACTTCAGTATATCAGAAACTTCACAAGTAAAGAAAGCTAACAAGCCATACCAGCAGAAGTAGGGGGAAGGAAAGGGGACGGAAAGGGGACATACCAAACCCCAAAATTTCTAGCTCTTTGCTACTGGGTGTCCCTTCTTCTACTGCCTTTAGAGGCATCCTTTTAATATAGCTGTCCTTGATTTCCACTAAATTAACTGATCCATCATTTGCTGACTTTATTATAAAGTTCCTCCTAGCAGAAAACCACTAGTCTGAGTTAGAATGGAAGAAAGAATTACCAGAATTAGGTTTAATATACTTAATTAGTACACCTATGACCAGCGGGCTTGCTTTAAGTGTAGACTCTATAGGTCGTCTTGAAAAAGATATATTAATTAATAACATCCTCTCTCTCTGGATTACTACATTTTCAGCTCTAAAGAAAGCAAAGTAAATAGACCAGGCAGAAGAGTTAACATCTAAAGTTGGCCAACAGAAACACAAACCACTGAAGAGAAGATGAGATAATGCAGCTTTTGATAGTGAAGCAATGAGTGCATCAAAACATATGAAATGAAGAGAATTAAAGACTCCAATTTTTTTTACTAGTATCTTCTATAACACATTTAGAATCCCATGCTGCATACAAAGTCATATAAATGTACATGTTAAATATACTTTGCTTCATTCTCAAGTATTGCTTCTCCAGAAATGGTGAGAAATACATTATGATGACTTGACAGTCCTGTTTACTGCTGCATGGAAAACTAATCAACCCTGATATCATGACTTGCAGTCCATCCCTGAGAAACAAGTTGTGCCCATTCTGTCCTCTGTTCCATATTTCTGCATCATTTCATTACTAAGTCCTATTCACCTATACAGAACAGATTACTTTTCCAGCTTTTCTTCTTCATCCTCTAAGCCTCTAGTCTCATCCAACTCTCTTGTAAGCCATTTTATTTTCATCACGCACTTTGGCTTCCTTAATATCCATAAACATGTATTTTTAAACCCCTAATATATGTAAAGACGCATCACTCTATTTGCCTGTGTCACCACACACAGCTGAGGACAGGACACCATTCAAGAAATGTTTAGAAAAAAAACACCAAAACCTTCACCCATGGGTTTTTAGTTTGAGTTACTGCTTGAAATGCTTTATACCAGTCTATTACTGGGTCATACTGTATATTATACAGAACTGACCATTTTGAAGCACACAATTTTGTTTTCACACTGCTAGTGCTGTTACTTAATGACATAGGATTTGTACAGCCAAACACACAGTACATCTGGAGTCAGACAGTGATGACCTGTCAGACTATCAGTCTCCTCATGCTTCAGGAAGAAGAAGAACACTACAGCTGGTAGAGCTTCTTGTGATCCTCATTTGTGTCCTAAGAAGAGATAACTAGAGCCCACCTCAGCAGAAAGATTATTCTGGAAACAAGTACCCATAGAAAAAGATGAGTGTTTCTTCCAGTACCCCATATATTTTCCTGTCACAGTGATATTTTTTATCTTGATACAGTCAACAGCCTTCCTTAGGAAAATATGTGAAACTACTTTGTTTTCAGTGGATCATGAGCCTTATCAGAATGTCCGTCAAAGCTCAGCCTAAGCTCTGCTATGCAAGAGCATACACATGCATTCTATACCTCTAAAGGTTTTGTGAGGTAACTCATGCTGACATGTCTTTCCATACCCTCCCCACAGCTTCTGTCCTTCGAAAACCCATGCTGCCAACCTGGACTGTGGCATATTTATACTTTTCCTCCTTGGAAACTTCTAATGTTACTAATTACTCTTCTCAAAGTGTTTAGTGTTAGACATTACAAGTGGTGTTTTCCCAGCCTGCTGTAGAGAAACATCACAGAGACACCAGTTTGACAAAACCATCCTGGAAAACTTAAATTGATTATGAATGTTAAGGTCACAGGAGGAAGGAAAAACAGCCACTTTAGCAAGAAGTAACAGAAGTATTTACACAGCTGAAAAATTAAGCATCACAATGTACAACATAGAGCCTGAAGGACTGGTACTGTTTAGTCCTGACATGAGTCGTAGCATCTCTCTTAAGTGCAGTTATGTGCAAAGCTGAAGCAAGCTGTTTTAACATTTTTATTCCTGCCATTGTTAAAAACACAAAACAAACAGAAAATCAAATCGTGTCACACAACCAGAAATGGCAAAGGCAGTAGCTCAGCTGTCTGGCACAACCCTGCCAAGACTGCCTCCACTTTTCTCTCCCCATGAGAGGGCATCCAAGGATGGCTTGTTGCTGCCAGCACCAGTCCCATGACTACAATGATGAATCCTGGAGCCTCTTCTCATGATGTGCAAAACCTCTATTGCTTGGCCACTAGCTGCACTGAGTATGCAGTGAATCTGCTCTTTTGATATAGCAGGATGGGATGAGGAGGGATTTGGGATCTTGGTTTTAGAAACCACAAAATTTACCTAACAAAAAGCAGCTCATCCCTAACAAAAAGCCACCACTTTGTTTGCAGGTTATAGTTCATCACTACTTCCCCACAACCAGGACCATTAGCAGCATTTCTCTTCCAACCTTTCTGCAATACCATTCTCCTGGGACATTAATTGAAAGCCTACACTGAGACTTACAATTCAATCTGGATAGTTTCCCCTCTCTACTCCTTTAATGATAAAATTAAAGAAAACTATTTTGTATGTGATGTGATTTGTATGTGAAAACTATATTGTATGTGATGCAGCACTCCAGGTGTTTATATATTTGAGAGTATCTTCATAGAGCAGTTCATTTTTCATTAGTTCCGGTGACAAAGTATAAGGGACACGCTACTACTCTCAGAATCTTCTCAAATAAAAGTAACAAGAAAAACTAAGAAAAACACAGCTCTATATTACCACAAACATTCAGAAAATTGCTAGTAGCAATGAAGTTGTGTTGCCAGGATAGAGTCATGTCTTCTCATAACACATATTCATGTAACAAGCACAGAGCAGCCTGTGACAGCTTACTTGGGAATCAAGAAACATGTACTACATCACAAAGTTGCAAACAGTGGCATTATCCTGCAGACTGATAAAGAGATTATTCATTTACTGTTCATTACACACTGGTTGGGTGGTGCTTGATAGCTCCAAAGGAGAAGAATATCTTTATATTCTTCCAAAACATTAATACTTTAAAAACTAATATTAATTATACAGTGAACTATCCAAGCGTAATGCTGAGTTCTTTTAATTTCAGATAAGCATAAAACTGCATTTAGGTAATCAGAACTGTTTTCACATGATCTCTACTGGCAAAGAATCCAGAAACAAAAACAAAATCAAAATTCACTATAGAAATTGATTTGTCTGCAAGAATTTCTTCAGAGATCTTTAGATTTATTACTAACACATTCCTTTTAGCTGTTACTGTATTTCCTCACCAATTGTACACATCAACTCCCAACTACAACTTGAAAAAACACACTTTTCAATGTTTTACTTCCATATAATTAAGCAAACTGAGGACTTACTTCTTATACTTTTATAAATAACCATGAGTAACAACTACTGTCAGAATTGATTGATGTGTCATTCAGGGAGGAAAAAAGTCACTACATGTTTGCACATGTGTTTGTAGGAAAGAGAAATGGTAGTTGGTGCTTGGGGAAGACTCTTTTTACAGTTCACATGGGATATGGGGCATGAAGAGAGACAACAATCAGATGAAAATAAGGGTAAAAACAAACTTCCACATTCTTCTGCATTTCATATCTCTATAATGACCCACTGCATTACAGTTGCTTTATAACATTAGGAACTTGCACATGTTGCAGCACTCAGAGGTTTAACACCTTAAAAATTAGAAATTTATTGAAAAATAGCATATCTAATTGGAGAACACTGACTTTTAAAAAAAATCTATTAATTTGTTTAAAAACAAAGCCATTATATTTTCTGAAATATTACAAAAATGTTTTTATTAGTTTTGGAAGCACTAGAAAAAGACACAGTTCCAGGATCAAGTAGTTCCAACAAAAGACAGATCCAGAACAAAATATATATGTTCAGAAGCGAGAATAGAACCCATGAAGGTTTAACCTGTAAACTAGTGCTTGCAAATATACTGGCACATATAAATATGTAGCAGTCAAATGGAAGAGGGCATATTTCTCACTTCTGCTCAGCAGAGATACAAAGTAGCAGCCTCTCCTCAGAACTGAAATTTCTTCACATTAATTGATAATTAAATACAATGATATATGACAAAAGAGTTACTGAATTTTGTCTGAAGTTCCAGAAAAGTTTGTGCATTTTTTTATAAATTATTTATTGAAATTACTTCTTCTGTGTTTAAAAAAGACAAATAAACTACCTACACACATGCTACAGATGTCTAATTAGGAAGACAAGCTTCCATAGCTGTACATTGCTTCCAAAGGAGTCACAAGCAAAGAAATGAAATTCAAGAAATCATGGAACATCAATTTTGCAAACATTCCAAAATATGCACAACTGACCTTTAAAAGAAACAAAAACCCCCACCCCAATAACAACAAAAAACCCCAGAAACAAACAAATAAAAATTGTCAGGTTCACTGCTGCTAATAGATATAAGTCAGTCACACAAAAGGTCTTGATTGATACCCAGTAGCAGTTAAATATTGAACACTGCAAGTGCTCCTTACTGGAGGGCTGCAAATCTTTGATGTGAATACTTACAACTTTATGTTAAATAGTCAAACAACTCTTACAGGCTTAAGTAAAGCATATCCAAGTACTTAATAATACCACTGAGGATGAAAAATAGGAAAAAACTGTGGCATCCAAAATAACACTGTTAGAAGCAAAAAGAAGTGCTGCAATTGCAGTGGCCTCATCCACTCAAGGAGAATAGTATTTAGCAACATAAATACAAAAAGTAAGCATGAATGTTAACACAGATTTTTTTACCCCTACTGCTTTTAATAATTATACATATATTTTTAAGAATTCATTTTACATTGAAAAACTTAAATGAGACTCAGTTTTAATCTGACACTGGTATGAAACAGTGCAAGACCACAAACATGAGCACAGATTTTTGGGCTGCTAAGCAGGAAAGCAACTGCATTTCTGTGCCATGAAACAAACTTTCATGAGCCTAGACACTGCTCTCAGCAGTGGAGCTCTGAGGCTCTCACAAAACCAAGGCATTGCTGGTTACTTTGGGAAGGGAAAATCCCCACAAAAATAATTGTGATAAATCCTCAAGTGTCTTGAACAAATAAACTCAAATCTTACAGTGCCAGAAGATTCATTTGTAGAAAGGAAGATTACCTGTTCATGACAGACTATCTATCTGGGGGAAAGGACACAAGTCTGAGGTAACTTTCAACATGATATACTCAAAAATACGTATACAAAAAGGGAAAGCATGGTGGTGAAGAAGGAAGCAATGAAGTGGCACTGCCAGGATGACGTGCTGCTGTTTTTTTGTCACCAAGAAGGCATTACTGAAACCTCCACAGCCAGTAAGAGGATGCTGACCAAGTGACAAAGCCAAATGAGTACAGAAAGTGGACAAAAGTTTGTCTCAAACCAGTAATCTGAAGACATGTTTGACAGACCACGCTGCTGAGTTACTCCCGCTCTTCAGACTTGCCAGGCAGAACAGTAATTTCCTGTTCTCAAATAAACATGAGAAAGGAACACTTACAGACTAATTGCTGAAGTCTCAAGGAAAAGATGCACCTCCTAAGTTCTGCAAAGCCTAGAACAGTAGTGCAAACCCTTCCACCTCACCTAGTAGAGTTACCATTCATGCACCAGATTTGCCAGCTTTTAACCTGCAGAACAAAACAGGGCACTGGATTCACTGAGAATATCATGGCAATGGGCTACAAGACTGAGGCTGATGAGGAAGACAGTGATCACAAAGGGTTTCTGCTGCCACCAGCTCAGCCTGTGCTAGAACCAGGGTCTTTTCAGGTCTACAGTTTCAAGAGTTTGAAGAGATCAACCAGGAGTGAGGCTAAAGCAAGAAATGTAACTCCTCTCCAGATAGATTACATGTCCTACTTGATATCTTTAACTTCATGCTGCTATAGAGGTAGATCTGCTATTAATCACATTTCTGGGGTTTTGTCTTACTTTCACCTTAAGCTTTTTTATTTATATATTTAAAATATATCCAATAAAAATATATAAATAATTATATATATATATAAAAGCTGCCAAGGAGGCAGACAGAAAAACGTTTCTGCACAGAAAAGATGTTTCTGTGCAGAAATGTTTAGTCTGCATGAAATGGAAGAATACTTCTTAGGAACCCTTAAGGAAAAAATCAGGAATGTGGGCTAAAAAGAAGGCATACGTGTGAAAGTGGGCTAAAGAGAAGGCATATATGCATATCTCAGCATGTATTTCTGCTGATTAAAGAATACTCTTCAAACTAGGAAATGAGTTAAAAGTTTCTGAATTTTATAACAGTATATAGCTCTGTACTTAAACTAAAGCAATTTCCCCCAAAGCCATATTAGTGATCTCATTTATGAGCACGCTAAAAGAAAATAACTTAGCTATGGTGAGAATCAGTTATTCTTGACATGGCTCAGCAGTTCTTGATGTGTTTAAATTATCACACTGCACCTTTACCTTACCATCAGAATATTTGAAACAGGACAAATTCTAAGAAGTGCTTCACTACATGGCAAACTACATAAATGAACAAGAATTTGAAAATTAAAAAAAAAAAAAAGCCACTAAAGTAGGTTGAATTTCAGAAAATAGCGACAATCTATTAAGACCGAATTCTTACATTAAGACATTTGAATCTAAGCAATTTTGTGAATCTTCAAGCAAAGATCTCGTAATTGTTTTGGCATGCTTTTGTTTCAAGTTTTCAAAAGTTGTTTCTTTTTTGACTTACTTTCTTGGTCACCTAGATTTTTGGTTATACTTTTTCCAAAGTAATTTTTATTTATTTTTAATCAATAGTATATTTGCTAGAAGCAGCAATGATTTGTATGGAACAAAAAGTAGCCAGCTGCACCATTCACAATTCATATTACAGTATTAAAAATTTTTTGTAAGATCTCACCTTTATTGTGAAAATAAAAGTAAACCAATCCCCATTTGGCAAATGACACTTGGAAGATTAAGAAGCTGAAACACTTATATTTGTTTTCTATATAGATATAAAATACATTATTTGCCTTTTTCTTCTAATTAAAAAGCTATAAAACATTACATTTCACTGCAAAGTATGTATTTGCTCTTATGAGTCTTGTTATTTTACTTACAACTTCTGCATTACAAATGTTAGCATGTCAAAGGAATATCTATAAATTCATGAAATCCTGTAGAAGTGAAATCAGACACAAATCAAGAACATAATTAGCTCAGTTCGTTAGAGCATGGTGCTAATAACACCAAGGTTGTGGGTTTGATCCCCATACGGGCCATTCACTATCCTTGTGCATCTCTTCCAACTCAGAATATTCTGTGATTCTGTAGTTTGCTATTACAATAGAATTCCACTATATAACTTTGAAAACATTTAACTACATTAAGAAGATATGAATAATCTGGGAGAAAGGCTCTCACAAGAAGAAATTAGTAGATTCTACATGGCATAAAACTGGAAAAGCCATAACATTAATCAGTAGCAAAATGCTGCACTATTGTGGTTTGTGAAGTCAGCTTTATTGTATTTTTTATATCTAAACATTTGCTACACTAAAGAAAAGTAAAATTACAAAGCACAATTCTCAATGAATGTGACAGGAAAATGATCAACTTCTAAGTACAGGGCAGCTACACAACTAAATTTAGAGATGAGCTTACAATTCAAAACATAATGACTCTGGGCTGAAATATTCAATATTTGCATACTTTTAGGTATTTTATTCCCTAGAATTAAGCTGTTATGGTTGAATTTCTTCCTGGACCCTTAAGGGATAGAAGCTCTTTGCAGGAGATCAGACTTTCACCTAAATTCTGATGTCCAAGTTCAGTTTCTGCAAAACCCCAGCAGAGCAAAAAAATAATCTTTGGACATAATGTCGCTAACCAAATTGCTCCCTAGCAATTATTTCTTGTAAAAACGTATGCTACTACTGCAGCAAACACGGCACTCATACGCAATTCCATATTTTGTCCAGCTACAAGATGTTTCCTCCCACCAAACTAAGGAGCCTCAGGACAGAGAGCAGGTTCCTGGTGTGTCCTAACACCAGCAGAGAGTTCAAAATCTGTTTCTTCTCTATTATATCAAGATTTTTTTTTTTTTTTTTTTTTTTGAAGGGCACAGTAGCCCACTGTCAAATCTTTCCAAGAAGATGAATCATGGCTGAAATATGAAAAACTCTTTTAAAAGAAAACTTCCACACTAACAGACAGACATAATGCATGCAGGGTAACCTTGGAGCTCAGACTGCTATACCACTTGACACCAAACAAAGCTACTTAACCTTGAAAAGCACATGTAAAAGCAGAATTTCTCTCTGTACATCTGTAGTTAGAGACTGTATGGGATCACAAAGTTGACAGTACTGATTCAATCTGAGTATAAATTCCCAGGATAACCATATAGCAGATGGCTTGAACTGTAATATACTGCCTTCATTCATCCCTTTATTATTCATCCTGAAGACTCTCTTGACTAAACTGTAATTTTCAGGAAATTGCAATGATAATTGTAGGTAAATGAACAAAAATTAAATCTAAGCCAAATGAACTTTATCCATAAAATATGATTCATGTTGGAGTCATGTATTTTTTAAAAAGCAGGAAATGCAATTGATCTCTCTCGGCGTGCAGATACACAAATATACAAATACTACAATTGCACAAACAAAATTTTGCATGTGATGCCGGCTCTGAACAAAATGGGGTCAATCATTTGTGTCCTACTCTTCTCAAAAATCACCCCTTTGGCTGATAGATCTATAATTAGGAGCTGAATGTTTGTTGCTGTGTCACTTGAATGAATAGATCTGAAATGAAGCTTACAGAAAAGGATGTGACTTAAAGAGTGAAAAGGGCCTTAAGCAACCAATCTTCAGCAGACTTTGTAGCCAGCAAAACAACTGTTCACAGGACTGAAGCACTGTGACATCTGCAAGCAGAAACTTGTTTAAAACTAAGTATGTGTTAAAGTGAACTGGAAGTGTTATAAGAAAACAGTTTCAATCTCTCTTTTATGGAACAGGGAAGAAAAACAGCTTTTGTACAGGGATATTACTAAATCACTCAACTTTAACTGCATATGAATTACAAGAACATAAATTTAAAAGGGGAATTATTGTTCAAAAGAGAAGACAATATTTTAAGAAATGGAAATACAGTCTAGTAGTTGGAAAAAAAGCAAATAGCAGTATTTTATAACAATATTTGTTGAAATGCCTACAGATGCAAAAGGTTTTCTTCTCTTGTAAATAATTTTTCTTGGAACAGAATATTATACTGACTTATTTTGATAGTGAAGCTATGTATATATATATATATAGCAAATCACAGTCTAAAAAAGAGCAAGTAAATAGGCTAATAAACCATCAAAGCCATCATTCTGCCTGTGTGTAGAGTGACTATTTTCTCTGACACATTTTGAAGTGCCCTATTTATTCATTGAAAAGATTATGCAAGAGCTTGACATGTATCAAACAGTGTGACAGGCAGACAGACAGACATGCAGACACACATAATCCTAAGCCCTATTGCAAAGCCACAATTTGTGGCAGAACCCAATACTTATTAACCTTTGTCACTTTAGCAGGCACAGAAATTGATCACGATTATTACTGCAAATAACTTCAGGTTTGCTTATTCAGCCTTTCCACAAGGAAGTCCTATGCCTTTTGTGCTGTGGAACTGCATCTTTAAACAGTTGCTTGAATTAACACAGGGACACTGAGAAAAATACAGCTGTTCCTTCAATTCAGATTTTAAACTGAAACAGGACCATGAAGCAGCACAGTCAGAAAACAAACTGCACTTAACTTGCTACAGAGCTATCTTCCAAATTAAATAATAAATCATAAAGAATATGAGGGGGAAAAAATCTCAAAAATATTTCTGGTTCTCTTTGAACATGTTTTAGAGATTTTCCATAGACAGAATACAATATGGAGCACAGAACCAACATTACTTTCTCAAGAAATTACAGAATTACCTTCTGCTTCTAGCAAGCATTACTCTTGTTCCAGTTGTGGTTACATGTATGAAAGACAAGCAAACAAAAGTCTCGAACCAATCTACTAGGAGATAGGTGCCAAAAGAAGCTTTATCACTACAATACCAGCTAAATCAAAACTAGAACTCTCTTTCAAATTATCATTATCTACATAGGCTGGATTTTTAATAAGGGAAAAGTTATATGAAAGACATAATCATAAGCACTGAAGACTTACCTGGATATGACCAAGGTTTAGGGACACGACAAAACCTTCTATCTCCAGCTGTAGACTCATGTCATCAGACACTCGTACAACATTTATTATGAGTACTTGAAATATGAACCTTCACAGTGTACTTTTTCATGGCACAAGCTTCCAGGGATTCCCTTAAGAACAAGTTATATGGTAACTGAGAACAAACCATTTATTTTAGAATTCAGAATCTGAATCATGTACCATTTTCCTTCCTAAGGATAACATTGGCTAAGAAAGCCAAGCCCAGTTCTTCAACGGATTAAGCTAGTGTTCAAATTTGTGAATTACTTGTGATATGAAGGATGTTTCACAGCAATTAATGTAGTTTCCTAATTGCTTAGACCCTTCAAAACTTATTCTTAGAGCTCACAGGTTTAAGACTGATGAATACTCTGGAAGCTTAAGTGACTGTTCATTTTATTGGCTACAACAAGAGACAAAAAATAATTTGGCATTCAACAGTTTTACAGGTGCTTGGTTCCAAGCAGTTCCCATTCGTGCAAATTGTTACTGTATTTATGCAGCTTGATTAAAGAAACTGTAAGTCTGCCATTCTCAATGGCATTATCAATAAGTGGCTCCTACTGAAATCATCAGAATTTCTCCCCTTCATTCTGGGGTATCACTTTCTCCATTGGTCTGGAAAGCATTCTGTATTTGTTCTGTGGTACTGCCATGAAAGTCTCGTAAAGACCATGATTTCCTGGGCTACATAACAAAGCGCGAGTCTCTTTCCTAAGAAATTCAGCAGTATTCAGTACTGCATTCACTATGTGCACGGGAATCTAATCCATGCTCCTATTCATCACCACAGGCTACTTAAGACATCCATTTAGAGTGAGAACCAGATTTCAGAGACTTAAACTTATCTAATCACACTAAACACTTTGTCCACATTTCAGTACACATTCTTGCCCTGTTACTGCTCAAGTCTCCAGGACGTTTCAGTTTTCCCTTGTCAAACCTTGCAAAGCCTTATACATAACAAGAATTTCTAGCCCTCTCAGGATCCAAAAAACCTAAAACCTCTCTCTAAGGTAGCCTCAGTTCTGAAGGAAGTGTGCAGAAGACAACTAAGTCCCCACAATTCTCGGACTCTGAAGCAGGTTGCATTAATCCAACACTGATGTCCAAAGGTGGCCAGGGGAAATAAGGAAAGTATTTGTGTCCTGCTGAGCCCAGATTTCAAATTGGATGCAGCAGGCTAAGGTAAAATTCCCCATTCTGCCTGACTTGGAGCATATGCACTGGAAATGATACAGAATTTATGATTCTGCATAGAAATGAGGGTTCTGCTTGTTGCATCTCCCACAGAGCAGGAAGAAATCTAAAAATAGAGAGCAACTAAGTCATACAGACTGATTTTGGCAAGGACAGACTTAACTCCAGCAAGGCTTTTTAGGAGAACTACAAGACATAAAAAAAACTGCTTGCATATTAACCAAAGCAGATGGAGAGACCAAAGAAGAAAGGTCAGGCAAGGGGAAAAAAAACTGGCAATAAACGCAAAGAGGGCTTGTAAAGGGCAAGCAAAGAATATCTTAAAGCAATTCTCTCAAATTCTTACTCGTTTTTTTTAATTCTCCTCTCCTTGAGTAGACCAATATTGAAGTAATAATTACAGTCCTCTGTCTCAGATAACGGCCATCCATCTATACTGCAACCAGACAGTCATCAATACAAGTCAGTACACCCCTCAAAGAATGAATACAGGATATTTAGATGTTCTGATGCCCTTTCACCAGTCCTCTCTTGCATGACTGACACTAGTGCTAGACTACTATATGACTCATTTAAAATCATTATTTCCTGTTGTCAGACTAGATTCAATAAATACATATTAATACTGCTAACAGAGACAGAGAATAAAGAAGATGGGAGAACAATTTAACCTCTTCTGACAAGATCCCTCTTTCCGGAAGACAAGAATTAAAGTCATGTACTTTTTAAGCTCTCAGTATCAAAAATCCACGAATCTTAGAAGTGTCAATACCTGATTACTGCCAGCTGTTATCTCCCTACACAGCAGTGCTCCAAGACAGCAGAATGGAAGATGCACTGATCTTCACAGTTGCTGCGGGTGCTGTTTTTGCACCAAAATCTACTTCTGACACTGCCTATATGAATGCTGCTCCATCCTAAGTGTTTTCCATCAATGGCCTATTTCATAAAACTCTTATGACCTCATAGCTTCTTTTTAAAAATATGACTATAGTCCCCAAAACAAACTCAACATGAACAGATAAATTACTCAAATACTGCATTTTACCCAAATCCAAGAAAACCCCAAATTTAGAAAACAAGTCCACAAGCTCTCATGGATCTTTCAAAAAATTACTTCCTAAAGTTAGAGACTAACAATACAGCTCTCATATTTGGTAATATGGGAGGTATCTAAAAAGGAGAAAATTGTTAAATTTTCAAATACCTTTTTATGTAGTCATGTAATTTTAACAAAGCAAGCCATGAAATGTGTTTGATTTTAGCCACAATGCATTACTAGGAAGACCTAATTTTTCCTCTCTTCATACCTCTGAACAGCAACTAATTTCCTTTCTTTATAGTGTTGCTGTTCACATGCAACATGACTAAATATCAAATTTCACTGGATTTTCCCTGTTTCAGATACAGATCCATTTTGAATTAAGTGAGTAGAAGAAGTTTCCCTAATTAGAACACATTCTGAGCCAGATGCAACAGTTCAGAAATAACACTGAACATCTCAAATAATAAAAATGTGTTTGATTAGGCAGAATAACTACCTCAAATTTCCCTGAATTCCCTGCCAGGCAAGAGTAAGTATGAGAGCACTTAACTGTGACCAACAGCACCTAAGGTCACAGCAACTACTTCTTTATGTGTCAACATCAAAAATGAGATTTTAAATACTCAGAAACAAACAAAACAAAACAAAACAAAAAAACCAAAAACCAAAACAAACAAAAAACCCCACAAAAAACCCAAACAAACAAACAAAAAAACCCACAAAACCTCCACACCTGGTTTGGGTAAATAAGGTGCACAAGCTACATGATTACAGATCATAACGTGGATTCATGACCTGTATTTAAAGAGCTTGCAACTAACATTTTTAGAACCATAGAAACATTGAGGTTGAAGAGACCTCTAAGATCATTCAGTCCAACCATTAACACAACACTACCAAGCCAACCACTAATCCATGTCTCTAAGCATCACACCTACAAGTTTTCTGAGTATTTCCATGGATGGTGACTCAACCACTTCCCTGGGCAGTCTGTTCCAATGCTTGACCACCCTTTGATGGTCACACCTGGCAAGACGCAGGCTGAGCATACTCTGGGATGGTGAGGCTGAGCCAGGTGCAGTCTCCCACCAGTCTGGGTGCACTAGAACAGATTGGGGCTGTGGCAGCAGCGATGGCCCCACTGACCCCCAGGCATGGTCAGGGGTGAGAGGGGGAAGCCAGCAGGGATAGAGCCTGCCAGGTAGCCACTATCCAGACCCTGGTTCCCATCCCACCCCAAGGTCCGAGGCCTGCTCACCAGCCCACTTCACCTTGTGCCCCATGTCTGCCATGTCCGTTTGCCAAGTCCTAGTCTTTGGCACTACTTTGGAAGACATATTTTTTTGAGGAACAGCTGGATCCTGAAGGTGCATGGGGTGAAGGAAATGCCTGACTACCACGAGCCACTACCCAGCACACGGAGGATGAGAAGTGGGACACTGCACATCAGTGGCAAAATCGCTTGTTCCCCTCCACACCACCACCAGCCATCTGAGGGACTTCTGTGGCAGAATAAAAAGGGTCATCATTGCTACGGCTGACAAGAGAACAAGAGAATGAGAGGTGATGTCTGCCCCTGAAAGCCCTTCCACAAGGCACAGGTGCACTGACGGTGGGGGATCATCTCTTCTGCTCTCTTTCTCCTTCCTTCAGCAGCCCACAGAGAGCTTCTGGCCACCATGTCTGCACCCATTTCTGGGACTCCTTTTGGCCTGACACTTATTTACCTCCTCCTTGTTTATTTGTCTGATACAATGACAAACCCCAGAATAGTGTTGCAGCTTTGACTGCAATTTTCCTTCCATTGTGTAGTATTCTAGTGGGCTCTCCTGCTAGAACTGGATTTTCCTCTTCTGAGCTGTGAAGAGGCAAGTACTCACCCTGCTTTCCTGTAGTCCCAAGGAACAGCAACAGGAATTTATTTAATTCATTCTGTCAGTTCCTGATTTCTATCCTATTAGTGAGATGACAGTAAAGCCACATCTTACTGTGGTGGTTTGGCAATTGTAGCAATAATGAAAATCCTTGCTTTTGAAATTATGCAGAACACTAAATTAGCACCCAAAACAACAAAAGTTCTAAATTATTTTCTTTAAAGGAACCTATCCTTGTGATAGTCTGAACTGCTTAAATTAGTGGGGGGAATAATGTGAAATAAGGGGAAAATAGCATTCATTCCTAATAAAAGCATTGCCCCAGATGGAGTATTTCAGATAATTTACATTCATATGCTAACTAATTACAGTCCAAACTAGAAAAAAAAAATCTTACCTTAAGGTGACTTTTGTTTGTTTTTTCTGTTCTTTTGGCTTTGTGTTGTTTTATGTTGTGTTTGTTTCTATGAGTTTTTTAATCATAAATAGTCCTTGCTTTTAATTTTGCTTAACACGTCCCTAGTGGTTAGGCATTCAACCCAATTAGAGGGTACAAAGCTAACTGAGGCATACGCAGTGCTGGTTGAGTTTTAATACTTCCTTACTGTGAGGACAAAATAAACTTTACAGTAAAAGATATTCAGGGATATTTGGCAGGCCTGGCAAATAACACAACAAAAGTAGCTAAGAACTATTGTTCACTTTGACCATAGTATGATTTAGCCACATTGGTTTAGCTTACAATATGTAGACCAAATGTTTGCGATATAAATATTTGTAATTGCATGTAAATCAAGTTAATCATATGCTGACAGAAATATTTGTTAATTTCCCATTTGTGTTAGTTAACTTTTTTCCTCCTAAGTTTTTTTAAATTGCTATCCTAAGAAGCCTGACATTTACTTACAAGAAATAAAAGCAATATAATTGGAAAAATGAATCATATATATAAAACTCACTAGACCTTGAAACCCAAAAAGCTGAAAACAGGTGAGCATTTCTAATACAAAATACAGGGCACACACACAAAAAAATTGATTTTTGCCAATATATTTCATGTTGGTAACTGCAACTGTTATTAAAACAAAAACGTGCAGTAACACATGTTCTTGTAGATACGCATTTTACCCACAGACATTTGTGTGCTTTAGTACTTAAAACAGAGGCACCAGGTGGGCAAATTCATGCTGTGACCTACCCCAACTCACCTGCTCTTAATTCTGCAAAGGCATTGAAAAGTCTGGACAGATCATTTGCCAAACAAATGCAGACCCCCAGTAGACTTACCTACAATAAGAAGGAAAGTGGCTCATGAAAGGAAATTGTTACCTAATATGGAAAAGCAAGGTATGTTAAAATTTTTCTTCAGCAAGTTACACAGTTAGTAATGGAGACTCTCAAGCTACAGGCAAATGAATGAGGGACCATCAAAACTATGCTGTAAGTACTCAGTGAAATTCCCCAAAGGCAAATTTTGTTGTAGAACTGTCAGCTGTCACAGCATTAAGTGTGAATTTAGGCTCAAAGTACAGCCATAAGTTCTTTGAAATTCATATAACTACCAAAAAAAAAAAAAAAAAAAAATCTCAGCACAAACTTGCCTTGAACAGAGGGATCTTTGTCTTATGCTAACCACATATAAACAACTGTATATATTTCCAGAGCACAGCAATATGGTTGGAAATTAATAAATAATCTTTTGACTGGATAAATAATCTTTGATTGTCCCTTAACCCTTTTGTTTTGGGTTACAATAAATCATGAAGATAATCCTTTTTGCACTTCTTAAAGGCAGATCTGTATTCTCAATTAAAGCACATAGCGATTGTACTAATATATTATCCTGTAGTTTGGTTAAAAAAAATAGTCTGACTAGGCCTTCATTATTTTCTACTTCTTCAACAGTAGTGACTAGAATTCTGATTTAATAGATATGACAGCCTCATGAACCTGTGGTCTCAGGCTGAAATGGTGTTGGCAGGGTGGGGGACAGGTGTCTGTTTGGTGGGGGGTGGGCTAGATAGTGATTTTTTTTAGATAAAAACCCCGATGACCAGTGAGAAGGAGGAAAGCCAAACAAATTTCAAGTCTCAGAAAATGTGAAATGCATGTACATTTAATAATTTAAAGAGATTTCCTATTTATTCAAAGACAAGACGTAGTTCACTACACCATTCTACACAGAGATAAAAAAGAGTGGATGCAGAATCCTTTTTTCCCCCCCCATTTAGCATCAGGCTTTGATATAATAGGTTTAATATAATATATATTTAATTATATTAAATAATATATATGATTTAATTAAAATGTTTGGGATATTTCTGTGATAAGTCATCCTTTTTGTAGGATTTTGTGAGTATCTGTGCTGTGATAGGTCTCTTGCAATATTAGAAAGAATATTTAAAAACAAGCCTGTATTAATGTTTGACTTGAAAACACAAACAACAAAAATAACATGGATGAACTGTTTGGTACCACAGTCACCTGGGCCAGTTGCTATCTCCTCTGCATGAGATGAAGTGATCTGTTTTATATTTCTCTGTTAAGAGCTCTCACAAAAATTTTGAATATTTTACCATCAAGTGTGCAGCAGGAATATCTGGGATTAGAAAGAGACTGATCACTGAAGATGTTTTTTTTTCTTCACTAAAGAAAATCTTCTCCTTAATTAATCTATACAGTTTACATTAAACCTAGGAAATGGAATCTGTGTCTCCAAAACATCTGCATTGCTTTAAAATTTGGAGTAGGTATGCAGTGCAGTGACTCATTAAGTCACTAATTAAGCTGAACCTTATTCACTATATGTAACTGCATGCAGATCATATTTGTTCTGCCCAGTCACATTTATATCCAATTATCTTTAATTCTCAAAACATTTCATTGAGGGTTGAAGAACTTGCCTTTACCCCACATCAGACATCACAATTCTTCCTGCCAGAGGTAAAGAAAATGGGTAATGATGTAATTTGTCATTGATCACAGTCAATACATTATGCCTCAGGATTTTTTCTGAAATTTTTGCTATGCTCTCTGACTGTATGGTCAGATAGAGTAAGAATGCCAATAGGGAAAACAAGTCTGAGTACAATGTTCAATATCTGAAGTCTTAGCAACTTCTAAAGACACTATGCAAGGTATTTGTGCAGTGAAGAGAGGAAACATCCAGTCAGATGTCTTGCTGAGCCCTGCATTGCACTCCTGTTCTGGAGCCAAGATGGGCAAAGGCAGCAGCACTTTGAAGGGTCTCATCTCCAGCCCAGGGCAGTGGAGGAACTTTCATAAGAGAATATATCATTAATAACTATTCAAAGAAAGCTAACTTGTTTGTGGATAATTCTTCTAGCATGAATTCAACTCACTACAGAACTTTGGAAAAGTGCATGTGACTATGGAAATTTTACAGACCTTGGCACATGCTTTAAGTTTCGTATCTTGTTTTCATAAAGACAAAACTTGTCTGCCTCCTCATTTCAAGTAACCCTTAATACATCTTTCACCTTTCTAAAAGGTGAAAGCACGAAACGTACTCCTGTGACAATAATATACGTATTTCTGAATAAGTATACCCAGCAGGACTATTGAAGACATGTTATGTCCTGTTCAGGAAACAGACACCAATTCAAAGTAAGTGATCCTTCAGGAAAATAAAAGAAAAAGGAAGAAAAAAAGAGCAAGAAAAATAACTAAATTTTTAAAATGCAGATTTATATTGCAAAGTGAGGAGGTTGGTTACAAATGTGACACATCAATGATCCCAAAAAAGTTACTTCAAATACTAGCAGTCAGACTTAAAATGTCAAAGCTAAACATGATTTTCGACACCAAGCAGCTTTTCCTTCCCTGGCTCATTATTTGGTGCATTAGTATATGGTGTGGGTAGGCACTGAAAGGTGACTTAGAGGTATTTATTAAATCACCACGGTCTTACAAAACTCCTAAATAAGGCAACAGTCCCACAAGAAGCCACCTTCTGGGAGTTAAAACCCACACCAGGCATCCTTTTCTTTGGTCACTTTTAACAATGGGTTGGTTTTGATCAGATGGCAGTGGAGAAAGTCTAACTTCCAGCAGAAAGTTACAAGACGACGACTAAGGGCACTACATGTATTGTTTCTTCTACCTTCATGTGAAACAGTGTTACAGGGTGGAGTGGCAAAGTGTCCCAAGATCTGCTACTAGTATTTTTACAGCCATAATAGTAGTAGCCAAATTTTTAAAATTTTAATATCACCTAATTGTTAAAAGATGAAAGCCACCTTCTTTTACTGAGTAATATACAGAGTTCGAAATTAATAGCCTTTATGACAAGGTAACCCACCCAGCTAATCAAGGGAAGTCAGTTGATGTCATCTTTTTGGATTACAGTAAAGCTTTCAACTCTGTCTCTCACAGGATCCTTCTGGACACAGCTGGATAAACACATCATGTGGTGGGTGAGCTCACATTGGCTCACGGGTCAAGCACAGAGAGTAACAGTGAATGGGGTGACATCAGATTGGTGACCTGTCACTAGTGGGGTTCCACAGGGCTCCATCCCGGGCCCTAAGCTCTTCAACATCTTCATCAATGACTTGGACACAGGACTGGAAGGGATACTGAGCAAGTTTGCAGATGACACAAAACTGGGAGGAGCTGTTGACTCCCTCGAAGGCAGGGAGGCCCTGCAGAGAGACCTGGACAAATGAGAGGACTGGGCAATCACCAACTGTATCAAGTTCAACAAGGGAAAGTGCTGGATTGTGCACCTGGGATGGGGCAACCCTGGATGTTTGTACAGACTGGGGAATGAGATGCTGGAAAGCAGTGCCCTGGCAGCCAGGAGGGCCAAGCGTGTCCAGGGTGGGGGGCATCAGGCAAAGCATCGCCAGCTGGTCAAGGGAGGGGATTGTCCTGCTCAGTTCTGCATTGGGGTGGCCTCACCTTGGATATTGTGGGCAGTTTGGGGCACCACAATACAAGAAAGATATTCAGCCATTAGAGAGTGTCCAAAACAGGGCAACAAAGATGATGAAGGGCCTTGAGGGGAAGCCGTGTGAGGAGTGGCTGATGTCACTTAGTCTGTTCAGCCTGGAGGAGACTGAGGGGAGACCTCATTGCAGTTACAACTTCCTTTTAAGGGGAAGAGAAGGGGCAGGAACTGATCTCTTCTCTGTGGTGACCAGTAACAGGACCCGAGGCCATGGCCTAAAGTTGTGTCAGGGGAGGTTTAGGTTGAATATTAGAAAGAGGTTCTTCACTCAGAAGATGGTTGGGCACTGGAACTGGCTCCATAGGAAAGTGGTCACAGCACCAAGTCTGACAGAGTTCAAGAAGAATTTGGACAATACTTTTAGGTGACTCTTGGGAATGGTCCTGTGCAGGGCTTACTGTTGGACTCGATGAGTCCCTTCCAACTCAACATATTCTGTAACTCTATGAACAGACAAATATTAACAGGATCAATATAATTCAAGGCTGAGGAAGGCCAGATCAGGTCCTATAGTCCACTTTAGTGTATAACAGCCTCTATAATGTGGACCATCACAGCTGATCTGGGACTGAAACCAAGAACTTGTGACAGACTAGCACAGACCTTTGAAAAATGAATCCAACCTTGATCCAATCAAGGTACATGCACACAGACATTCATTTCACTTCCATGGTTTGCTTTATTTACAAGGGCAATATTTAAACAAAATGGAGAAGTCATAAGAATTGAGTCCTCCAGCAGTGAAAAGAAATCTAGGAAATTGGGAAACTATTATCCTGAAACAAAGGCATTTTTCGTGAAGCAAAATGGTAGAGGCAATATTTTTATTTGAAACTTTGGAATACCTTGCCCATATCCCTCAGAACACACAAAGAAGCAGATGCATTCAGCCAATAGCACCAACTTTGGACACTAGAGTGAAAACACTACAGAACATTCCTGAAAGGACTCAGTGGTTTCTTTCCCTTCAAAGAACTCAGTTCTGCAGCATAAACAAACAATTTCACTTTAGATCACTATATCTGACTTACTTCTTTTCATATCTTAGTTATTGTAGAAAGTAAAAATCATCATGAACAATACCTACCCTTACTGAAATTATTAATTGCAATCATATTTTAATTTTCCAATATTGCTTCAAATAATGTGTGAATACATTTTGCTTTAATCTATGTCTGAAAAATAGCTTATGAATAATTCATTCAATGATAATTCCTCTAATCAGTCAGAGAATTAAATACTTTTACTAGTGTTAGACTAACTCTGTTCATTATTGCTTCACTAAACTCCATGAAGAAAAATGCCAAAGTTTCTCCAAACTCTTATTAGCAACTAAAATTATTCTTGTACCAGAATTTTATAAAGGAAGAAAACAAAATTCACACTGGTTACATAAAAATTCCTTACCACTACCCAAATACAGATATTAAAAAAAAAAAAAATAATAACTCTAGGGAAGAATGGGAAGTCTCTTGACAGATTTAAGGATTGAAACTCAGTGGGAGAGAGATGCATCCCAAATCCATTTTCATCCAAACAAACCCCAAGCTTTTGTACATGCATTTTTCAATTGTGGTTTCGAAAGTTTACCCCTTGGAGCATACCTGGCAGCAGCTGAAAATGGTAAGTGCTCCAAATCCATTCCATGTAATCACAACCATGACCTCCCTGCCTCGGTCCTCCAGGAAACATTCTGAAGCACATGTTATATGAGAAAAACTGAAACCAAATTGATTATTCATTTGTGTTATCATCCCCTCCTGGATTAAATGAGAGGCTTCTATTATATGATAGACTTCTGCTTCACTAAATCCTGGTTTTTTTACTTTGCTTTTTCAGTTTCATTTTTATCCTTTTCCTCTCTTGTGCAAGCCTTATTGTCTTCCTTTTCAAATGCAATTATCACTTTTCAATACTAATCCTTTCCCAAGCAGCCTAGATTTTTACCCCTTTGTACTGATCCAGATTTCTCAACATTTGATCCAGTAAATGGCTTATGATACTCTCTAATCCCTCATTTGCCACCTCTACATACAACCTGGATCTTTCCCTACCTAAACAACCCATTTTATACACTCATTACCTCTTCCTTTGTACTTCCCACCTCAACCTCTCCACTTCATAGGATTACCAATTCCTTTTCTGTCCAATAAACCTTGTTCTTTTCTTGTTTAACCTCTAATCTTATTTTCTCAAAATATATTTTAAGCTTTTTTCCCTCCTATTTAATTCACGTTTAATGCTCAGACTTCAGCTGGATGCTTTGAGTTGGTGCTTTGAATGGTGTAGTAAAGAAAATCAATGATAATCACAAAGCATACCGAAATACATGATCAAGAAGTATAAAAATTGGTTCCAATGGGTTGTATGTAACATAGTTAAACTATACTATCTCCCTGCTGAGCTCTGATGAATCTCCAGCTGCAATGGTACACAAAATATAAAAAATGGTTTCCTTCCTACTGAGCTGTACAAGCATAGAGAGGAGAGTTTTAAATGCCTTGCATCAAGTTAAAATTACCAGCAATCTGTAAGGGTTGCAAAATAAAAATGGTTCAATCAACCACATTTGGATTAAACAGCCAGCATCACCAGACACAGACAGTCTGAGTTCTGCCACAGCCAAGTTTTTTAAGCTCCAAAGACAACTTGATGCATTCCTTCAGACTTCACTGATATTTCTCCCTAAATATAGCTTCTGTTTGAATGAAAAAAACAGGGGAAAAAAAAAAAAAAAGATGCAGAGAGAACACAGAGAACAGTTCAGTCAGACAAAGAAGCATTTCTTTCTTTAATTGTAATAAAGATTTTATACATAGATATCTTCTATAGAGACAGAAGAGCTTTGTCAACTTCCCTGGCACCAATGGCTTTACTAAGGCAGCAAAGACTCTCCACCTTTAGGCAGACAGCCATGGACAGGCAACACCCAGACACTCACATGCCAGATCCCACATCCAGACAAACAGTTCACAGACTATCATTTTTGCCTACAGGAGCTGGAGGGAGGGCCAAGGAACCTTCAGCAAGCTGCACACTCCCAACATCACCCTTGCCAAGACAGAGCTGGCACACGGAGCCAGGCTCCCACACTCCGAGAGCTGGTGTGAGAGCCAGCTGTTTCACTCCAGTTCCTTCACAGACAGTCCCTTTGAGAGTGGTAGAGCTAACACATCCCCACTTCCCTCAAGAATACTCTCAGTGTTTTCCTGTGTGTTCATATCCCAAATATTTCCAACTTACACAGGATATAAATAAGTATGGCTGTGGAAGGAATCTGGTTTAATTTCACATTTGTGACATCTGGCTCAACCAGAAGTCTATACCACCAGATACTTTGTCAAAGATGAGTCTTTAAAAGTGAACAATCCAATATACACTGTACTTGAATGACGTTCTTTAAGAACATCTGCAGTGATACAAACATCCTGAAAGCAGAACAGATTGCAAGAATTTAAACCTGCATTACTGCTGGTTTTATGCTTTTATAGTTTCATGCAAAAAGCTATGAATAACCAAACCAAAGGGGTAAAAGAGGTTAATGAGATTGATTTGTCATACTACATGAATTTCTATAACTTTGAAATGATAAACTTTTTCCTCAGAAATACAAGGATTACTATCAGCTGTCTAGAGGGTAAGTACCAAGGCATGTAAACCCTTATCAGACTATCTTTAATGTGCGTATTGTTAGAAATAATGTAATTAAGTATAGTAATAGGGATTTTTCAAATAAATTATGTTAATTATATTATCATTTTTAAATTACAATTAAATATTCAATTACAAGAAACACAGAGGAGATAGGAGATTCAACAATTACATGGCATGTCTCTGTCATGGTGAATATGTTTTAAATTAACACAGCAGCTCATTAAAACCAGCTGATTTTATACAACTACATATGACAGTTTTACTAGGTACTTCCACTGACATTGAAGCCTAAGTCAATGTACAGTACTATGAAAGGAGACACTTCCATGCTGCTTGCTTCAGCTGGTGAGCTTGGTTTAAAGAACTGATGCAACTGTGTTCAAATATATGAAAATGGGGAAATCCGCTTCCTTTTGTGCCACTTTTTCCTAAGCTTTTTTCTATGGAGCTCATTTACAGTGCAGCAATGCCTACAGCTACTCCTACCATGCCAGTGATCAAATGGCAATCTCCTGTTCAGGAGTGGGGCAGGGCAAGCAGGACCTTCTTACAACAGCTTCATCATCAAAACTGGAGATTGCCATGTGCTACCCAATCTGCGTACCTCACTGTTCAGGGAGATCCCCTCAAATCTGCTCTGAAAGATGTTTATCCAAACATTGTTTGATTGTTAAGAAGTACTTGGGACCTAAGTATATATGTTAAGTTGTTCCAGAATAAGCAGGCATGATGCACAGAGTTCAGTTTAGACTGGAAATAAAGCCCTTGCTTTTCCATTCTTAAATAAAAGGAGTTCAAGCAAGCTGAAAGTTTACCCTATCACTTCCTTTCTCCCACCATCCCTAAATACATTATAAATAACCACATTGCTACATGTTTTTGAGAAAATACGAAACAGAATTAAAGGAAAATGAAGCTTACTTTGAATAAAAAAATAGAACCAAAAAACCCCCCACCTGCATTAGCACTTAGTAAAATTCTGTTACACGGTAGGAGTAATTTGATATAAAAAGTAGGAGTGATTATAAGCTTTTGTTTTTCTGGTCAGTTTCTCAGCAGTTAAACTATGATTTTGAAAGCCATTTAAAGTACCATATTCAGGAAATCCCTAAAGCCTTAGTTCAAACACTACTTGAGTCATAAGTCAACTCAGAAAACAAAGAGAAGTTGAAATTGGTAATGAAATCTCTGGTAACTTTTGGTAAGATCGTCTAAAACCTGCAGATTTTGCTAATATCTTTTCTTCACACAAATTCTAAATGTTTCTATTTAATGTTTTTAAGCAGAGGATACAGTCCACTTAAATGCAGGTGAATTTAATGTACAAGATAAAGGAAAATATGAAGATAATTTTATTTATATAGCCTAGTTTAATGAAATAGCCTCTAAACCCCACCAATCTAGATGCTTCCTGATATGCAAGACATCACTTACTTTAAGTAGACTCCTGTATTGCCACTACATGATCTTAAATAAAGATCAAGTCCTCCTCATACACATTGCTATTGTCAAGAGAAGAACTTCAGTTAGTAAAATTATAATCAAATTAACATTATATTGTATGCAAAGTTAATATCACAAACACATTCGGAAAGAAATAAAGCCACACATTTGTACCTATGGGAACAGTGTGAGTTCTTCTGACTCTTAGCTTAGAGCACTTGCAGTTATACCTGGCTATTTTGTCCAACATCATTAGCCTCCTTCAGTACTCCTTTACTGTTGCTTCTCTCATGGTATCTTATTTACTGACTGCCAAATATACTCGTTCACCTCATCTTAAGTGACCTTGAAGCAAACAGCCAGTTATCCCCACAGCAGACAAATATGAATACTGTCCAAAGACCTGGCAAGCATTTTCACACTGCAAGCAGTACTGGCCTCCACCTTTCAGCAACTGGGTTGTCATGCTCTGAGACATCATATCCTGTAGCTAAGCTGCCCCCATATTTTCACATTTTCAATATTGCTTTGTTTACTTGAGGAGGTATCCTATAATGTTGTTCACAGACATCAGATTTCCAACCACCTCACCACAGCCATATCAACAATAGCAGAACTTGTCAGATGCTTTGAAGTTAATAGGAAGTTAAGCACACTGGAGAAAAGTGACTTTACCTCTTAATACTATGAAGTCAGTGCTTTTGTCATTTAATCTATGGTAAAATACAACAGCTAATCAACAGCTCCAGGGTAGCTCACCAGGCCTTGAAGAACTTCCAAACCTCCTGTGAAATTGCTCAGAGAAGCTAGGGAAGACCTTGACAAAAGCCTTATAAGAGGCAGGCCATCACTAGGAAAAAGGAAATCCAGTTGGTGGAGCTGCCCAGGAAGGTTAAGGCAAAAGGACTCCCCTTTTGAGATTCACAGGAAATGTGTATTTACTCCTCCAACACTATCTTTTCCACACAGTTTTTGCTGACCTTCCTTATATTCTCATGTGAGTGACACACTTGGAGAGGAAGTTAGATGAATTTCCCCTTTCCAAGTTCACCACTGTGTTTTATCTATATATATATGAAAATAAAGCCAGATAAACAAAAGTAAAACCTTTACAAGGAAGGTAGTTAACAAATCTGTTGTCAGGCCCTATCAGGTCATTTTGTTCTGTCACTACATATTTATCATTTGTTACTAATGCACCCCAGTCTCCAGGTAATAGGAACATTTGTTAGTCAACACATGAAAGCAAGTTAATCATCATGATGATGCCAAGACTGACCTTTTCACAGCTGGCTCTCTTACTTCCCAAAACCCCCAATATGTTTAGAAGTCAAGTATCAAGTTGTGTCAGCAGTAACTCAATGAGCTAACAGCTGATCATATTATGTGTTCTGGATTGTAACTTCTTAAAGCAAAAAGAAATACTCAGGCCTTACAAATAAAAATAAATAAATAAGGGAAAGGCTTACTAAACAACCTTGTACAAGAAACAACTTCCAACGCACTGTCTTTTTACAGGGTTGTCCAGCAATACTCACTAAAGCATTTGGTGAAATTTGGTGTTAAACCCATTGCATTAATTTACAGCATTGGGGCAAAAGGGGCTGGGAATTTACAAAAAATTAGTCTGTTCAGCAGTGATTTTAAAACCTGGGTGTAGAGAAGGTTAGGAAAGGGTGTTATCTTCACTTGGTAGAAGTACTCTCCCCACTCTCAGTACTTTCAAGGTATGATATTTGCAAAGAGAACAATGTCTTGCAGATGCACGAGATCACACACATGCCCTGTGTCCTAGGTTACACAAAGACTCTGGTATCCACTTTTTCCCCAAATAAGCCTATTAATGTAGACTGTGAGGAGTGACTTAAGGGTGGTACTCTATTCTTCTAGGAGAAGAATGTAACCACAAGTGTGAAAATATGGGAACGCTGATGACTCAGACAATCCAGGTGCTGAGGGCACGCACCGGCCACCTCAGGCTATGAGCTGGTGTTGTTTCTTGTGAATGACTCATTTGTGATAACTGCCCTTGGGGAGGTATCAGGACAATTCACACATATGGCCTGAAGATATTAATCTCTGCTGAAGGCTATAATGGATCCACCTGTGCCAACATAACAGGCAGCCTTAACATCTTAGAAGGTGTCAAAGACTCTTGAAATGATTCCTGATCCTGTATTAATCATCCAGTACAGAATTCCCCACCCCAGGGGAGGTACCAGAGCTGTTCCCGCCTACCCTGAGCCCAATAAAAGACCACACTCAGACTTCACTCCGCGGATTCAGGGTGTCTTTCCCCTCACTCTGTGGGACTTCTACCAACACCTTGGTGGATCAGGATTACAATCACAACCAGAGCTGCAGTGACCAGGTCTCATTGCTGCATCCAGTGGGTGTCTTGTGGATCCTTCCAGCTGCCTGGGAGTCCGCAGCCCTGCTCCAACTGCCTGTGCCAGCACTCCAGCCTCACTCCAGTACTGACCCTCCAAACCATTCCTGCCAGGTTTTAACGGGTGGGGGGAGGCCAGCTGCCACTCGTTTTGATCCAGTGGGCAGGAGTTTGGGAATTTTCTAGTTAGTTTAACCCAGTTTTACCTGTATTGTTGTTTAGCATTCTTTTTGGTAAAGAGTTATCTTTTTTCCACTTACATCCAGGTGTATTTGATCTCTCTCTGCATTGGAGAGAAACAGCAATACTGAATCAGAGGAAGGAAACTTCCACCCAAGCTCTCTGCCCTTCCAAATTGTCTCAAACAGATAGCCTGTGAAACCATCTAGTTCCATGTCTGGCAAGAGAAATCTGTTGAGTTTCAGGTTCTTAATGAGCACCAACAATGATGCTGCCTAGGGGATGATAAGGCTCGGTGCTCTCAGCCTCGAGCCAGTGCAGGTTGGGAATCTGATGAACTAGAAGGTCTCAGAGAAATATGCCTATTCTCTGCCTAACAAATACAAATATTAACAATGCCAGACATTTCTTATTCTAGGGCTGAGAACTTTTCACAGCCATTTGCCTGGTACTGGCATACCAGCCAAGGCAGTAAGGAGAGAGCACACCCTCCTCTGATCCTCTCTGTTCTCTCTAGGAACATACTAGTCACAGCAAGAGAACTAAAGACCAAGAAGGACAACTGTACTTTGCTGACTTCTGTATTCACTTCCTGCGCCTTCAGATAATGATAGCTGGGAGCAGCTAAAGAGCTTGTTGACAAACTACACCAAGAGTCCTAAGTCCATGTCTAACCCAACACACACAAGCATTTAACCTGCTCCATCCTCAGCCCTCATCTCGCACATGTCAAATCTCTACATTTTAAAACAATGCAAGCAACCATGATTTGAAAGAGATATCCAGCAGTTCACACTGTTTTCAGGCCTGCTTTACTCAACTAAGATGATAACACGGGGTTTTGTATCCACTATGTGAGGCGCCATCTTATAGGCAATGCATTCTTTTATTTGCTCCTAGCTTTGTTACATGCAAGCACAAAATGCATTTTCAGACAGTAAGCATTATCTACAGTCCTCTCTTAGCTAACCTTCTGTTGTCCCATGGAATGAATGGTTAGATGTTTTTTCAACAAAGCTAGAACTGATGGTTCCCACCCTAGTCTTAAGCCACTGGAATAAGGTATCTAGAGAAAAATACAGTTTATGCTAATATTTTCTCCTGTTTAACAATTTGTATGCAGCCTTTTCACCTGAACAGAGCACACAATCACCCTGCAAATAAAGCAGGTATATGTTGTATCACCATAGTTGCATTAAAAAAAAAAAAGAAAAAGAACCCACACAAAAACCTGAGCAAGACACACCAGCAAAAACAGATTTTCTGTGGGCAGAAGAGGGGAGGAGGGTGACAAGAGTTATTGCTCTCTGAAGAAAACTGGAGCACAGAAATGCTTAATCAGTCTCAGTTAAATTTGAAAAGGAAAATGCAATAGCTTTACTTCCCATGAACTTCATTTTTCACCCACTTTGTATTTCCCAGGAAAGTTAGCTGGACCTTTTCCACAGACTTCACAGAGAGCTGGATCAAAGTTCTACCAGAACAATAGCCTTCCCATTTGTCCCAGTTCACTAGGACATTTAGGCATGCCAATACCACAAGGGAGAGCAAAGGGCTGTTTCAAAGAATCACAGAATATGCTGAGTTGGAAGGGACCCACGTGGCTCATCGAGTCGGACTCCTGACCCTGCACAGGACCATCCCCAAGAGTCACACCATGTGCCTGACAGCATCATCCAAATGATTCTTGAACTCAGGCAGGTTTGGTGCTGTGACCACTTCCCTGAGAAGCCTGTTCCAGTGCTTCAGCTACATCTGAACTGGGACTTTGCAGAGTTGCTCTTTCAGTGTCAATTCTTTTGACTGCCCTCACTGCTGTGCCATGCTTACTGTCCATGGAGCTGTTTAAATGCCCTTCAGTCACTCCCAGCACCACCCCCTCCTCTCCTGATTGCTGCTGAGGGGGCCCTGCTTGGGTGTTCCTGGAGTCAGGAACTCCCCTCTACACCTGGCTCTGACCCCCTAGACTTCCCCTCACCCAGGGCTGACTGGAAGATAAATGCTTTCCCCACACACAGATACAATTTCTGAAGATTTAGGCAGCCACCCTTCAGCCATTATTGGTACATTTACTGTATCTTTCCTTAAAAACAAAATTGTCATGCTTTATTCCTAAAAAAGTGCTAACAGCTAGAAAGTACCTTAATCAAGTTTCTACAGTTCTGCATTGCTGCAGGCGAACAAAGGAAATAAACCAGTGCAATGGCCAGTGACACAGAAGATGAACTATTACATTGCTTTGCTTATTATATTTCCACAGCTATCCCTATGCTGCTTGCAAGAACATTGGAGAAATACAGCTTCACATCCCTCCTTATCTCTTATCCCCCTCTCACAAAGAGATGGTCACTTCCCAGGTTATAAAATGGCAACCTAAATAACTTGCAGGTGTTTCAGTGCAGCTTATCAAAACACAAATCTACATAACACAAAAGAATAAGAAAACAGCATGGAGAAATGATGAAGTAACAGACTTGTATTCTGTCTCTTTTTCAAACTCCAGAAATATAGATGTGGGACAAAGTCATCTCACTCCAGGAGCCTACAAAAGCCCTCATGGGGCTGTCACTGTTTGCATCAACTAGAACTGACTTCAGCCACCACATGCTCTGTGAGAGCTAACCAAATCCCTCTTTGCCCTGTGTTTAGGGTGAGTTACCTTCCCAAACCACTTGCATTCAGTACATTTCACATGCACCTGAAAACCGGAACCAGATACTTGCATTTCCATTTTATCTCTTAAAAAAATAAAAAAGAAAAAAAAATACAAATATTTAAGTCCTGCCTCATCTTTAGAGAGCTGTATAAATTCATAGACTGTTTTTTTTCCACATGACTATAACCCTACCATATTTTTAAGCAACAGAATTGCATACAGGTAGCACGTTCTTCATCATGGCTGAATTTGATCTCTGTTGTGATATTTTAATAACAAGGTAAAACCAGCATGTACATAATAGCAGGCTGAGCAGTGTTTAAAAATAAGTCTTCTCTTCAAAAGTAATAGCAGCAGCACATTCTCTTCTCTGGTTGTCGCTTAAGATAAGGACTTTATTTGGGTACCAACAGTCAGATCCATGGAAATGTTTTGACAAGTGAGAATGTTGAAACACTTCATATAAACAGTGATCACAACATCCATGCAGATAACAGCAAATGACATTTAAAGAGAAGTAAATTACAGAAAAAGACATTTCATAAATGTTTGTCATATTTTACCTGTACATCTCACCCCTCCTAGGTAAGGCAAGATATAGTTGATATGAGGTTTTGTATATAAATCTTCTCCTTTTTTTAAGGTATCAATGAAATATTAAAGTGGGCTCTGACACTGAACTATAGCTATGATTCATTATTATGGATTTTCAAAGATGCTAACAACTGAAGTATTGAAGTATCATGTATATGCAATGCTAACTATGTTAATCACATATTTTACAACAGTAAGAAAGTTCAGTACTCTTCAAACACTACTCAAAATTATTACCAAGGAAAAGTTTGATAAATACACTATTAGAAGTATGCCACTGCCATTTAAAAAAACCCCTGCAATTGTATTTAAACAAATTCATTATGACTTTTAAAAGTATAAAAGAGGGTTTGCACTTTTCAGATACATTATGTCAGGAAACACATTTGAACAACTTAACAAAATTATTTCTAGACACGTGGCAGGATTTATTTAGAGAATCTAGAAAGAGATTTTTACCAGTTCTTCACAGATACTTACACACTCCTCCTCCTTCTCTCCCTTCCCTAGATCACAGGGATTATTGAAAGTCTTCTCATTGGACATTCCCACTCTCACAGGAAGTCTTACATGTCTCATTCAGATTAAAGTGGTTCATTCTTTCAATGTAATTCTGCACTAATCTCATTATTGCTTCTTATATGTATGAGGTGGCATTGACTTTGCCCAGCACACACTAAAGCCTATCTAGACTCACACACAATAAGGACACATTACATATTAAGCAGTTATTAGCAACTTGTTTGATGCCTTCCATTTATAAACACTGTCAGGGCTATTTATTTTCTGATTCATAGATTTCATTTGCACAGCAAGGCTCACACTCAGCACAAAAGAAACACAATCTGAACCCGGTCAGGGTCATGAGGAACGAGCAACACTTACAACACAATGCAATGTCCCCGTGATGCACAGTAATAGCCAGTTTCTGCTTACATACCTAGTGTATGGCACCACCTCAATGAGGAGAGAAATGTATAAAAGAATCACCTCCATGAAACCCTCAAAAGTACTCTTTTTTACATACTCAAATTTTCAAAGTGTAAGCATGAGGAAAAAAACCACAGTGTCTTGGTAAAGAGCACTTTCCCTTCTAACTATTCTTACGTGACAAAATGAACTACACAGATGATTTGCTAGGAAAGTCAGCTAGAACTGACTCTTCAGACACAAAAGCAGATCAGTTATGTAAGAACCCTGAAATATGAAAATTATGCTTCAGCAATATGAAAGTGTAGATAGAGTAACAGGAGAACCCACAAGCACAAAATTCTCCTTCCAGAGAGACCAATATGCTCCTATGCTTAAGTCTGGCAACATCAGCCTTTCCCTTCCAATAACACTGTAGAAGTGAGATGTCAAATAACCACGACCAGCAAGAAAAAAAACCTGAGGATTGACAAGGTCTCATGAAAATTTCTGAAAAATAAGGGAAAGTGGCAGTGTCTCATTTTAAAAATACCTTTCTTAGACTCTCCCCAGGTTTTTTTGGACTCCAGTTCTGGCCTCATCTGCTGTTACTTTAGAGTCCCTGATAAAGTCCAGACACCACCTCTGCTTACTGTGATCCAGTGATCTCCATCCCAATGTGTTGGTGACCTGCAATCAAATTATTTCATCTTCAAACTTTAGTGAGATTTCACTTACATTCTTTTAGTTATTTTTCCCTGGATTTTTTTTTTTCTTCACTGCAGAAGCAGCTTTTTAGTTTGGGGGTTTGGATTGGTTATTTTTAGGCTAATAGTTGTAACTTTTTCCTCTTCCTTTTAAAAAGAACCATATTTTTATAGACAAAAAAGCAAAGCTTTCATTTTCTATCAGATGCATCTAGTTTGAATAAACACATTCCTTTATAGAATATCAACCAGAATGAATAATTATTCCCCTCTCATTTGACAAAACTAAAATGGTTGGCTGGCTTATATATATGAAATTTTTTAGTGTAGGAACATAAATCTCCCACATTTCCTTTATATCCAAGTGACAGATCTCTTTGCTTTTGTACATCACTGTGTTTGGGAGCTCTGAATTCTATTTATACACAGGAATAAAACTGTTCTTCATTTCCCACCCAAAGGCTGTCTCTTGACAGATCTCCATTATAGCTTTTCTTCTGAAAAACTGGATGCCTTTTATCATTTATTATCCTTGCCCATGTTCCCAAGTATCAGTCTTTATATAACATCATGTATTTTCATTCAGTTGTATTCCATTAGCCACTACAAACATCTCTGTAAATGTGTCCACAATGCTGACACACCATTCACAGCAAAGCTAATTGAGACAACAGAGATACACTTTTAGTTACAGTCTGGTGGTTCTGATGTGGATACTTTTCTAAGCCAAGGAAATAGAATAGAAAATACAAATGGAGAGAAGGGAGAAGTGAGGGGAAAGCATGATCTAGGCCAAGTTATAGAATTATAAAACTACTCAGACTGGAAAGGACCGCTGGAGGTCATCTAGTCTGACACACTGCAAAAAGCAAACCTAACTTCAGAGTCAGACCAGATTGCTCAGGTCCTGCCAAGCTGTGTTTCAAAGGCTTCTGAGGGCATCCCAACCTCCCCTGGCCACCACCTCCTCCAGACTCAGACACATGGGTGCCCTGCAGCAGCCTCCAGTTCCAAAGAACTGAACAACAGTTTCTGAAGAGTCTTCTGACATCATTGCACTCTACATATTACATTTATGTGATTAATGGCTATGGAAATTACAGGTAGCAAGTACAACATCTACAGGATTTTTTAACATTTAAGACAAGCAGAAGCAGAGGGAGATTTCTAGATACCCAAAGAAGCAGTTCCCCACAACCTTGTGACTGAAATACTGAAATGTAGCAATATTCTGCACTGTTCCTGTGCCATAGCTATTCCTTGGAGGACATCAAAAATTTAAAAGCTTCAATCAACCCACCCCATCTTTTCTAGTAGGAAAATATCTTAATTTCTAAATCAAGGATGAGGAAAATTGGAGAGAGACCTGACCATTACTGATGCCATCTTACACAGGAGCTGTAAGAGCTTCCACACATCTGTAACATTCCCTACTCAATCCTGCAGTGGATTGACAGAAGCAGCCAACCTCACAGGGAGCATCTTCAAAGGCTGCCTTAAAATTTCTGACTACTAGCATCATTGCTAATAAAACTGCACCAATTTGCCATTACTATGGCCTGCAAACATCTAGATTGACGGAACTGACTGTCATCTCATATAATAATAGTTAAGTCCTCAATAATTTCCCCAGTGTTTATTCATACAAAGAAAATCTATTTCTGTGACCTTTGCTTCCTAAAATTAAGCAGAATAATTGGAGGAATTATTCTATAATTGAAACCCACAGCATGAATATTGGCAGCTCAACTCCACAGATTTTTACCTTTAATCCACACCTCGTAAAATCTGTAATGAACATTACAATTAAATACACCAGAAGATAATAATAATAGTAATAGGGTGCTGCTTAAAAAGGCCAGTAATGTTATTCAGTCCTGTCAGTGCCATAAATAGAATGCACATGAGAATGTGATAATAATGAATTCTGGCTAGTGTTCATGTTTTTGAATTTACTTTCAATGAAAATTTTGTGTAAAAAAATAAAAAAAAAAAAGAGACTGAGTTACTAATTCTCACTTGAACATCAATAGGCAAAAAGGACAAGTGAGACATGCGAAGCATACATAATGCAACTGCCACTATTGTATTAGAAATTAATCTGACACACTTCTGAGCAAAAAACAAACAAACAAAAAAGATGCTGGTGGAACATTTTTCCTGTTTTCTTTACTTTGTGTACTGTAGACAAGAAAACAGGAGACTGCAGGTAAATATATCAGCCCTCGATAGTCTCCCACCACCACCTCCTCAAGTGTAATTAACTGTTGTATTTTTTTCAAACATCAGCTTATCTTCCACTACACAAACACCTTTTATTTTTATCCTGTTTAGCCAAGCCTCAATTATGAAAGAAGAAAATCAGAAAATCCATTCTAGGGCAAGATTAAGAAAATGTTGCTTCCTGATCTGACCTTTAAGTGTGTTTCTAGATAAATAAATGACACAGCAATAAAAACTATTTGAATCAACTTTTCACTACAATAACGCATAGTACCTAGAGGTGATTATGCCACTACTATTTGCTATGTTTTGTAGTCACGTAAACGTTGAGACTCAGGTCTCAAAAGCAAGGCATCTTTGTCCAGTAAGTCCCTGACTGAGCCACGACCTTTCAGATGACCTGGACTACATCTTTTCTCAGCACCCCAAAGAAAACAAAGAGAGCTTTGAGTCTCCCATGCTGGGTTTTATTAGAATAAAAGGTAGGGTCTTTTAGAATAGAGGGAACGCCTCTCTGATGGGTAAAACAGATTAACAGTATGTGAGATTTGCAAATCTATCTCCTCCCTGCTCAGCCTGCTTTTTCCAAAAGGACCCTTCTGTTCATGCTTACATCCTTTCTGAGGCTTCTTGCCTTCCCCCCAAGCACACCCCCAGGCTTTCTGGAGACCCAAAGGCACCACATAGAAAGTGACCCCAGCTGTCTCCCATGTGTTTTCTCCTTGCTGTTCCCAGGAATTACCATCCTCCTGCATATTTACTTCTCTCTCATGGGTACAAAACATCATCCTCCTTCGAGAGCCTTCATCAAAGCTGGCACACAGCAGGCAGGACAAGACAAATGGGCAGCTGCCTTCTTCCCTGCAGCCCCACCACAAGAATGCAAACAAAGGAATTAAATAGCAATATAGCCCATGACACTAATAGAGACTTATTTCTGTAGAGGTGAATGATCTAACTAAGACTACAAGACTTTAGAGTCAATATATTGTTCCAACATTCACTGCCAGTTTTTAAAAGCCCGTCCTCTTTCCTGCCACTCCGCAATTCCCTGCCTTCCATGCATGCAGCTTCTCAGCTCACAAAGCCTGAGTGAAGCTGGTGTTCAGGCCTAGTCATTTACCTCTATTCTTTTGACAAATTTTACAGGGCAGTTAAATCTATAAAAGATTGCCAATCTTACAGTACACACTGTGTTAGATGTCTATTGGATATTTCAAAAGCACACACCTACAGAACTAAACAAAACAAAACAAAAAGTTAAAATGGTAGTACCCAAGAGACACAAAAATACCAGACACAAACAATCCTCTGGCCAGAGAAAAGCAGGCACAGGCTATTCTTGCAGCCCTTAAGCCTACATTTGTGCTGAGAATCTGCAGGAGTTTGTATCAGTGCAAGGGGGGAGTGGGTGCCTGAGCAGCAGGGAGGGACAGTGCCCAGTAACTGCACCATTTGTGTACTCCTTAAACAGCAGCTCACATGGATCAAACCTGGGAACACCCATACCCACCCCCCACCGGCACACAAAACAAGCAATGAAGTCCAACACTCAGTTCTGTACATGAGGTCTGTCTATTATTTGTATCCTTTTCCAGGTCCTAGCTAAAAAAAAAAAAAAAAAAAAAACAAGGTAATTAATTAAACACAATATTTACAGATATATTTAAAATGCCCCCACCAAAATTT
>JAWWEU010000040.1:37684464-37701428 GCA_035583155.1 Acropternis orthonyx | reverse complement strand
TTCTGTACATGATTTTTGTATATTTTTTGTATCCTTGTCCCGGTCCTAGATAAAAAAAAAAAAAAAAAAAAAAAAAAGGTAATTAATGAAACACAATATTTCCAGATATATTTAATATGCCCACTCCAATATTTGCTTTTGCTGGATTCTCTTTTCTCTTTTCACTTTTTGCCCCTCTCTTTTTCTTCAAAGAGTTTCTTGCTTTATCTCTGTGTAGCAAGGCACATCTGGTTCAGCTATTTGGCAGATTCACAGGGTGGACCTTCATACTGATTTATCCCTTGTAAAAGGAAGAGTGGTATATTATAGACTTAAAGTTCTCTACAAAAAGCCACAAGAATCTCAATAGTCTGATCTTGCCCAGGATCTTCAAAGCTCCCTGCCTAAAATTTAAATTTGCAGGAAATAAGGACATGGATAGTAGCCAGTTGATGTATACAGTTATGTGCTAAAATCTGTATTCAATTTTCAGATCTGATACCGGTTTCCTCCATGATTTTCCACAAGCCTCCATCTCTATCTTCAGGTCTGTAGACTTAAGATACTGATATTCCCCTGCATCCTGCAGAGATTCTAGATAAGCTTTCTGAAGGGCTATGCCACAGCACAGACAGGAATAATAGAAATAATACAAAGGAAAAAAAAAACCATGAAAAAGTTCCCCAAAACAAGGGTTACCATAAACAAAGAGTAAGTTTTGCAATGTTGCTGAGACTATACTAAAGCTGTAGAAGAAGTCTGCATGAAAAGAAAACACAACAACAAAACCCAGTATCCAAATGATACGATCTGAAGTTGTCAAAAAACACTTGACAATATCCTCATTTCCAGACCACAGGCTTCCACTCTTCATATACAATATTGAACATGGTCCAACCTGGACAGGATCAAACTCTTAAAGAAATATATTATGCAGCAGTAAACTTCACATTTGAAGATTCATCATGAATTGATTTTAAAAGATTGTCTCCAAGACCAAATTTTAACAGCAGTGCCTATGCAAGTAAGGAAGTTCAAAGTCAATTTCAAGGCAAAGTCTCCTTAAAGTGCATCTGTAAATCAAAATTGGAGACACACAGATAAAATCATGACTCCAGATCTCTACAAAGCACAATACATTCATATTTGTCAGTAAAACAAAAACACTTGCATGTTAATGACAGCCAAGCTTTGGAATTGCTCTGTTTTCTTTAAGAAGATGAAGGATATAACCATTCCCCACCCTGGTTTTAGAGAACAGTACCCTTGTCTACAACTAGAAACAGAAAGGCTAACAATACATAAGGGCAGAGTCCTGCATTTAATAGGTGCTAAATATTCACTGTTTTTCTGATGCCTTGAAATCTTTATTAATTCTTATGAAAATTACTGTCACCATCTGCATAATAAAACTAGTTTTATTCAACAATTATTTTTAAATCTCAAAATCTGAAAAAAATTCAAAGAGAAATTAAATAGAAAAGCGTGAAACTACTAAATTGAGGTTTAAATTCGTAACAACAATAAAAAGCATTACTATAACAGTCCAGTGTGTGCACTTCACATTTTTCTTCAAGCTTAATTCTAAGAAACTCCATTATATGTAACTATTTTTTCCTTCAACAGCAGAACTATTAATCCTGTCAATGATTTTGGCACTGTTATTACTATCAGTTCATTTGAAGTCAGACTTGCACCTGGCTTCTGACTGCTGGCACCCATTTACAAGTTTAAATCAATTAAACCTATTAGCATGTTCTCTGTAATGCACTTTAATTTTTATAGTAATGTATTCTTAATGTAATCATCTCAGCAAGCCCTATACCATATAACGATAAAAAATTGGAAGGATTCAACTACAAGAATTTAAGTAGCTCAGAAGTTATTGTATGTATATTACTTTAATATTAAAGCAGAAATAATTTGGTGAATATTCACTGTAATATATAAGTGATTCACTGTAGGAGGAACATGAATAAAGCTGACAGAAAATTAGCAAAGAAAGCAACTGCAAGGGGTCAATCTATCTAAATAAATTATTCTACGTGAATAGATCATCAGATTTTATTGTCAGGGGATTTCTGTGCTGAAAAAAAAACAAGAAGCCCTTCTTCAAAAGGAAGTATGAACAGTGCATTTATGAGATGCTCAAGTTGCAATATGTTATCTGTATTTGACAACTGATAATTACTTTTTCATGGAAAATATAGGATTGATTGCTGCTGAAGTTCACTTAATGGACTCATTCCCTAAGCGAAAACAATGGGAGTGAGTAGCTTATAACTCAAAAGAAAATTGTTTAAAAAGTCAAATACTGAGTGACACTCAAACCACGGTGAATCCCAAAAACAGGATTTCAAAGTTTGCTCAGTACTAAGGATTTGATCAAGACTTTGTGTTTTGAAAAGTAAATTCATTGCAGTAATTTGTTGTCCTTAATTTAACACAACCTCCTATTTGTTCTCTAACCTACTAAAATACACTTCTTTTAAAATCAGCCAATTGAAAGAAGGTTTCACTCCTTTTTCTTCTTATTTGATTATAGGTGCATCTTTCAACTATTACAGACCCTCAGTTCTTCCCATCATCCTGAAGAAATGGTTTTCTAACTATATCCTTTATATAACCTGTGTTCAACTAATCACCACCTGTAAGTAATTTCATTTTAAATAAAGGTCAAAATTTTATATTCTCTAGAGTAAGCAAGGCTGCAGAAAATGAAACTAAAGCATGCAATATATTAATGCTCCAAGCACCAAATAATTCTTAAGACGGGCTTCCCATTAGAATTAATTAGCTCAGGAGTTTTATATGTCATTGCTAGTTAAACTTTGTGTCAATGGGCTTCAGTTCAACAAGCAAGACCTCTTTGGAAATGGCAGTTTATGAAATACAGTTGTTTACCATACCACTGGAGCAATAAGAAGGGCACACCATCTGATACCTGTAGCACAGAAAGCAAATGGTATTTCATGCTTCACAGCATCAACTAATCATAGCAGAGGCTGTGACAGAGCTGCTTATGGGCTGCATCACTCCCTGAACCAGTATACTGTGGGAGCAGTTGCTTCAGCTGAAAGCCTGCGCATAAGAGCTCTGTAACAGGACCCAAATAGAACTGGTGAGGACCCAAGGCTGCAATCCTGATGGCTCCCATTCTACAGACCAGTTCATAATTCCCGCTCCTAAGCAAGGCTGAAGAGCTGCAGTTTAGCACACTAGGGCTAATAGGAAGCAATCTGCCATTCCAGAGAGGCTGAGGACCCTCACCTTTCTTCAGAGGCACTAGGAGACAAGCATGATCAACATCAGGCAACACGATGCTTACAGAGCACATGCTGTTTTCTGTCAGCTTGAAAAGCAGACTGAGGCGCATAAGATAATGTCCTGTATGACCTCCAGCTCATGCTATTCATCACTGCCATGGAGCAGGAAAAACATGTGTTTAGAAAACCCACCATATGAATGTTCATAATTCCAAAACATCAGACTCACCACACCTTACCCAGTAATGCCAACCCTAAGTTTTTCTTAAGTTCCAGGACCTGTGACAAGTTTTAGCCAATCTCCTAGACATTCAGGAAATTACAGGTATGGAAGTGAAAGCTCCTACATCATCTTGCAGTCTACAAAAACTGGTTTCTCGATACGTGCTCATCATCAGACATATCGCACACAATGACTGAAGAAAAGTTCATAAAAATTCACAGTATTCATGGTTTTAGAGGCAAAATTCAATTGCAGATGCTCATGGAATAAAAAAATCACTGCAAGTATAAGGCAAACCAATGTTCCCTGCCAGTTTCAAGCAGCCGTCAACCTTTTGAGACCTCTGAATCTAGAGTCACATGTGAATCAGCGTATCAGTATCTACTACAGGCATCTGTTAGTATGTCTAAAACCCCTTGAAGATATTTATGCATCTGATCTGCTTACCATTTGGGGGCAACTAATTGCACAAGTATTAGTGTCTAAAAGTTCAACAGCCTAGCTTTGAGTCTCATGATTCTCAGATTCTTCTAACAGGTAATACTAAATGAACAGAGATTTAGACCATGAAATAAACAGACTAAAATATGATCATATGAAAAGGAAAAAAGGAAAAAATATGACTCCTTCAACATGCACTGAATTGCAAGGTCAATAAATCAATCATTGAACAGACATGGCAGCTAAGTGCAACTCAAAGTCACATTTGTGCAAAATAGATTATATGTATGTGGAACATCTGAAAGACTGGCTCGTTCCAAGTAGCTCAAACGGCTAGGAAAAACACCCCTGAAGCTAATCACAAATCCAGTATTGTCTCAGTAGAAAGCAATGGGATTTTTTTTTTCATTCTTTTATGTAACATCTATCTCCCTTCTAACCATTTTTCTTTGTTTTGATCTATTCAAGAACATATTACCAAAGAAGGTCAGAAACATTAGATGTTATTACAAAACAGGAGGTGTAAAAAAGAGCCTAATATTATACCCCCTCAACTCTCCATTCCTCAGTATATATCTGATTTACTGTTTGAATTGGAATGTGCACAGGAATATTATTAACCACTCTTGTTGCTCAGAGCAACTTTACGTGCACACACAAAGCACCTGCTACTAGAAGGATAGAAGGAACTGGTGCCTGAGGGTTCATAATAAGCACTGAAAGAATTGAATGGTTTTTTGTCTCTTAGATGCATGTGGAAGTGTATTTGAACATTGTAACCGTAGGGAAGAAATGCAAAATTAAAAAGTTCACGTAGAGAGAACAGGGAATATTGGATCTAGGGAGAAGAGGTGAACATCTTGACAAGGAGAGAGAAGACAGGAAAGAAGAGGAATAACAAGATTTTATAAGCTATGAGAAAACAAAGAAAGAAGCAATTAAGAAGGGGTTGAAGGGAGAAGAAGAAGGATTAAAAATCACTGGAGACTGTGAAAGGAGAATGCAACACAGAAACTACGAAGAAAAAATGGAGAGGGGGGCGAAGGACAAGGGGGGGGGTGTGGAATCTATGGTGAATAAGGGGAAACTGTCACAAAAATTGACAATTGGCCCATGCCGACCAAGGAGAGAGGTTAGGATTCAAAGTGCAGAATTGTAAGAGTAAATATTCATTCACATTTATGAGATATCACAGCCAAATTGGGGCACCTTGAATGTGGTTCTACACAGGATTACCAGACATTACTAGCACTCACACTACTGATTAGAAGTTTTCAAAGCAACTATATTCCTGCAGCATGCTTGATGTGTCTATTGATTCAGATGTCAGTCTTGATATAGGTGCTTATCTATGATACCAGAAAATGCTGGGAGGGTTTCGAAGATACATTAGACAGGCTAGGATGCTGGTGATATTTTGGCTGTCCTAGGATATTCTTTATCCTTCACAGGCAGCTCTGTCAGTAGAACACAATAGTAATTGTATTGTTTTTCATTCTTTTTTGTAATATCTTCCACTATACAAAGTCCTTATTTCCAGGGCTGGGCTGTCTTTTACTTTGTTTTACTTACGCATCAACAATACCAGAGCCTCCAGTAAAACTCCACTGCCTCGTTATATTACAGTCTATAATGTAAACATATATATATATACATATATACACACACAAAGTTTGTACACTTTAATATCAAAACCCACTGATATGATAATAAAGAAACTTTTCATACAACAAAAATAAACATTCTTTATCTATTGCATTTTTTTTTTTTACAAAACAAGAACTTCTGATTCATGATAAATCTTCTAACTTGCCCTAAAAGGCAAATATTTAAAAGTTCAAAGAAGGAAAACTCCTTTTCTACACCACTGTTTCCTGTCTGTTCTCTGAACCCATCAGCCATTTTCCAATCAGTGAATCAGTCAGAAGGTATTTCGCAGGTGAATTGTTACTGTCTGTGTATTGAGGGCACAACACACATTTTCTACTTTTACAATTTCTTTAGATTTACAGAAGATGTCAACCATTCTGGAGGGGCATTTTCTAGGTGTAGAGTCTTAAAACAGACACATTCACAATGTTATCAATACCCTTGCAATAAGCAGCGAATTGCTCAGTGCTTACTAAACACTTAGTCCTATAATGGTCTACTAAACAAAACACCAGAGGAACATAAATACTCCTATACCCTTCCAATGATTTCACAAAAACCTCAATAACTGCCTGCTCTTGTTCCCCATTACAAAAAGTATGGTCACCTTTGCCAACACTATCGGAACCAGGCTAGACACTGTCCCTCTTAACCAAAAAAGACAGATTCAAAGCTTTAAAATCGTAAAAAAACAAGGCTCTTGCTCAAATATTCAGGTTGCCAGCACAGCTCCCAAGCTGCTGCTTTCGGCAGACTTTGCTCAAGGCCACAGGGAAATGGCTGCCCTTACCTAAGACATCAGATCAATGTGACTGCAAGGTGGCAGACACACATGCAGGACCAGAGTAAGTAAGGTCAACCTGCTGAACAGACAGCAGCATTCAAACTACCAGTTCAGGCAGATGAAAGATACACAGTCCTTGTTATGGTGGTTATCCAAAAAACTGCCAACCCAAATACTAGAATGAAAATGAGGATTCTAATAGCAGCTTTGTTATCGGTTGCAACATCAAGGTTGTCTAAGTTTCATACTCATTCAGAAAACTGACCTATCCTCTTTATAAATGGATAATACTACATTACACCTGCACATTTGCATAGCTCCATCAGTTTTATGGCTGTGCTGTCATAGGTATGTGCAATCCACAGATTTGTGGATAGCTGAAGTCTTTCCTTAATGCACTGACATTTAGGAATGTGAATTCCTATTTTATTATTGCTTCAAGCCATCTAAGTACCTCCCTTTTTATCTACACATGTTGAGAAAGTGCTGCACACGACTTTTTTAGTTTTAAGTTGCTTGCATATTCACTTACAGCAGCTTTGATGTTCAGCTATTTTGTCTTGTGTGTTTTACTTCATTAACATAGAATGTAGATCCCCTAGTGAATAATTAGCAAGGGTAGGATCCTTGACTCTCATAGATGCATTCTTAATTTGACATTTAGATTAATACCAGGTTATGGCAATTTCAGTCAAAAGTCACACCAAATAAAACAGTGGGAACCTACACAAGAATACATTCACTGGAAAAAAAGTACCTGTCTGCTAGATAGGCTATCCAAATGTGCTGTTATTTATGGACTTAATTCTAATGCACTGTTCAAGGAGAAACAGAATTAGGCTGTGGTCAAAAATAAATCAAGAGGAGGGAAATTTGTCACAAGGCAGCAAACAACTGTTTTTCAAATATTTTTAAATGTGGATAGCAGGAGGTGATCCGCTTTGCATGAAGCACAGCTCTGAAGAAGATATCCCAGGCTGACTTTAGAAGCATTAAGATGATTATGTCACTTGAATGAAGACTCCTTTAGCAAATTCACTTATGTATTGACAATGAACCACCTCCTGCCTTACTAGCACAGCTACAAGGCTTTCTTGTTACCTTTCTCAGACTATTGCAATCTACTTATCATGGTCAAAAAGGCAGTGTTTATCAGATATCTCTGTCCAGTAATAATTCACAGGAGATGGACATTTTAGATCTTATCCAAGACTTCGGTATGGCTTTTTCTGATTTCTGTTGAGGAGTCCCAAATCCAGATAAAAAGGCAAGGTTGAAACTGGCTGCACTGCTATGTATTTAACTGTTATGTCTCTATAGAATTGCATTTCTGCAGGTGAAGCCTACAAATTAGAGTATATAAAATCTGGATTATTAGCATGAAATAATAATTTCAAGAGTTAATAAAACCGATCATCTTCAGGAAAGATGTGCTGCATACTAGATGAAGACCATCTGACTTCTTAGCTTACCAAAAAATTGAGTTATAAAGGTGTGAAGAACACTGGCTCTGCCTGCAAGTTTAAGTTGCCTATTTTTATGTCATGACTGTTCCCAAACTTTGAATGACAGGATAGAAAATCCAACTTCAACGTCTGGGCCCAAACCACAATGACTACATGACACAAATGACTGATCTTATCTAAGCTCAAACAATTCTGACAGTTCAATTTATACAGCTGCTTTGCAATAGATAAAGTATCACCTTATCAGTAATGCTCTCACTTTATCAGGTATTTTATCTGGCATAAAAGCCATGAAGCTAGAATAAACCTCAGTCATTTCTGACTAATACAACAGGAATGCAACTGCTTGAATACAGTTGCCACTGAAAGGTTTGAGATACAAGGAAGCAGAAATAATAACTTGTCTTGCAAACTTCCTGATTTTCTTCCCATCACCATAGCATCCCTTTCCGCACAGCTGTTTATTAAGTCCTGTTGGCAGGGCTTAGCATACAAACAGTTGTTTCCTGTACTGGGTTGATTGTTGACTAGGGAAAGCTCAAAAATGCAAAAATGCTCAAAAATGCAAAAGCAGAGGGTCTCTGGTTATAAAACATGAAGAACTTCCCTCTTGGACACAGGAACTGTATTTTTGTACAAAAACTAACTCTACCAAATGTCACTGAGTCTTACATTTACTCAGCTCAAGCACTTGCTTAGGTGATCCAAGTGTCCAAAGGCACAGTGTGACATAGGATCACTCTCTGTCTTAGCTAAAAGACTTTTCTCAGCTATTCAGAAGCATTAGCCACAGTCTTCGTAGCTCCTCACAGATTTCTAAAATACTCTTGAAATGCTAATAAACCTTGGTACTATCTGGAAGCTCAGATAAGGCTAAAAACAGGAGGGGGAGCTCTCACTGCACCACATAGTAGGAGATATTGGTCCAGAATAGTGCTTCTGCCTACCAGGAGAGCTCAGGAAACATTCTTTCTGCCTCCCAATGTCATGTTTTGGCAAGACTGGTGCTGGTGGGAAGGGTGCATTATTCTTCCAACTAGCTCCTTTTCTTTGTGACATTTTCCATTTTCTAAAACCACAATTTTTAATTTACGGGTTTTAATCTAATCTTTTACTGATTTCCTCTACCAGAAGTAAGAAAATAATCATATTCTCCTGTATCAAATTATGCTCTTCCCTTCCTACCCTGTGCATTTGTCTGACTGATGAACTAAGAGACCTGCACACATTTTGCATCTAAAATACCCCACAGCTTTGGTTCCCTCACTAACTCAGCTATGCTGCATGCATGTATTAACACATCAGAGCTTAGAGGTGGGTACTGAAAAGCATACAGCACTACTAGAGTACAAGTGGGGAAGAATCACAGTTGCTTTGGTAACCATCACTTTGAATTTCCTGACTTCTTTTTTTCTTCTTGCCTTTAAATTCTCAGTCATAATTCTACATTAAGTCAGGTGTCTGCATCAATATTCCTAAGACTTAAGTAAAATATAGTTTACCCAATATTAAAGCCTGACAACTGATATATTCTTATTTTAAGCATATTCACATATATATTTAAAATTATTCTCATCCAGGACTTTTGCCTAGATGAAATAAAACTGAATGTAAAGCTGGCTTCTGCTCTGATGGTTTGACTAAGCAGGTGCATATGCAAATAAAAACCAGCCTGAGCTCCAGAGGTGTGTTGATACTCTCTTAACATCTCCCTTCACACATGAGATAGAGACATGGCATGGGGAGAACCTAGAGTGATGCCTCCAAGGGGCTGTTCATGTCAGTCCTAATACCAGTACTTATCACACATGCAATAACCAGATTTACTATTGATCCTAAGAATGTGCACTAAAAGATTTGTCAATGCATTCACTGCTAAATAAAAGCAATATTTACCACCTATAAAGGAATGCAGGTGCTCTTTGTTTTACAGATTATTCATATGTTCAATTTTAAAAATTACCTATTTGACTGCCATATAAAAATTGTTTTGAATATTTGTGTTGCATTAAATAATCAAGGATCCATTTTTACCAGTATTTCTTTTCTTTGTGAAATATCAATACTCCACTGCTGAAAAATTTATTTCAGTGTTCAGAGCAATTAAAAAAAAGCTACCACAAGAACTGAAAATAGCAAACCCAACAAAAAGGCTTTTATAGACTCAGCATGGAAACACTATTTCTAGCAGATCTGGACTAAGGATAGTATTGGAAAATTAAATGTTTACAGAAATTTATGCCTCCAACAGAGAGATTTCAGAGGAAGGGACAAAACTGCACAGTGATTCTAGAATACAGTATTTCATTTGTTTTAAACATGAAACCTGATTTTCTCTTAAAAAGAAAACTAACATCCAAAAATTAGTTCTGTTAAGGGGATGGTAGGGGACAGAAAGGCAGGCAGACAAGACAGAACTGGGTGAGAGGAGCCCCCCCATATGCTGCTAGCACTGTAACTGGAAATACAGGGGGATGCCAAACTACTCCAGATGCACCTCCCTGCTTAGCGAGCAGCTTCTGCGCACAAGCAAGCCACAAGGAAATGAAACTCCAGGTCTTCTACTACGGGTTGTTAGTGCAACCTTTCTGTAACAAAAAGGTCACACTAACCATTATAAAACAGGTGCAGGTCCTGTGGATTTGCAGAAGGTACAACTCGAGTTTGTGAACAGGATGGAAAAAAACCTGATACTTTCTGACCTTTATGATACATGGATATTAGTCCTTCCCCCTCCAATGTATACATCAAATAGCACATAGAGCACATTTGAATAGAACATACATCATTTGCTCTGTCAGTTCAAGTCACCTGCAGAATGACAGAAACAAAGAAATCACCTTAAACCTTAACTTAACAGCATTCATTTGCATCCTTGTGAAAAGATTAAGTGGAAATTAATGTCCCATATTGGGGCCAGTTCCAGGCAGAGCAGCAAGCAGACCGAGGAGAGGAAACCTGCACCTTCACAGCTCATCCACAGGATCAGCCTCATGGATGGAAAAAATAAGACCCGCAAGCAGATTCAAATCACCTAGAAGCATTCAACAAAGTGTATCAAAACTCCTTATAAAACTCTAACACTATATCTCTGAAATAGTGCAACTACTGAGCAAACTCAAAATCCAGGTCCTACCTCTAAAGATGCAATTTATTTTTAAACTTTCCCCATTTTACATACTCCTTCTTCTAAAAGTAAAAAAAAAAAAAATTACAAAAAAGAGAAAATGCCTGACAAGTGGAACCAAATGCTCATGGTTCAAGTTTTGCTTTTACTGCCTTGCTATTACAGTAAGACATATCAAAACAGATTAAGAAGGCTAATGCTGAATTATGCAGAAATCAGTAATACAGAATTACTGTGGGAAAACCAAGTAGTCTGTCAAACTGCCTGTAGAGAACTTAGAAGTATCTGGGAAATTTGCCAGATAACAACCACTGAGCATTTATTTCCACAGAACCATCATCCTAATTTTTTTAGGATCTCCAAAGTCACTTATGTAGATAGACTGCTTCCACATAAATTTTTGTTCACTGAAAAATACCATTAAGATGGTCAAAACTATATACAAATTCAGGTTAAATGTAGTGAATAAATTTGGATGAACACAGAACTGAACCCTTTAAGGGATGCCATGATTCATCTGTCACATTTTACTTTTTGGGTTGGCCTCCCAGCAGCCATTCACAGAACTGGAGAAGAAGATGCAGATCCATCTTATAATTTAGACTCTGTAATAAAAGGACACACAGTTTCATATTTAGTATTTTAACAGCTCTACCTGAAGAATTTGGGGACTTCTTCCCCTCCTCCATACTAAAAATCAAAATCCAAACAGATTAGAGGCAAATTACAGGAAATGTGTGGAGGTAAAAGTAATAGGTAGAGCACAAGTAGAAACAAAACAGTGTGATTTCCATTTCTCTGGTTTTAAAGACTGCAGCCTTAACTCCTGAGAGAGCCCTGGACAAGGAAGGCTATGGGAAGCCATATCAAAGTACTTCTGCTGCTGCTGACCAGACCCTCCCTGTCTCTGTCCTGCATCTCTCACTGCGGAAACCGCAGTTCCTGTCACCTCCTGGTTCCAACCAAACCACACTTGCTTTCCTCTAACTCAGTTCTTTTCCTTACCTACAAATCAGCTAGCAGAGGCTATTTCCATCTGCATTACATTTTGCGTGTAGATACATTTTGCATGACAGCCTTGGGCCACAGCATTTGCTGTACCCACTCAGGTTATGCCTTACAGACTACATTAGATTTCTGTAACAAAACAAGACATTGGCATTCTTCGGGAGTTCTATCAGAACTATTCTTCAGATGTCTGGATACATCAAGCTTGATGAATAGGAACAATTCCTTCAGCTGCACGATACAGAGTAGCTCTGTGTGTAGCTCAAGTGCAGGAATGAATCTGGTCCACCACATCATCTTATGCAGTCCAAACAAAGTCAGGTTCCTACCGAGTTCCTTTGCTGATTGCTATAGGAGCACAGCTGCTGCATAAATTAGCAAGTTAAGTAAATCAGTTGAAGCCAATCTGAATATTTAATCTCAGCATGGAGTTCCAGTATGTGCATTCACAAACATAAGGTAGCTGTCTTCAAGACTTGGTAAAACTCATTTTAATAACTAAGCAATCTAATTTCTAGTATTAAAACAGAAAGTATATTCCTAAATTACCAAACTTTCTTCACACTAGTAAAGATGCTTTGAATAACACCTGTTGTTTTACTGGAAACTGAGTATGCTATCCATTAATTCTAGACAACAAAAATATCCACTTTCATTTGTTAAACAAAGCTACCAAACCAAGTTTATCAATTACCTGTCAAATTATAGTACCCTTCAGAAACCTAGGCTCTGAATCCTCAGTTATTTCTTCCTACCCACTTCTGTGCAAGCTGTTGAAAGGAGCCGAATTTAATTAATCTAGTGCTTTTTCTGGTTCCCATGGTAACTCAGAGATGAGGTACCCACCAGCAGACACAGGAACCTCCCTCACTGCAGCCGTACCAGGGCCACCTCCACCTCTGAGCAACATATCTCTCACCTTCCAAGAGCAGAAAACCCAGCATAGGATTAATGCAGTCTCCAAAATATTCACATTGGCAGCTACTGTAGAGCCCCAAAAGGCTGGAAGACCTGAAATTTATCTCTGCAAATACAAAAGAGTATTTGGGGCTATAGATCAAACCCCTGCAATTCTATAAAACATGTTTCAGCTTTTTTGTAGTTAATGGAAATAACTGAGAGCAAGTGTTGTCCCTAATTACTCCCCAATGCTTAACCCTGCCATTGAAGCCTTTTTTCTGACATTCAGCTGCTAGGCAATAACGTAGCAAAGAATCTCTGCACATCAAAGGAGTAACTTCTTGCTTCGGATACTGACATCTAGGCATTAGTTTTATATCTGAATCAGGCTTTATCACAGGGAAAAAAATTATCAATTGACCCACTCTTCTATTTTGTATAGTTGTACAAATTACATTATCACATGTACATATTACTTGAATCAAATTGATCTGATCATGCTGGTTATCTACATACACATTCATAAATTATCTTACTAAACTCTCCCTTCTGAAGGCCAACAAATTAATGTAACACCAAGCAACAACTTAATTTCTTCACGGTAGGGATTCCCTATCCAGCAAAAGACTATCACAGAAGGAATCAACGAGATCTTTCTGTAAATTTGTACACAAATGACCTTTATGAGATATAGAACAAAAATATCAAATTCAAGGGCTGCCCTTTTTCCATAATCCATATACTAATAAGGAATATATTAAACATTTCCCAGTTCTCCATTTCAGAAGGGCCTCTGAACATTCCAAATCAGGCAACAGAATTAATATATCTGTTCAAAGAAGATGTGGGATTCCCTTCGCACTCCTTCACTCCCACTTCTCAGAACCTCTCACACTGGAAGGAAAACCACTTTGTATTTGTTGAACAGGGGGCAGGAAGCTAAGACACATATTAACTTTCAAGTGTTGACCAACATGAATCTCAGGGCACCACTCAGAATCTTCAAGAGACAGGAATACCCTTAGGTACACTTAGTGCTCCCACAGTAACACATCTGTGTTAAGGCAGCAAATGCACAGACACTTTTAAGTTCTACCCACATCCCTTTGTACAGACTAAGGAGACTGACTGTAGTTATAACAGTGTAGTTCAAATGCAATTAATTCAATCCACCTGCATGTACTAATTCTTCCATAATATACATTGCTTGAACCATGTCTGAAGAGTCCTTTGGGGGGGCATTGTGAACAAACAGAACAGCTTCTTTCCCTAAGACTTTAAATAAACATAAAATAAAAGTAAATTTAGTTGGCAGTCATTTTAATGCACAAACAGGATGGTAAGCATATTAGCAAAATAGGTCAGCAGAAGCAGGAAATTAGAAAAAAAAAAATCAAAGCTTTGAAAGCCTAAATTAAAAATAAATGAAAAACACAAGTATACATTTTCATTTATAGTAGTTTCTGATTTGTGGTCAAAACAGCAGTAGACAGTAAAAGCTATTTATCTAATCTTAAAGCTAATTAAGAATATGTCAACCCTTCCCATATTCCCACCCCCTGGAAAACCCCATGAAAGCAACAGCTACAAGGCAAATTTATTTATGACATCAACAACTAGCTAAGAATATATTCATAAGCATGGTCCAACGCCCACTGAAGTCCCAAGAACGGGCTCTGTCTCTCCTTAGTTTTCTTTCTTAAAGACACTTGTTGGAGTACCTCAATTATTTTTACTGAATTGCCTTAATTTATAGACAATTTCTTTGTGGAAGTGTAGACCTAGTGGTTGGAAAACTCAGCCCAGTGGCTTCTGATGGACAAGCTAATTTCTTTTCTGCGCAGGTAGGGCTATCAAACTTTCACTAAGAAAAAAAAAAAATCTGCAGCTATTCCAATGCAATTCTTTAACATTTAAAATCATTTATATCATAGAATTTGACTGACCCAACTGGAATAATTTTGCCCTGCAGCTGGGGATTACCAATCAACTTCAATAATAAAATATAAAGCAAAATAACTATTTTTTTTTTTGCACATGACAGTTTACTAACCTACTGGGATAAAAACAGTGAAAGACAACTTTTCAGTAATTAAAATTAGTGAATAAAACAGAATAAAAATATAGAGATCAGACCTCCTGGGTCAAAAGGTACAGTTTCTGTAGTCATGTTTTGGTTGAGAACCAAAGCACATTTATCCTCTCAGCGAAAGGTACATTTTCATTTTTTACTAAGACTCTCCTGACAAATTACAGAAAAAAGAACTATAGTTTTACAGAAACTGTGAGGATGAAAGAAGTAATGACACATAAAATACATTTTAGCTAGCAGTATGTACTACTGAACTTTACTTCCATAATATGTTTAATAGCAACTGAACAATAAAATAGAATATATTCACATTTTATTACTACATACACCCAATTGTCTTTGGTGGGGGTTTTTATTATTTATTTTTAACCAAAATCTGAGCATCTGAATATCTTGGAGGACTGCAGAATCTCTTAATTAATCCCTTTATTACATATTAAAATATTATCCAAATGATTAATCCTCTAAAAACACGTATTTCTCCAGCCAATAAACTGATTTCTGCTATACTCAAATGATCTTCACCAAACACTGCCACAAAACACTAACAACTTGGCACTTTCATTAATGACAGCACAGCTGATAAAAATATAACTCTATAGTGAAATATTCAGCTAGATGACAAAAAGTTGATTTCTATATGCCATAAAATAAACTGAATAGTTCTCCAGCTCACAAGATCTTTGAAGAATCATCCATCCAGGAATACAGTTATTTGAGCCTCTGGAATGAAGAGTTACGCAGTTATGAAGTAGTAATATGCTGTTATTTTTAAAGATGTGTTCAGAGATATCTGCATATGCACATAAGTGAGGCTGCAAGCCCTATTTGCAATTAATTGCACAATCTGTTGTAAGACCGGGTTTGATCAATTATACCTTTGACAATCTGAACCATTTCAATTAAAATAGTCTACCCAGGGCACCTACTTTAGGATGTATTAATTTTACATGGAACACTCTAGTACAGAGTTCCAGCCATTTCTCAGATTTAGTAATTCTGCTACTTAACCCATTCTAAAAGGATAAAAAATTGTAGTGGTTTTTCTGAGCTCTAGCATTTTTAATCAAACTTTCAATTTTTAATTAAAGCATGAGAGGAGAGTGCTCCAAGCATCCAAAGAAGACTTCTTTTGATCACCCCAGCATCTCTACCAACCAGAGGGACTCCCCTGTTTGCAAAGCCCATCCACACCTATTACTTTCCTCAGGGACCCAGAGCACCATCCCCACCAGCTGGATGGGAGAAGAAGGGTAGAAACACCCTGAGAACCAGGAGAGATGAGAAAAGGCTGAGGAGTAGCCAGGATGCAGAGTAACCAGAAACAGACTGAGATGTATTATATCCCAGTCACCCTCATCTGAACACTCCTCAGACAGGACAAGACACAGACTTTTGGCATGAAACTTGAGTGCATGGGCATGCATCTGCATCCCATGAATGGGGGAATGGGGTAGAGATCCCCTGCTCAAACAGCAGCACCAAGCTGGGAACTGTGACTTGAGAGGCATAGGTTTCAAAATAGTCAGGCAGCAGCTCTGCTGACTGAACATCTTTCTCATCTCTGTAAACCTGCACTGAGTAAAAGGAATCAGTTCATCCATGCTCAAAGACTTCCTAAGAGTTGGAAACTGAATTCCCCAAGCACCTTAGCCACGTGTCCTGGCTCCAACCTGGCCTCAACAGTACTTCTCTGCAAGAGTCTTGCAGTACCTCTCAGTAATTCCACAAAAGCCCACCACAGCCCTGCTGACCCTAGTACAGTCTGTGACACTGGTAGCAAGAGAGCCCTTGCTGCCTAAACTGTGCTCAGACAGTAACAAATAAAGTGCTTCCCCACAAGATTCAAGATTTACACTACAAAACCTCATCTTGCATAAATTGAAGCAAGTCTTTGAGCTTTAATATGGTTGTAACAATCTGCATCGATTAAAATATACCTCATAAAGAGTTGCCACAAAGATACATATTTTAAATAAGGTTCTTCAGTGGTTTTGGGTGGTGGGGGGGGGGGGGGGGGGGGGGGGG
>JAWWEU010000040.1:37668460-37684364 GCA_035583155.1 Acropternis orthonyx | reverse complement strand
CCCCCCCCCCCCCCCCCCCCGTGTTTGTTTATTTTTAAAAAGTGTTTAAAGTCAACAGCAGACTAGAGAGAAAGGTCTAAGTTTTTATGCACAACTTTCTGATTTCATGCGGTCCTGCCTCCCTTCCCTAATTAGAGTAATATTCATTAAGTAATAACATCTGAAAAAGCTGCTGGATGTCTCAAAAGAAGAGCCAGGTTTTCATAAAAGAAAAGTGTCAGGAGATGAAATGTTATCACTGTAAGCAAAAAAGGAAACACACTCAGATAAGTGTCCATCATGTCACAAAGGAATCACACTTAGATATTTAATGTAATTTGCAATGTGAAGAACAATATCTTAGTCTAATTTCATAAGTATTAATCCTGTCATGTTTTCACTCCTTACCTTTCCAAGCATTGTCCAATATTTCTGAAGCATCTGACAACACATGTACACATTCCCGTAGATAAGGCCTCCTTTTTCCTTTCACAATGACATGAAAGCTGTAAACCTCCAAGGCAACATACTCTTCTAATTTCTAATAGCTCATCTAGATCTTTAAACAAACTGAATTACTTTCTTCCTCAAAGGTCTGGTAAAGCAACAACTGTGAAGAAAATGGAGCTTCACACAAAAAACCCAAAACAAACAAACAAAAACAAAACAGCAAAACCCCCAAACAAACCCCCAAAAACTTAGACAATAAAGCCTTAGTTTTTGTTAGCATTCAGAAGCAAAAGACTTCATAAACCAAGACTTTTCCAAATGAGAAGATGAAGTTATATACCTACTAACGGGGCCCTCACCTCTAACTCTGAGCAAAAACCCAAACAAAACCACAGAGCAGGGGGAGGAGGGCTGCACTCTGCTACAAAAGAAATAGAAGACAGGGCACAAACGAACACATAAAAAGCAGACAGGACTTCAAAATCTACTGCCGAAAGCAAACAAATACAAGCCCCAGCAGGAGCTCACATGTTCTCTGCCTTACTATACTATCCATAATGCTTGCAGCTACCTGCCCTGTAACAAGTGAATCCCAGGCAGTGATGCCAGTGAAGCTCTCTCTGTGCTGTGCCTGCTGGGTGCAGAGGTGGGACCTCTCTGCATGTCTAGGTGTCCTGCCCAGGAGTGAGAGGGTAGGGCCAGTTCTCATGCTCGTGTTCCATAACAAAAGGAAGGATCAAAGGCAAGGATCTGGCAGGAGGAAAAAAAATCTCAAACCAACCCCCAAACCAAACAAAAAACCCCCCAATGGAAGTACCAAAAAATGCCCAAAGTAATTACCTTGTTTGCCTGTTTAATAAGACAACAGAAGACAGCTACTGGTCACTGCAGTCACAATCAAATAATGCACCACATAGTTCTGGCAACTTAAATGTAAAATAGTAAGATTTATTAGTAAATAATTTGTATAACCATTTACTAATGGCATAGAAGCAATAGTTGCTTTCCCTCAAATACCACAAGCAAATGAGAAACCTACAAAAGAGCTAGTAAAGCTTGCAAAAGGGCTACAAGACTTGTTTGCACTAGACGTTTCAATGATCTCACACTGTCTTTCTTTCTTGTAGAATGAGAAACTGTCTTAAACTAATGTGTCAGTAGAAAAGCTGTAGGACAGACTGAAAAAAAATGGTAGCAAATCGTTAAGGCCAGATGGTGTTAACCCAAGAGATTTGAAGGACTTCTTATGTGAAATTGCCAAAGTATTGTCCTAAGCACTGTGCAATATTCCATTTTTACAATCTATCATTTAAATCAGCTTCAGTGCTGAAAATTACACTAAAGGCAGCATCACTAGATAAATGAATATCCATTATATACAGAAGAAGGGCCAACATAGATTTAGCAGAGAACAGATAACAGACAAAATCTTAGAAACTCTTTGAAGGAATTAGCTAGCCTGCAAATAAAAGATGATCTCATGGGTTTACAAAATGCCTTTGATCAGGAAGCAGGACAGCAATCACAAAATCAGCATTGTTCCAGATGAAAAGCTCTGAAAAACATGATTATCTTGAAATAGGAAAGATCAACTTTCAGATTAGTATGTGCTTAATGACAGAGGGAGTATGAATGAAATGCATTTCAGTAACTCCAAGCAATTCCCAAAAAACTGAACTATGAAGAGCTACAGAAAACTCTCATGGTACTGAGCAGTTGGGCAATAAAATAGCAAGTGAAATTCAAATGCCAAAGTAAGGAACATTATGAAGACCTGCTTTGGCTAACAATGGGCAATAATACACTCTAATTTTGTTATTACCACTTGGGGGCCCCAGTGTAGATTCATCTTCAAATGTTCTAGTTAAGCAAAGAAGAAAATAAACCAAACAAAAAAAAAACAACACCCAAGCAACTAAAAAAACCTCACATAACCAAAACCATCACAGATGTTACTCCATTTGAGGTCTGTTCAAAGGACAACATTGAATACTAGGAGGAATTACAACAAGAAGAGAAAACTTCAGCAAGCAAATATATATACATATCACAAGCTCCCAGCTTGAATACTGAATGGAGCTCTGGTGTCCTTAACTGATATCACAAAAGCCCAAGACTAGAAATACAGAGGGAGGCAATAAATTAATGGAAAAGACTTTTGTATTAGAAGATTATAAAGCAGAACAGTTCGGTCTGAGGATGAGAGAAAAGACAACAAAAATGACATAAAATCACGAACTAGCTAGAAAGGTAAACAGAAAATAATACTCTTTAATTCTAATGAGCTATGAAGTGTCAAATAAAATTAAACTAGCAAACAGAAATTTGAAAAAAAAAAAAAAGAATTACTTTTTTCCAGACCAAAGAAGTACAGTGACACATGTTGTAGCATATGTTAAAAGCCTAAAATAGGTCAAAAACCTTTTTAGGCAAGATTGCCGAATAAAATTCAGCATCCAGTAATGTTCTGGCATGATTTTGGTTCAGGAAGCCTATACACTGAGGAAAAAGCTAGAAGTGTATACAATAAAAGCATATTTTGGACTGTTGTGGTCCTGTATATCTTCCTTACACAGGGTTGACTGAACACTGTCACCTACAGAGTGAATACTGTAAGAATGCATTCCAGGTATTTCATCAATTCCTTTTTTAATATTGGTAGGGACAGGTCACTTATTAAAAGATGAACTCAGTTCAAGTTGAGAGAAGCTACCTAGCACTTTCAAACACAAAAGAAATGTAAGACGTGACATAATCCTGCTCTCCTCAGTGCTCAGCCTTATATATCACTGTCCACAAAGACAGGAATCTCCAAAACAAACTCAGTTAATCACCATAAGGATATTCACAGATCTAGAAAACAAGGATATGTAAAAAGAGAAAAGCGAACAGACATGGTCATGAATGCACACAAGCTTTGTCAAGTTTTTCTGAGTAAGGATAAAACTGGAGTAAGTGTCCTAAATGAACAGCACAAATGCTGTCATTCCTGGTCTGTTCCAAAAAAACCAACATTGGTGGGGAGTGATTTAAGATGATCATTTGTGGCAACACAGGGGACACACAGCCATCCCTATTTCTCTGGATTTAACTCAGTGATGGCTAAGATACTATACTTTTAAGTAAGTGTAGTTGTCAACATTTGGTATCCAATACCAAGAGAGCTGAAGGAAGTTAGATAGTACAGCCTCAGACAAACATACACTCAAATGATGGAGGGAGGGGGACACAAGTCATATATTCAATATATATGAACTTTTCCTTTCAGTCTACATTTACCATGGCTGTCAAGTTATCTTAATATTATTCTTTAGAAGTAGTAAACATCAAAGTTAATGCAAAGTCCTCTAATCTTCCCTTAACTATCTTTTAATGTCAGGCAATACATCAAATAAAACTTCAGAATTAATCCATAAATAGGAATTGTGCTCTTTGTATTTGAGATTTAGATTATTAATAGGTAAATCAAAATCCTTTAAGGGAAAAATAAATTACTTTTTCAATTACATATGCTACAAAAAACCTAGATAAATATTTTGTACAATTTTTCTAAAATTTGAGTCAGATTCTAGCCTCAGACCATAGACAAATGAATCCATGACAGTGCTGTGAATAATTAAACAAACAGTTAGCTTTAATAATGATACTTTGATATAGATCTCTAGGTTGGGCTTGTTCACTGAAGGTCTGTGATAATTAATGGTAACTGAACTTTGACCATTTTAGAATAATGGAATTTAAACACTATTTGCTATTAAAGATACTCAAGTCTATTTTTTGAAAATGTTTGAGAGGCTTGTCATTCTTAAGTTATGAAACACTGATTATTTCAGAGAGGGTGCAATATTTCCTGCAAAACTCAGTCCATTTCTGAGCCCTTCTCCCTTAGAAAGCTCTAGAGGACATAGAAAGAACATCATTCAGCTACATACATTTAAAGGATGAAGTGAAGAAGTAAAGAAGAAATTACTGCAACTTGAGTCACAACAACCCCAGGCAGTGCTACAGGCTGACAGAAAAGCAGCTGAAAAGCAGTCTAGTGGAAAAGGACCTGGGGGTGCTGATTGATAACAGCTGAACAGAAGCCAGCAGTGTGCCCAGGTGGCCAAGAAGGCCAATGGCATCCTGGCCTGTATAAAAAGAATAGTGTAGCCAGCAGGACAAGAGCAGTGATTGATCTGGTGGACTCAGCACTTGTGAGGCCACTCCTTGAATACGGTGTCCAATTTGGGGTTCCATATTACAAGAAAGACATGGAAGTGCTGGAACCTGTCCAGAGAAGGACAGCAAAGCTGGCAAAGTGTCTGGAAGTCATGTCAGGAATAGTTTGAGTAATTTAGCCTGGAGAAAAGGAGCTTGGGTGGACCTTATTGCTCTCTACAACTACCTGAAAGAAGGTTGTAGGCAAGTGGGGGTTGGTCTCTTCTCCCAGGTAACAAGCAATAGGACCACAGGAAAAGACCTCAAGGGCAGATTTAAATTGAATAGTTGGAAAAACTTCTTCATGGAAATGGTTGTCAATCACTGGTAGCAGCTGCCCAGGGAAGTGGTGGAATCACCAGCCTCGGAGGTATTTAAAAGATGTGTAGATGTGGCATTTGGGGACATGGTTTAGTGGCAAACATGGCCAGTGCTGACTTAATGGTTGGACTCAATTATCTTAAAGGTCTTTTCCAGCCTAAGTGATTCTAAGATTCTGTCATTCTGGAGAACTTACTGTCAATCATTCTGGTTCACAGAACATGCAGAAGACATAGAAATTAATTGTACTCAGCTGATTGCTACTAAAGGCATAGATTCCATCCTTCTAATCAATTACTGTAGTCTCATACCTCCCAAAATGCCTGACACATATAGTAATACACCAAGAAAACATTATCTATGGAGACTAATTATTTAATAATCTTGTTGGATATGTTCTTCATGAACCAGGGTGTTCACATCCTGTTACCCTTTCAAGTATGTTGCTCATGGTAGGGTGATTAAACGCTGAAACACAGCCAGGGCAATGGATATCATAAAAGATGTTCTTGTCATAGCACCATAAATACTATTCCGTAATATGACAGGGAAAACATGGATCAAAGTATAATAGTATTTAAACTGTGTATTTCCATACCACAGGAGAATTAAAGTTAAGAGCTGATATAGACAATGCAGAACTGTCTGCAAATAGGTAACTGTGAAGAGGCAGCTGTTCAGTGAACTACCCTGCTGGACTGCTTCCACTGGGCACAGTGGTTTCTTAGACCTGAGCAAGACCACAAACTTGGGGCATCATCAAAGCCTCTGCCAGTAAAGGCAGAGTTATGGCTCTAGTTTCAAAAGGTATTTCAACACTGGTCAGAGGCCATAATATATTTTTAAATCATTTTCTTGACAGAATCAACTAGTTTGGGAACAATCCAACAGCATTGCAGAGAGCATTTATCTTTCCTGCACTGAAAAATATAAAAGAATAAAATTCTTGCAGAAGGGCACAAGAGAGAGGCAAAGAGGACAGTATCATATCTTTTAAAATCCACAGCTGAAATACACTTGATAAGCTTCTTTCCTCAACAGAATGCTGAGAAAAATGACTTACCTATAAAAATGTCAGGATCAAACTATACATCAGAATAGTATTTCCCCTCACCCATTCATAAAGTTTGATATAAACACTTATACTAAGCACTATTACTGGTTTTAAATACATTCTCTGTTTTTTCTCCTTTGTGGAAACACTAGCACAGCCACCACCAAGCATTTTACTTCGTTTCAGCTACAGGTGTTTAAGATAAAATTTCTATTTGATAAGCAGTTCAAGAGTCCCAGTAATGCTACCTCCATTGCCACCTGAAGAGGAAATTACTGTTTAATATTTTCATTATGGTAATAGACAGAGGTTCCAATCTGATCACAATTTTGTGGAGTTAACAAGGGACTGGGCTTACAATGCTTAAAAGACAAGTTGCAACAAGATGCAATAAAAACATTGTGATGTGACAATTAAAATGGGTGACAGAACAGGGAACTTAACAGTGGCAGCAATGAACATTATGACTTACAAAAAATCTATTACCAGACAGAAAAGCAAAAATAATGCACAGTTATGTAAATAACTATCCTTCCATAGTAGAAAAAGGGGTGGGGGGTGGTTTGAATTGATCAACGTTATTTCTACATTAGAGTAGAAACAGTAATTTCAGAGCACCTGGAAAATACAGGAAGGATCAAGGGTTTGCCACTGGTTGCAGTGAAGACTAGAGCAGTAATAAGGTGAGAAGAGGAGCAGGCAACACGAAAAAGCTCCTTTTCCCCTGCTCTGTCTGTCCTGGCAGGCTACATGCACTCATTCATATGGCATTCATATGGGTGAGACAACGCAACAGCAGCTCCCAGGAATAACACTCAGTGTGTTTGCAGGAATGGCTGGAGGTATGAGCAATGCATGAGTGTGCCAGAAAGTCTTCAGAAGTCATCTGAGCATTTTGACACTTCTGCTGTGATTTATATGTGAACAGAGGCACTGGGGAATGAAACATGGGCAGGGGTGGTTCTGGGAGTGGGGCTATGGAGCTACAGTGGGGTGGCTGGTCCCAAGCTGTTGTCCTCTCAACTACAGGCAAGACCTTCTCAGAGGCAGAACATCCATGGACCCAGCATTTTAGAAGCAAAGATGTTAAAAATAGTAATAAAAGCAAAAATTAAGAAATACAGGTTTTCATCACTGTAGTTCTTAATAAGGGTGACAAGAGGAAAATCCACTCCTTTTTGGCTTTTCCTTGATGAATCCAAGAACCATGCCAGTAGAAAGAGGGACCAATAAGTGCAAATTTCCAGCTTCACTGAGGATTATGATTTCCTGTAGCTGCATAGAAGTTGTCCTACTTAGAGCTCTGTTACCATCACCATTTTCCTTTGATAAGTATATATTCATTAAAGTACATAAAGAGACAAAGAGTAAGATCATCTCTCATATATAATACATGCAATTTTCCATGATGCACTGGTAAATCAGGCTAATGCATGGAAAGATGAAGTCAACCATCATATGCACTAGTGTAATTAAAAGAAAGTGGTCACAAAACAGCTGTGCAAGCTTGAAACCCAATTATTATCTACCTGAGCATACAATAAAGCTGTGCCAAGTTCTCAAGCCTGCAGGCTCATAGCAGCCAAATATTTTACACTGAGCTTTTTCTCTGAAACACTGAGACAAGAGGACCAGATGTGCTGCAAGCCACAGGTTTTAAACGTGCTTGTCTTTTATGATTAACACTGTTAATTTAATTTCACTACTCTATAGGTACTTATTTGCATAAAGCAGTTTTGAGGCAAAAATATTTCTACGATGCCAAAGCACAATACTCCAAGACTGACCTTAGCTAGTGGGTTTCACAAGTTGGTTTTTGCATATTAAATGCAGATTTTGTAGATCACTTCCACTGATCAAAAAGCAAGCCCTCTAACTCTAGAAGGAGAGTGATGTTTTACTAGTAGTTTAGATCCCAAAGTGGAACCAAATTGTTTCTCCTAGATGAGACATTCCTCCCACCATGGTGCCCTGAGTCAGAGCACCCATCCTTCTACTTGTCAGCAGAGCTTTTAGGGCTGTATCAGGAAGCAGCAAATCCCAATACAGAATTTGTAGTGTGAAGCAGCTGGTGTTGAGTATATGATATCCACAGTACATATATAGTGTGTGGGAAGGTGACTATTTCTAAATAACTCCATGGACTGAATACACACTCCTGGTTGGAGCGCTTAGTTTCATCCAGGAGGTAAATGGTCCAACACTGCTCTATGAACCAAAATGCAAATACTGATTTCAGAAGTGTATCCATAATTCAAGCTCAAACAATAATATAAACACATGCTGAATGTGGAGTTTACCATACTTAGGCAACCAGCACAGGTCCCATGATCAAAAAGCCTATCTTCTGCTCTTTACAACTACCTTACTTTTTGATGTGTGAAGCATTACATTCAGTAATTTAATGAGAGAATGGAAGAACCTATCCACTGTTCAAACCAGTAGATGCTCAGATTATGCCCACATTCCAAACTGAGGCAAGGGCAATGAAAAAAATATCCTTTTAATATGAATTCATCTTATCCAAATACACTAGAGTTGATGGCTTAAATTGCTTCCCAAGTCTACAGGCAAGGGCATGTGTGTTTGGGAAGAGAGAGCAACAGCATGGAGACCAGAACTCCCCAGTGAGCAATACCAGTTCCCAAGTCTGTGGTACATGTCACCTTGACCTTCAGTCACCCTGTATTTAAGTTCATTCTAATTTGCACGTGTGCATCTCTATATGGGACAATCTATATGCCACCTGCTCTGTGACTACATGTGCAGCAAAAGACATGGGGACATAATTCCAAGCACGAATTGTCTTTTCACACTGAGATAGAAAAAAGAAGCTCTTATTCTGCCAAACTTCACCAGCCAAAACCCTGTTCCAGGAGATTTCCTGCTAGCATACATCTGCCAGTGCCAAGCCTTGGTCTCAACTTTTTTCTGCTCTGCACTGGGAGCAACATGCTTGGAATGAAAAAAGAACATATTGGTTCTCCCCTCTATGGCAGAAATTTGTTAGAAAGATCCTACTTCAGTGACCTAGAGCTATAGGAAGAGTTAAAGTTGCAAAAAATTCCCACTGTGTAAAACCTAGCTCTTGCCAGAGAAAATCTATACCTGCAGCAGAATCCCGCATTCAAAAGTGATAATTTTGGCCACTGCAGATACTGGTTGAAGTGCTGCCTGACTCTGAGGGGCAACACTCCCAAACTGAAATCCTTTCTACTATACAGAGGATTTCAAAGAGAGGCAGGGAAATGTAGATTGGACATAGCTGTGCCAACTAAAATAAAGCAGATAATGATTTGAGGACAAAATTAAATGCTTTGCTCTCTCCCATCATTGGACTGCAGCCTATCTCCTGCAGTACACAGAGTATAAAAGAATTTAGCTTTGTTATTATATATAAAATTCCACCAAACATCTTGAAAAACTGTGAATAAATGCATAATTAAATACTGTTATTTTCATGCCACCAACAAGATGCTATTTTTGAGGCCATGTGTGACATGATGTAATTCTATGCTATGCTGAATTTTAATGCTGTTTTATAAGTTCTGCACAGACTGAAATTTCTTGGAGTTTGAAAAAGCAAAGACAGTGTTTTTAGTAAAACAGCTCAGAGAATTTTCTTTATAACTCATATGGGACATCTTGGCTCCAATTTTTATATATAACTATGTAGCTTTACCCTGCTATAACAACTGACTGGGAGACAGGGGTATTGAAAAAGCCTAACTTTCCCTAAGTCCAGCTGTATTGCAAGATACCCCAGAAATGGCCACATGGCTAGCCCTAGTGTAACCAAGAACAGTGGAAAGTTATGATTAACATTCTCCTAAGGGCAGGGGTGCAGAAGTGGTCTATTTCATGGAATTAACAGGCCTCAGCTAGAGCAGCACATAGACAAGTACCTGTGATCTTGTATTTTCATGCCCTGGGCATGCAGTCCAGCACAAACCAGAGATGGATGAAAAAAAAAAAAAAATAAGCAAAGCTTCATTCAGAACACTTCTAGAACTACACTGTATAAAAACTTGGATATTATCTTTGTGGACCATGCATGCCTTTCATCATCAGTGGCTATAAAGAAGGAAATGTACATCCTATTGCACAGTGTCCAAATCCATAGTTTGCAAGCAACACTATTCATAATAGTCTCTGACATTATTCATCCTGACAAATTAAAATGTTATGATGACGATCAGAGTCATGTGTACCAGCTTGATAGGATAATCTGACTATGAAGCTGTCCTCCACAGCAGAGTACAGAAAGAGGACAGAAGAGTAGTAGAGGACAGTACTCCTCCTCAATACTGAATCTCAGCAGGGAGAATAGGCATCCCACATGGTCACTATCAACAACCTGATTTGTAAGTCACGTCAGGCTGGCAGTTTTGTCATCCTTGTTTTCTGCACCATCTTTGGAAAATTCTTTTTTTTTTTCTTTTACTGTCTGTTTGGTGGTGTTTTTTGTGAGGTTGGGCTGGGGGCAGTGTGTTTTTGTAATCAAATCACCATTTACTGAGACAAAGGCAAAACAAAACAGAACTTGGGCAGAACTGCATGAGGGAGAGATATCATTCATGAATTGGCCAGGAATACACCTAAAAATAAGCTGGACAACTAATTTCTCTGAAGCAATAAAGCTTGAAGAGATTAAAAGACTGCAAGTGAAATATGTATAAAAACAATGAAAACATTCAGGTCATCACATGGAACTCTAAATATGTGATAGGATATGGACACATTATTCATTTTATATAGTATCATACTGCAGTCATTATTTAGTTACTCAAATATCTGTAGTGCAGCTAGACTGTGTTTCCAATTACAACATTAACTATAAAATATGCATGAGAGGTGTGATTCCTAGAGCATCCCATTCCTTCAGTGTTTAAGGCTCAACATGGAACAGCATGCTGCTCCGATAGAGCTGCTCTGCCCAACATTTGAGGGAGGACTAACCATGACAGAGAACAGATGACAAACTTTATTCAGCAACTGTATGAACATAATTTTAAACCATGAGGTGATAAAATCTAGGAGAGCCACCTTCCTTGTGGCAATGACAAGTTAGCAAAAACTTGAAGAGGTAGATATTTCTCAGAAACAGACCCATACATGTATATGTACTGAATCATGAAAAAGAAAGATGAGGAAAAAATAAGTTTAAGTAATTATTTAAATAAAAAACAAATTTTTAAAAAAATTGCACAGCAGTAGAGACTCTGAAAAAAGATTGACATGAGAATGATTTGACATGAAACAGCCAAGGTAAGAATAGTCAGCTACACGAAAGAAGAGAGCAATTCTGCAGAAACCAGACTTGCAAAAATAAAGTTTAGGGAGAGGATCTTAAAGGATCCTGCCCCAGTTTCTAAAAGAGCCCTTCAGAGAGATGAGGATGGAATGAACAACTAGCACTTTCTAAAACAAGAAGTGCTGAACCTTTTGCAAAGAACACATCTGTTTGCTTTCCTCACTGCGTGATCCTAAAGAGATGCCCCGTCAGCACACTGCTTTCTAGATCCTCTTCCTGAGCTAGTTACAAGTTTGGAGAAGCAAGCAGTGCTCATGAGTTCTCAGCTGTACGAGGGTTCAAAACAGGGAAACTAATAAAGCATATCACTGCAGATTACTGGCTTGATGCTCATCAGACCAACAACTATTTCTGCATGAGCTACCTTTTATTTGGTGTGGGCAAAAGACTCAACTTCACTTATCCCACAATAAAACATAGTTAAACTAAGTACAGTTGTCCTGTGCTGACTATTAGCTAAGCACACGTTGTGCCTCACAGGTTGCTGCAGATCAGCTACACCACAATAACCTCAGGCACAACCCAAGCCATCCCTTTTGCTTGGGTATCTGTGGCCCAAGACAGCACCCTGTATGTGTTCAACTTCAGAAAGCCCAGAAATACCCATTCAAGTTCAGTGGGATCTACAAGAAGCAGCTGACTGAATGACCCAACTTGTTGTAACTTTTACCTTCCTATTTGCCATGTTCCATCATTGGCATGATAATGGAGAATGTTCTGTAAAGGAAATATCTCTATTTCTCTAGCAGCACATCAGAATAGTTTTCCACTATCAGTCTTTATTTCTCTATCATGCTTTGTCTTGTGTTCTTATGCAAAACCATAACTTTCACACTAGAAGAGCGAAAAAAAAAAAATCACCCAAATATAAACAAAGCAGTCACTGTACCAAGTCTAAAAAAATAAAGCTATACTGTATGTAATTATTTCAAACATTAGAAAACAAACAAAAAAAACTCATCTGCAAACCCAAATTAACACTCCAATGACTTATGTACCATACCAACTTACCCTTTGGTAAAGGAAAGGTAAGCTGAGTGACACATAGCTGTACAGTTTAACCCGTCAAGCTTAATTTTAAAACCTGAACTCTCCCATTCAGTGCAATGAGGCAGTCAGGCCTAACAGAATCCAGAAACACCTTCACATTAGGCAGTAGCTTCCAAAGTTAAATAGCATTAAAAGCTGAAAAGGAAAAATCAACTTGAAATTCATACCATTATTCTGTCAGTGAATTATCTCATTTTTATATCTGAAGACCATGGAACATACTGAAGTTTTCTGCAAATAAAATTTGATTCCCTCAAGGATATATGGTAACTGAGCAAGTAATCTGAAATTTTAAAAGTCTGAATTTAAGTAAAAGCTAGTTATTAGTTTTCTTGGTAGATCTAACCCAAAAATACATTGAATAGTTGAGCATATGTTTAAATATCTCACTCAATTTCCCCACAACAGAAGCAGTTTTTGCTACTCATTCTCCTAATTATTTTCTGCTTCTTTCAAAATCAAGTTTTACAAATCTCAGAAGGAAGTCTTAGTGTTCTACTAGAGTCGAATCTTTCCCTCCGCCATTGTTTATCATTAGCAAAAGTGTTTCAGCCTGCATTACTTAATATATAGAGGGAAATTAAAGTCCCCATTGTTAGGGACGTAGGTCTAATTGTATCTATATGACATTTTTCTCCTATCCTTTTTCACAAGTCTGGTTTCAGTTATTTGATATCAAACATAAATACAAACATCATGAATCAGCAGATTTCCAGATTCTGTTGTTACAGTTTTAAATTACAATTTTTTTGACAAATTCCATGACTGACAATTGACCCATGGCCTTTCTGCAAAACAGAGTCAAGAAACCAATGTTATTTTGTTCATATTGGATGCAGCAAGGTAGGGATTAGGCTCTTCTCCCAGACCACTAGTGACAGGACAAAAAGAAACAGCCTCAGGCAGAACCAGGAGATGCTCTGTTCGGATATTAGAAAGATTTTTCTTCACAGAAGGGGTTAAGTATTGGAACCAACTGCCCAGGGAGGTGGTGGAGTCACCATTCCTGAAGGTGTTCAAGAAACAACTAGACATAGCACTTAGATCTATGATCCAGTTGGCAAGGTGGTGATCAAAGGTTGGACTCGATCTGGAGGTCTTTTTGAACCCAAATGACTGGAATAATACAAACAGAAAATGAAGTGGTTTACATATTCATGCTGCTATTGGAATTTTTGTTGTTCTTTGATTTATTTTTTTTTTAATAACATTACTATTGACACAAAATAGAAACAACATTGAAAAAAAACCAGGCAATATGTAATACCCAGCCTAGGAAACTGTAAATTGTGATGCATCATTGTTTAGAAGCCAGAGTGATTAAGAGGCTACTCCTGGATGGTTTTCAACTGCTACATGCACTATTTTAACCAAGACCAAACAAAAAGCCATCAATAAATTGTTTTTGATACAACTTACTCTGTGAAAGGTCTGTCAAATAATGCAAAGTGCTGTTAGGATAATTTGAACATAAATCAGATGGTATAAGAAACCTGTTCATGGTGTATATGTGCATGGGGATAGTAGATGCATGTGTGTGTACAAATTATTCCCAGCATGCCACTTTCAGCTCAAACAAATACTGAACTAAGTATTCTCAAGCTAGGTATTCACATCCACATACAGCTATTCTAACTCCTACATTATGTAGTTAATAATAAAGAAGGTCAGCACTAAACTGGAAAACATTATTAGAGGTTTGTTATTAGCAAAAACTGCTGCTCTATGAAAATTAAGATCTCATAATGTAAATTAACAACTAAGGCTGCCAAAATCCCAGGCTGTTATCAGAGGCAAGGTAATTGCTCTGGCTAGGATCTCTCCAAAATTAAAACATCCATACTTAAGGGCCTCTGAAAAGTATTCAAGCTCCCATTATAGTCACTAGTCAGGGCAACAGATTTAAAGTGTCTGCTTCAGGGAAAGCCAAATCACTCTCCAGGAGCCTGTAGCCTGTCCTCACTCGAAGCTCAAAGCAGTTTACCTTAACATCAGTGTTACATGCCATTTAAAGTGCCCAAGGGATGGCAGAGACCAAATGGGGCTGATTGAAGATTCATATGTCTATGGACTAAGAGCTGGTGCCCAAAGTTAGGCACAAGGGGTGCCTATCCAGGAATTTCCTAGATCTTCACTGATTATAACAGGAGTTAGACACACTATTCATATGTAAGAGCTAATACAGAGCCAATGAGTTTAAAACTCAGGTACCAGTCTCAAACTGCAATCAAACCTGAAACACATGAATTTGAGCCCTCATCTTCAAAGCTTAGCATACAATAAGGAAAAGGCAAAGGCGGGGTGGTTGTCTGGTGCTCGAAAACATATTCTCTCTTCAGAAGTTTACACCTTTTCTTCTGGTCAGCATCCAGAGATGTGCACCAGCAGCTAAGTAGGAGAATAATGACAAATTGAATTCAAATCCCATGGAAATGCAGTCTACTTCACATGAAAACAATAGAAAAGTAAAGCTCTAACCACCATATATTTCAATAACAAAGGGTTAGATAGTACATGTAGAAAACTATTTTTCATCTTGAGGAGTTGGAGGGTTTGAAGAAGGGAAAAGAAAACACTTTGGCAGCACATTTACCATGCATTGTTCATAAGCATGCCTACAAGCTTTACACTTTGTAATCCAGTTGAAAAATGCTGATAAATCTTAATTAAAAATAGCCTAGGGTATAATGATTACAGAGCTCAGTGTAGTTCAAGGTTTACTTCCATGAGACTATTTCAGTGCCACTCAAAGTTTGTGCAGCTTCACTGGAGAAAAACACCTTTAAAACCCCTAGCTGCAAACACAAATTCAAGTCAGAAAACATATGTACAGCCTACCACTGACACTGTAAATCTTGTATTTAATTTTTACCTTATCACCTTGATAAATTTTAGTCTCATTTTTAGTTTTGTTTAGATAGCTGATTTGTGGCTGTATCTTGTCTCTCAATAGTAATAAGATAGAGGATTTGGAATTACATTCCAAAAAGCTGTATTGCTTCATCTTTTACATAATTTTTACTTCTGTTTTCTCTAATTTTTAGCAGCTTTGTCGGAAGATGAACCAGAAATTTGCTTACTTTTGGAGTTCATGGAACACAGGCAGTGACTGCCACTGGTCACATTCCTCCAGGAATGGTCACTAAATCTCTCCTGTGACTTTTACCAAGGGATCTGGACAGTAACTGAATATATATTTAAAAAGTGACAGACCTGAAGAGGAAAAGAAAGGTCACACTGCAGCTCAGGAAGGCAGTTGCTTCTGTGGATGTCACTTCTCTCTTCTTCAAAGTCTTCAGGTACCCAGGGAATCTCTTGTTCAAGAGCTCTTCACACAAGCAGGGCTGAGGGACTGCACTGCCCTACACTGACACATCTCTCATCACATACACTTCAGGAAATTCAAATCAATCCCAGGGATGCTACTGTCTCCCTAGAAATCTGCTGTGGGTTTCTTCTGAGTGTGCTGGTTTAAAGGTAAACCAGCAGGAGGAATGAGTCTAACTCACAAACAGATTACAAGTCAGAATTACAGT
>JAWWEU010000040.1:37614732-37667848 GCA_035583155.1 Acropternis orthonyx | reverse complement strand
AGACAGAGGGTGATTCCTCTGAGGTGCAGGGTTGGTAGATGAAAGAAAAATTCCAAGATTTTAAACCCATAACACTGAGGAAAGGGTGAACTTGGCAAAACAAAGCTATATTTATAGAACAACAAATCAATCCCTTTTTCCTTCAGCATTGGGATATCAAATGCCTTGAGAAAGGGAAGGTAAATGCAAACATCATTTTGAGAAAAGCAAAAGAGTAGTTTTGCATTTAACACTGCTCATATTCACACATTCCTGATGAAAGTTTTGAGATAGAAGTTAAAACACTAGCTCTAAAAGCATTCTTGAAAACATGAGAATCACAATCAACATTACTGGCAAAATAATGATGAACTTAATAACAGAAAAATTGAGGAAAAAGTTATTAAAAAAAAATAATAAAACAGATCAGCAATCCAGTCATGACTACTACAGATTTCAAGCATGCAAAGCATAAGGACACTTTCACTTTTAAAAAATTATCAAAACAAGAAGTTCTGTATGGCAACAAATTCTACACTATTACAAAGAACAGACAAATCTCATTTGTTTGAGATTTTACTGCTGTGTAGCTTCCATGCATCTCCACTTGCAAATAGCAAAATACCTGCTCCTTGTTTATGCCCCCCCAAGGCAGAACAGGAACAGAGACAATAGCTAGATCCACTTTATCATTCTCTACATATTTATTTGGCCAAAATAGCCCTCTCTTGGGAGCAATGCATGCTTGCTCAGTGGCATTTGGAATTCTTGATGGTGGCAGGATGGTGGTCAAACCCATGGTGAGCACAGACATAACAGCACAACCCCTCATTCCTAACTCATGCAATTGTCTCATCCTTTAACCTCCAGCTAGTCTACTATGCACTTTAACCTCAGACACTCCTTTTCCATTTTCAGCCCTACAAGCGCAAGAAATTACTCTACATCCTCTTAACAACTAAGTTCTCTCCTGCAGCCCAGGAACAAATAACAGGATAGAGGAGAGGAAGGATCAAAAGATAGGTAGTGTTCTTGGCCTCTGTCTCCTGGTTGTACACAGAAGCAGTTACAGAGAGATCTCATTCAGTCAACTGCCTGGCTTGGAAAATGCTATATGATGATATAATTTTAATTGTTTTCTTAACACTAACATGATTCAATTGGGATCAGGAGCAATGGTGGAAATGGCCATTCTGTGAAACTGAAATTTCAAGAACTCCTTTTCAGCATTTCAATCAATGAATGAAGTAGAAGAACAAAAAATGTTTTGAGTTCTATCATTTTTTTTGTTCTGAAAAGCCATGCTTCACTCAAAGACATAGCATTTCGAATGTTCTTTCTTATTACATACAACAATTAGAAGAGTCAAAAGGCAAGTACAATGTTTTGATTTCCTTAAAATACTGCTTCAATGAAGCTGAAATAATGGGTTTTTTTTTGAAAAATCAGTTTTATGGACAAATTAATGTTTGTTTTCATCCTCATTCAAAAGAGGAAAAACTCAGCATTGGCAATTCATTGAAAACAGGCATGCCAAGTTTCAAACAGCTGTAATACTGTAAGTAATTGTGAAAAGATTCCAGAGGTTCATAACCAGATTTGAGCTACTGTTAAAAATTACACCCACATTCCGCCCCATGTCCACCTCCCCCACCCCCCCCCCCCCCTCCAAATACAGTAGAAAGATACATAACTTGACAGAAATTTCCGAAAAAAAAAAAAAGCTTCAGGGAGAGAACAGATTCTCAGCACTGTTCCTACGGGAGTCTAACATGGGCAAAACAACTCACTTTTCATACACTTGCTCTGAGAAATGGTAGAGTTGCTTTTGTTGGTATCATTTTCATATAATCCTCTTTCCCTCAAAGATCTTTTGAGACATATATGAGCCATAGATTACTTCTACCCAAAACTTTAATATTCAGAAAAGTTTCAAGCAACTTATGATAATGTAATATAACTCTTCTAACAGAAAGGGTTGAAAAATAGGTATGCATATTTATGATGCCTAAAATTATTTACATTTTTGCCACATATCAAGCTAATTCCCTCCTACAAATACCATGTAAACCTTTCCAAAGATGCACGCATACCTTACTGCCTTCTAAACACTGTATTCAAGCATTCATCCTGAGATTTTAATTTTGTAAGGCCAAAGTCCATTATGTTACAGCATAAGTGGCAATTCTACCACTGCACCCACATCCAGGAAAAAAATCAGTTTCTATTTTTTCTTTTAATCAGTTCAGCAGTCACTGTCTCCTTTCTTAAGTGTTGAAATTGCTTGAGTGTTTTTTGTTGTTTGAAGAAGATTAAATCATCTGTTGGACAGAACCATGAAGTTGCCTGTGAAGTACCTGTTTCATCAGCTACTAGTACATTCAGAGATTATCTGATGAGCTGTGGTGGTTGAATGACCAGAAATCAAACATACTGTGGTTTATCATCAGATAGAAAAGAAAGAAGATAAATGCACTCATACACAACTTTCATCTAGTGACTGAAGACACTCAAATCATCTAGCAAGGTAAAGTCTCCCATAAGAACAAGGGCTAGTGATCATAAAACATTAGCCAGCCACTTATAGTGTACTTTATCTACCTCATCATCCTGGTTGGGTGGTCTGTAACAGACTCCCACCAGGATGTCTGCTTTGTTAGCCTTTCCCCTGATTCTTACCCATAGGCACTCAACTTTGTAATCCCTGCCTTTGAGCCCTATACAGTCAAAACTCTCCCTTGATGCCTAGGGATTTTAATGTGTGTTTTTTAGATATTCATAGAGTTATATAAGTTGAATGAGTTTTTCTAAGTTTCTCACATTTTAGATGGTATTTAGAAGTTACTGAACACTTTCTCACACATTTCTGAAATTCTGTTAGACACACATTAACAAGGACACGCTGTTTTCAAGAACACCTGCAAGGATTCCAACTGAGACAATAAGATAGCTTGTAGTCATCAAAACAGGAGAGTAAGCTCAGAGCCCTTGGAGGGGCTCCAAGGGGCAGTTCTGAGGGTGGGAACCAGGGGAAGATTATATCACGGGTTGGTTATACATATCAAATATGTTAATTACTGAAAGTTATAAAAACCATAACATCTGGCTGATGCTCACGCGTGTACTTTTGTTGTGCACCTTAGAAGCTTCTAATAAAGGGGCTATACTTTATCTATCTCCACTAACATTGTTTTGAAAGCCTTCCGTAGGATTAGTCATCACTCTAACATAGAGAGCCACACCACCACATGTCCTACCTTATCTATCCCTTCTGAAGAACTTATAACCATTCAAAACCATACTAACAAGACCTGTCTGGAAATTCTCTATCAAGTCAGTCCTGTCTAGTGTATAATGCAAAACTCAAGAAAACACATTAGCCTTAACTTACACATGAAAAGAGCAACGTTTGTGCAACAACCTCATGTTAAGCCCAGAAATGGCCTTTGCAGCCCAGACAAAAAACTGTGCCATGGGGTCTCCAAAAGAAATGAGAGATAAAGAAGAGAACACAAAGAGGGACTACTTTTGTCTAGAACTGTGGCTTGCAAGCCAGGCATGGATGAGGTGAAACCCCCAGGGATCACCACAGAGCCACTTCAAATGGAGCCAGGGCATCTCTGACTTGTACTCACAAACACAACCACCTGATGCACCACAGCCAATATTTTTGGGTGGTTCACTTGAGTTTGGGTGGTTGCTCTGAGTGAAGAAGACCCAGAGAAGAAGCCATAGGGTTGTACAGTGTCCAAATTCCTGCATCAGGACTGCATTAGCAGAGAAGCAGCTGAGCTAATTCCACCAACAGACTCTATCCCCTGACAAGCACCAACATGTTTGAAAAGCAGTCTGAATTCTGCCTGTGGCTGAAATAGTAAATCAGATGATCTCCCTGGACCCATTCACCTGAGGGCTTGGGAACCTGCAGAAGCAAACATAGATTTCATCAAGGACCTTAGATCTGCAATGCTCTAGAGACACATTTATCTCAGATTTTTCCTGACCTCCCATGGGCAATGGAGGACAGGAATGATGGTACTAAATATTGAAATTAATAATATCAGTTCAAAGGAAGAAATAAGACCACCTTTAGAAATCTTGTCTCATAGTGTAAGAATAAGTGTTCCGATCAGAAATTTTCAATTTTTTTCTGCCTTTCTACACATATGTCCTCAACACTTTGAGAAAACAAGCAGATATATCCTTGACCATGCAGCAAACTTTCACTGTTACAGATTTTAAAGAACCTGAAGCTTCTTTCTTCAAATTCAGTAGGAGCAAGAAAAGGGAAAAAACCCATAGTACTGCCATGACTTACCTCATGTGTATAACATGTTTAGAATAACAAACTTGTATATAAATTAAACAAGTTTTTAACAGTGATAAAAAGCATAAAAACAAGCACACTTTTCACACTATCATGTGCACAAGTATTAAGTGATAAGGAAGAGCTATTTAGAGTATGGCAGAACTGCCACTCCACCAGAATAGAAGGAAACTCCCTGCTAAGACAGGGAATTTTACAACACACAGTCTACCTGCTGATTTTTTCAGTGGTGCTTTATCTTTAGGAAGAACAAAGCTTACTAGAAAGCTTAATAAATACACCAATTATCACACGGGAGATACTCTAGAGTGAAATCCAAGCAGATGGCCTTATGAAATTTCTGATCACATCTGAACCACACTCGGAACTAAGCACATAGGCTTTCATTGGAAACTAGATTAAAAGCATCACCTACAATATGAAGCAGAGCTTTTTATGACTGCCTTGATACACTTCTAAGTTATTTTGCATCCAGCTGTAGCTTTACTTTTGTACCTACCATCCCACCTGTCCTGCAACCCCAAGATACTTAACGAAAAGCAGAGTATGAGCCTCTGCTTCCAGATGCTCCTGGTAGACAGAGTGACACTTTATGCAAGTCAGAGCAGCCTTCTGCGAGCTTGGGCTGGCCCAGGGATTTACAGCTGAAGTTATCAGACAACATAGTCTTGTTAAAAGTACATGAAAAGAGCATTTGGCTAAACCACATTTGCTGCTTTCATACACTTATCCCTGCATCTGGATCTACAGAATCACACTACCTGCTGGCTCCCCACACTCTCAGCTGTCTCATTACAGAACCAAAGCTGTCTCAAGAGTTTCAGGACCAATGTAAACAGGATGCTAGGAAGTCTCATCAAATAAATGGAGCTGGCAATAAGCTAGCAACCTAATATGAGTGACACCAAGTACTATTTTATTTCTAATATTATCTGCTACTTGTAATTCTAAAAATACAAATAGCTTAAAAACAATCCTATAATTCCACTTAAAAAGGAAATTTCTGGATCTCATAATTTAAGGCGGGGGGGGGGGGCGGAGAAGGGGCAAAGATAAAAAAGGCATAAATTGCCTAAAGGAAGCAGAAAGTTAAAACCAATAACAAAAAATCAACCAAATAACATGAAAAGCACCACACCACACACAAAAAAACAGCAATGAAAAAAAAGCAAAACAAATCAAAACCCTTCAACCTTGCTATTCTCTCAACATTTTTTACTCAACCATTTGATTTTTGCTTTTCTTTTGCCACCAATCACACACTCCCCAGACATAGTCAGTCCTTCTCATTGACCTTACAAAGGGTTTCTGGTAGAAAAACAACACATGAAAACAGCTTACCTAGCATCTTGCTTTTCTACATACCAACAAAATAAAACCTTCAGTTGACTGTATCCCTTGAAAGACAGCAGCCTAGGTAACACATAATTCCTGTGCTGAAAGTACTTGCACCACTAGTCCTAACAGGCAGCCTATCATCTTAAGAGATCACTTTGAAGTATCCTTAAGGTTTCCAGGATGGTTAAGTTTGACCTGTAGTTTAAAAAAATAACATCTATTAAGCAATCAATTTCTGCTAGTTCATTTCATCCTCATTTATGACATTATTCCCTTTTCCTCAGGCATATACATTGTGCCAACATACACAATTATTATTAACTGAATACTGTTTTCTGGGTTGCTACCTTAAAGAGAGATATAAAGGGCCAAGGATGTCACTACAATTCAGTTCCAAACTTCAGCCTGTCAAATTTCAGAGCACTACTGCTGCACCTTGAAGGTGCATTGGCACAGTGACTGCAGTTGTCTTTGACAATGCAAAGAAGAAAAACATTGCCTTAAAGGGGCAGCATTTTCATGTCCAAATGACATTACATCTTAATTAGTATGCAGAAATTTGTAGACTGGAGTTTCCAGGTTATGTAGTGCCAAAATTCTCTCTTTTTTTTCCTCAATAGATATTTGCATTGTGCTGAAAATTCTCTTATTCACAAAGACTTAGATTATCCTGCAACCAGAAGGACTTAACTGTGGAAATTGGTTCAGAGTGAGGATGGTCTTTTGTACATCTGCACAGACACTGCTTATTAATATCTTGCCCTAAGTATTACCATTCCAACTTACATTTTAATGCTTTTTCAAATATTCTGTAGAATTGAGGCACAAAATATACTCAAACACCATAGAAAAATATACTGTATTACAAAATCTCTTTGGAAATATGTTGTTTTTTCAACTGTTTCACACTGCACATTATTTCTGATTTATGAGTCTCTTATTGCAAATCAGAACATTACTGTCACATATAGTTGGATAATATATCTGTATTTACACAAAGGGGAAAAAAAAAAGGCACTCACAGCACTAACAAAGAGCAGCAGACTTCCAGTAACAAATCACATAAACCATCTATGTCAGCACTAGCTACAGATCAAAATGAAAAGGTGCTGCAATCGCCCACCAAAAAGCATATGGGCATTTTCAGTGATTCTTCCGGGAACGAGGGGGTTAGGGAAAGTGAAGGCAGGGTGGGAGGTGGAAGGATGGTGGGAGCTAGCATTAAGAAAAGTATCTAGACAGTTTTATACTCTACCTATCACAAAAACTCACTGACTCCCCCAACACCAGCTAGGGCGCTTGCTACACACCCTGTCCATGTGCAGATATAGGCACAAAGCTGGAGCTCCAGGCTAGAGCAGGGCCTACCACAGTCCTTGTGGGCTTTAGCGTGAGAACATCTGCACACAAAATGGCATTGCGTTACAGCAGCAAGAGCAACTTCCAGTTCATAAACACATAACACAAGACTGCATTAGTTATCAGACAGTTAAAATGACACAGAGAAACCTTTCTGCTTCTGACCAGAGAGGCTCACTTACCTGCAGGGGATGGATCCCAGGCTCCTGCGTTCCCAGCTGCCCACCTTCAAGGAGGCCATGGGCAATGTGAACACACAGGCCTTTCTAAAGAGCTGCCTTCCCTCTACTGCAATAGCAGATAGTCCAGACACAAAGCACAAGCTCCAGACAGAGTGACCTGGCTGCCAGACTCCTCCGTTCTTGGTGCTGAGTGACCAACACGGGCATCTAGATATTGTCCATAACGCGGAGCACTGAACACCAGTGACTAACAGTCTCTTAGCTCCCTCCCATTGACTGAGGAGCTGGAAGGTGCTCCCAATCAGACTAATAAAAGCGGCAGCAATTCGCAGCTCATTCCTACACATGACATGTAAAACAGGGAGTTCATTATCTGCACTAATGCGAGGCTGAGGTGGGGAATGGAGAGAAGAAATTACAGCAGTAGTTTGGACTAATGAGGCAACACACATCCTGCAGACTTAATGGGAGGAGTGACAGAGCTCAATTAGAGAGAAGTCTGCAGCCTCATTACGACCACCAGTTGTCACTTAGGGCACTAATATAGGCAACCTATGCAGCAATAGGCAAAGGAAAAAGAAATAATGGATAAATGGGAACAGGAAATTTTCTTTAAACACTTTTCACTTTCACACTTGAAAGTGTGAAAAGTTCTGACAAGTTCTATATTTCAAGAAGAAACAGAATACAGATATAATAGTTCTGAAAGGGTTGATAAGAGAACAAACCCAAAGTCAGATGTGTTTTCTTTCCTTTCCCTCCCACCCAGGAACCACCTACTTGTATAGTGACCTACAAGGGACAGTATTAAATGAGTCTTCAACACTTAATAAAGATGCTTCTGCATGGAAATGATAACAAATCAAATGGGTGCCCTCCTACTTAAGGTCAGGCAAGATGAGTTTACCTTCCTCTGCAAATCACAAGGGCCTTCTACAGCTTCTTGTTCAACGTCATGAAAGTTTTCTGATTTAAAACTTTGAGACTAGACAACACACACTCTTCTCCCAACCAAATGATAATCTAGTCCAGTATCCTGATTTCAATAGTGACCCTCATTCTCATCCCATTTGTCTGGAGAGTCATCTGGAGTGTTTTAATTTTATTTTATTTCCCTCCTGATTAATCTTTTTCTTTCTGCTTTCTTCTCCTAATTAGGGACAGCTTTAAAGGTGTGGGTTTGGGTATTTTTTATGATGGACCTCTATAGCAGATGCCTGAAGACAGGATGTAAGCAAAAGGCAAATGCAGAAATTCTCCTTTAGCAGCTCCCAGCAATAGTTTAGTGACCTTTTGAGCTTGAGGCTGCATCCAGGCCATGCTGTTAAATAGTAATCAATGGACCTTTCTATCAGCACAAGTTATTTAATCAGTTTCTTTGGCACTAACCCAGCCATTCTGCCTTCTCTTAATAAGGTAATTTAATTCCTTTTAAAACATATAGAAAAAAAAGATGATCAGAATTACTATTAACATGCAGGGCTGAGATTTGGGAAATCTGAATTCCTCTTTGTTCACCACGTGACTTTGAGCAAGTCCACAAGAAGCAGGAAGTTTTTGATAAAAATCAGACATTTAACTCACCTTTGCAGAAGGAATATTTCCTGTTTCATTTCACTGAGATTCAATTTACCTTTAATGAGGAGAATAAAACTTCTTTTTCAGTCCTCACTTAAATAGTGAGACTCTAAGAGCAGGGTTCATCTTTATTGTGCATTCAGTAACATATGCTAGCTAGGTTATGGAGGCCCATCTTGGTGGCTACAATTTATAACAGTACTGTTAATATTTAAAGCCTTAGAAGAGTCAAAATAACAGCCTACAGCTCTTCAGAAAATATTTTATAGCTCCAAGATGGAAATCTTTTATGAAGTCCAGGACATAATGATGCCAAGGTTGTCGAGTTTATCCCCATAAGGGTTATTCACTTATGAGTTGGACTCTATGATCCTTTTGGGTCCCTTCCAACTCAGAATATTCTGTGATTGACTCTTCAATCAGAGAAACAAATGCCAATGAAAAATCCAATGAAGCCTCACTGCCTTAGACAAGTAAATTCCCAGCTTCAACAACTAGTGTAAAGAAAGGAATGAGGACTGATACTTGCTGTTTGTCTGGTTCAGTTTGTACATGCAGACTTTCCCTCTTCACATCCCATGCCTTGATAGTTAAGTCCCTCCTCTCACCTGCATTTGGCATAGCAAGGAGGAGGCTACAAGTCTGCTTAGTGAGCAGATCCAATGGAGAACTTCTGTTTAGGCTGGTTGGCTTTCCACAGACTTGGCCTGCAGTCACTAGGGATGGAGAAGAAGCAGGACTATCCTTTGCTGGCAGCCTACAGTTTCACTGGGTTAAGCATAGCATGAAACTACAATCCTCAGCAACCACCTTCATCATCACAGCTGCCAAATACAGCAGTCCTCCCCTGTCTTCATTCCCCTTGGCCATTAATTTCAATCCCTACATGTTCTTCCCATTTTAGCCACTTATTCATCACAGGCTTGTGATGAATCAGGTCAGAGAAATGGGGCTTTTTTCCCCAGTTGGTTCATGGAGCTGACACACAACCACTGGTGCTAGCCAGGGAAGGAGCTGGTAGGGACAGAAATAAACAGGGAAATGTTACAACTTTTTATGATTTTTTTTTTAGGGAGGGCTGTGAGGCAATGCTGTTACCAAGTGTGTTCAGACAACATCTCAAGTTCGTGACATTTTGGAGTCATATAAATAGAAAATAGGAGAAATCGCTAATACCAGGTTATAATTTTTAGATCTTCAAGAAGTGTTCAAGTGCTACAAAAAATAGATAATTTAACTCTCTCTGCATTTGGGTATGTTTTTCAACAATTCATCAGCAATAGGAAACACCAAGTTATTTTATAGCGAAATATGATAAAAAGGATATAAAAACGTACCTGATTAGTTCACAAGGGAGCTCATTCATAGCATGCTTTAGAGGGATTAAAATGCCTACTTGAATTCACATATTACTACTTGATTGTATCTTGTGCATTTGTATGATAGCTGCTAATCACAATGCTTTCCAAGATAAATTATCAATTTCTGCTATTCACACAATAATTCTGTGTTCTAATTTTTCTTTTCATTGCAAGAGCCAGGTGCTGGCCTCCAAAGGAAAAAAAGAAACCAAAACAACCTGGATAAGATTAAAATTTCTCCACTTTCCAGAAAAACACATGGTCTCTGTCATATGTGCACCTTTGCATGTGCTATTCAGCACTATTTCAGCAGTGGGAGAGTTAAGTATACTTTAGTTTTTCCAGTCTGCAATGTCCAGCCAGTCAGAAGTTGCTATATTTGAGGTGTGGTTATTCAAGGTACTTCATCAAATATGGTACATGAAGGACATTCAAACTTGCATTACCTCTTCAATCTTTGCATGCCTCTAAGATGAACATTCAAAACTGGAGAAACATGCAGAACATATACAAAGTTCTGAAAAGCTTCATTTCTAGACAACAAATAAGTGGAGATTTAGACTAAAATACATGGCGGCTTCTCATTGCTATCCTTTCCCATATAAATTAGCAGTTTCTGATCTTCACACAATTCTGTGTTCTAATTTGCTCCTGAAAGATATTAAAAGTTTATAGAGAAAAAAAAAAATAAAAAGGATAGGTCCCAGCTAATGATCAAAAAGTCTGGTGTGTATGCATTTAGCAAAGATGGATAATCCACATTTAATAAAAATACAGAAAACCGGGCATTAGAAGTGTATATAGTCTATGATTTAAGACTTCATTACACCTTGAGAAATAGTACTCAGCAGTGATTGACCATCTTGGCGAGGTGAGGAAATGCAACATTTTTTTCCCATGTTACAAGCAATTCATTATACAGATCCTCAGTTCGATAAACCCAACGTCTCTAAGTCAGAGTATCTGTTAGAGATCTCAGTTTTTTTCAGGCTGCCAGAAGAGTCACTGAGAAACTGAGGAGTCACTGTTGCTCAACTAACCATCGCACACCTTTTAATTTATTAGTGAGTACAGGTATTCATCTTTCCTTTTTGAAATTTTGATCTTCATTGTAACAGTATTGTTTTCTGTAATAAACATGAAAGCCAATTCCATTTGGCAGGAAAGATAATTTCTTGCCTACCAAATCATAGTTTTCTTGTCCATAGAAATTTAGAGTGCCATAAATCCACAATATTTCTGAATTAAAAAAAAATTAGAATTTGACATAGACATAGACAGTAAATATATTCACTTAAAACTTCAATGATAATAGAGATCTGGATGAACGAACTCTTCAATTATTCCTGCTAAAATTAGAATTAAATTAAATTGAAACATCCTCCTATGCCTCTATCTTTTTCCAATGCTGTAAGCTTGATTTAAATAGTTTTCATTATTGTTTTAGTATGTCATTCATGCTATAGAAAAATTAGAAACCTCATAAAATCCAGACTGGAGTAGAATGAATAGATAACAAGATCTTTTGATCTGGAGACTGATATCACCTCCTTTATGTACAAAAATAAAACCCTATTTCAACATGAATGTGACAAATCACACAGCTCTAACACTTTGTGGTTTAATTCTAGAGGCTTTCTTACAGTCTGAGAAGAAAATCACTTCTTTTCAAATTGAGGAATTAATTGAAAATATGACCGGGGGGCGGGGGGGAACACAAACCAAAAAACAGTGAAGGCAAGGGAGGGTGGTGAAAAGAGAGTATGTTTAACCTCCCTATTCTCATCTCCTGCCATTTAAATTAGGACCACAGTCATGCAAAAACCTAAGCAGTGAATTTTGCAGTCTGTGAAAATTCCCTGCTATTACCAAATCTCTAGCATTTCAGTACATGATAATTAACTATCCAAATATCATTCACTGCTACAGTCTCTCACCCTTTGCACCTCTGGCCTCTCAACTTGTTGCAAACCATCCTGTCACACTCTCAGCTCCATTTGTTCATGAAAATGTAGTTTCTCACTGTGTCCAGTCCCCTTACATGGCTGAAGCTCTGGGCACTGTGCTCACCTTCTGGAAAGTCCAGCTGAGGTTCTGCTCTACCAAAGTGGGAATAAACTGTCTCCCCTTAGGAAGAGCTACACACTGGCCAAGAAAAGTTTTCCTGCCTAAAAGTATCTGCGGTGAGCAGGAAATTTTCACAGAGCAGGTGGAATGTATAAAAGGACAACAAGCATGTCTAAAGTTTAGATGTACTACTTCTAAGTTTATCTATGTGAAAGTAAGGAGTAAACAGCAAGACTCATTTTTAATTAGTCCCAGCGAGTCGTTTAATTGTTGCTTATTTTGCAGGCTTCAAGATGGATAATAGAGTTCCTGCATTACAATCTGGTATAAAAATAGGAAAGTAAACTTATTCAAACACACACAAACCCAGACATATTGCTAGTAAAATTTTTATTGATGTTATGCAATATATTCCAAACACATCTCAAATATTCATTAAGAAAAAAAAAGGAGGAAAAAAAAAAAAGATGAACACAGCAAATAAACATTTTTCCAATTAAGTGAAAGCTCCTTAAAAGTTTAGGCTGTATTCATTAAAATTGCATTGCATTCTGATGGTAACTAAAAGCAACTTTGTGGGGTTCCACATTTATCTTTTTTCCAGTAATTTACATATAGAATGCAGCCATTTGCAAATCAAAGAACACTTTTTGTGCTGCCTGTACTGCAAATTCAACATAGACTCTCAATTCACTTCTTCTCAGGACTGTCTCTTGCATAGGGCTCCTCTGTGTCATCCAGGATGCTTCACAGGAGAGAGGGCTGCTAACCCCAAGTCTCCCCTGCACACATCACCCTCACTCTCCTCAGCACCCCATGTGGTTCCCTCCTCAGCTGTAGAGATGGGAGCAGCCTGGTGCCCCTTCTCAAATACACATACAAAGAGGTATTGTATTTGCTGCTGTTTGGAGAAGGAGATGGGAGTACTTTCAGGAAGGGTCCAATCCATTTCTGTGCAAGCACTGCCAGAGCAATGCATAAGTCTTGCCTTGTGCTTCTGTCTGCACCCTGCTTGGACACTGCAACAAGGCTCACATGTCAGATGGACCAAGCTGACCTCAGCTGAAGCAGGTGAGCTGGGTGAGCAGTACAGTGGCCCAACAGATAAGCTTTCCCCAACTACTCTGGCCACCTCCTCCCTCAGTACTGTCTGCTCAATGAGAGCAAGTACTGTGTGTGCACATCAAAATGTCACAGAACTAGTCCATACAGGAAACCCTGGAGTCTTCTGCCATTTCCGTGGATTAAATAGGCTCATAGTGTCAAACAGCAGCATAGCCACTGCAACAAAGGGGTAGATGGTGAAGTCATGGGAAAGGCCGAGGACAGAACAGGAGCACAGCTCTCACTCCAGACACCAACAACACACCAGAGGGGCTTAGCAGCTTGTAAAAGAAAACTCAGACTCTAAAGAACTGGAAGCTTATTATAGTGGCAGTGAAAGATGGAAGGTAACTGCACAGAAAAATCAGAAACATAACATTGCTTCAGCAAGGTTCTGAAAAATGGACTTTTCACATTAAGTCTGTGTGAAGAGGTGCTGTGATGCCAGTATATGTAAAAGGACTTCAGTACAACACACGAGGAGGGACACATCAAGCCAGTTTCTGAAGCCTGCTACTTCTCTGCTGAACTGGCACTGTGGGGCAATCTTTCTTTCTTCCATGGACATGAGCAAATACATTCAGCACTCTGGGGAAGCGATATGCAAGGCAAGGTTATACCCTTCCCTCAGAGTTATTTCTCTGTCTATAGTCATACTCTAATCTAGTTCATCTTCATCAAATATCACTGGGGGGAAAATGAAAATGCATTTGTCTCCCCTGCCTCTGCAAAACAGGTATTGCTGGAATTCACAAGCTGCAGCTGCACTACCTTCTATTTGCATTAATTTTAATTCATTTTTTAAAAGCTATTTCTTGCACAAACTGCACAAATGATAGAATAGAAATGAATGGCTGCACACTATCTTGCAAGGGCAGGTGATTTCATCAATTCATCAGTTGGTGTGATTAACAATCAATCAATCAAAGTTCACCAATTTCATCTCAGTATTTCACCTAAAATACTGTGAATGAGGTACTATATCTGCCTTGAACTTGCTGTAATTTTAAACTGCTCCACTTTATCACAGCTCTTCATCTGAATGACTGGTGCCAGGAACTTGCCACTGTAGAATTAATAACATATTGACACTTCCATCCCCTCAGTCTATCTTTGAAGTCTGAAAGTAATATCAAGGAACAGGTTATTTTACTTGGAAGCAGTAACAATTTGTCTAAGACCACAATTCTCCAAATGTAAACAAAACAGAAAGTACACTTTGGCAGTAATAAATAGATCCAATTTGCTTGGGCAAATGTTGAGGGCCAGATGATATTTCTGGCCTCTCCACAAGGACCCCAGGGCACAGAGAAAGAATACTAGATAGTCTCTTTCCTTCATGATTAAAATCAGTGGGGATAGAGTGCTCTCTCCCAAGGCTGGCTAGATGGGATCATGAGTCCAGCTTCTTAGAAAACACTAGCTGTGATCCAGACTGTAGCATGATGGTGTTACCTTGTACAAGGGGTGGCTCATTTCTCCCTCCACGTGCGTGCATGAATGGAGTTCTCTGCATCCCATGAGGGGTCAACACTACTTGTAGGGAGGAGAGTCCCAGAGAAAGACGACAGGGAAACACAAGGAAGATTTAGAGGCAGCAGCTGTGCACTTTGCAGGGTGCCTGCTGCCGCTCAGTTACTGCAAAGTACAGACCACATGTGCAATTCCTTCCTTGCCATTGCCCTCAGTGGGACTGCTTTCCCTTGCCAAATGTTTATTCTGACACTTCTCACTGTAGAAATGAATGTGGGTTTTCACCTGAGTTTAAGCCAAGACATCCTACTGCCCACACAGAGTCTTCTGGGATAAGAGTGCATGGTGCTGCATGTCTGAGTTGCCTGCACAGCTTTGGATATCCCTTAAAGGTGGGAATCCAATCAGCTGGTCAAGCTGCCCAGCCTTGAGTAAAGCTTCAAGGTGAAGCCACCTGAAAGTACCCAACCCTCCCGTGTTATAGAATAGAATCATTAAGGTTGGAAAAGACCTCCAAGATTATCAAGTCAAACCTCTAACCAAATAACACCGTGTCCACATGGCAAAATGCCACATCCACTCATTTTTTGAACATTTCCAAGGATGGTAACTCCACCCCTGCCTTGGAAGCCTGCTCCAATGCTTAACCAACCTTTAAGTGAAGAAATCTTTCCTAATATCCAACTTGAACCTCCCTTAGTGCAACTTGAGGCCACTTCCACTTGTCCTAGCACCAGCTGCCAGGGAGAAGGCGATCCTCAATGGAAATTCTTACATCCATGAACTCCTGCAGCCTGGGCTGAAAATTGTTGCTTAAAAGCTACATGGAAATGGAAGCAGATACTTCACAGAATCACAGAACAATTTGGTTTGGAAGTGTTTTTTAATTTGTCTTCTCCAAAGGACAAGATATTTATTCCTAAGACTCATAGCAATGAGTGCTTGGGAGGTACCATGACAGGATTCAGCTCACAAAGTCACTAGGTCCCTTATACCTAGTCACATGTGGCTGAGCCCAGCAGCTCTCAGGGACAGTGATAGGAACAAATCTTTACTGTCCACATCCCTGCACACAGGTTAAGCTTATGCATATGCTAAGTTTGGGATGCCAGTACCTCAGGAACACATCAGAGCAGAAATATTTCACTATTAAAAGGAATTGTCAATCTATGTCTGCTTTCCATGTGGAGCTTCTTTCCCAAATCCCTCTATCTCTTCCCTAAATTATTTATCCCTATACTAATCATTTTAGTGAATGCTTCACATGGGGCTGTAACATTTCCAATGGCTTTACACCAACAAGAACACAGCAGTAACAGTGGAGAACAAGCAAAGTCAGAGGGACAGTACTCTTGTCTTATGACAATATCCTACAAAAGTCAGAAACCACTGCTAATACAGCTTGAACATCCTCCTGAATGCAGTATCCAATAAGTCTGATTATTCTTGGACAGCAGTACAGTTTTTCCCTCGTAATTTATTCATTGCAAAGTCTAATCCTGATGCTGATAAGGCATTATACAATAAGCAGAGGAACATAATCATGTTTGAGCACAAGAGTAAGAAAGCATGCCCAAGCCATTTCCTGCTTTGTCACAAATGATTCCCACACTGTTTTGTTTTATTTCTTCCTAGAAGCTGAAAACCAGTGTCTAATGTTTCAACCAGAGAACAGTATTAAACATAGTCTTTTCTCCATCAATATTATTAGTCAAGGATGAATTTAGTAGCCTAAAAACATGGATGAGCTGGATTAAAAAGGAAAGAAATGGTGGGAAGAGCTCTGTTTTGCAGGGGTTATGATAGAAAAAGGATGTATGATTTTATTACAGTTGTCTTGTTCATGATTGAAGCCTCTATTAACCTAAACCACAATTAGAGCTACACTGACTGATGATGGAAAATGCTACTGGACTGGTTCTACGCCTGGAGGACTATCATAAAAACCTTCTCTGCCCTTTAATGGATATGCTTTCTTCAGGGCTCAAGCCACCATGTTCATAACAAGCTTTTGAAATTCTGCTATCCACCTGTAACAGTCTTTCATCTGTTGTGATGTCTGGGGCAGGAAAGAGAAAAGCTGCCTCAGTTAAAAAGTCAACGCCTTGGTTAGAAGGTCAGTGGCTCTAGGAAATAGATCTCCCATGGGCATAGATTTTGCAAAGCAAATGTCATACCTTCCACCTAGCACTGTCTCTATCGTAAGCCATGATGGAGTGACCTTCGCAGCCTTTGCTCAAGTATTTGGGTGATTTGTGTCAGTATCTGAAATTCTTTATAAGATGCCTCAACATAATGAAAAAATAGCATGAGACAGCTACCTCAGTGTTTTGATCCAGGAAGTTTCCAGGAGTCCTTTCATACACTGCAACTGCATGAGCCTTCAGACTAAAGAGCCATCTTCAGCCTTTTGATCCAGTGTGCATCAGTTAATTACTGAACTCCAGCAGCTGCTACTTCTCAGAAGAAAAGGGAGAGTTTATAACAACCAGAAAGGTAAAGAGAAACAAATAGAATATGGAGATCAGTAAAGAGCAGAGAAAGCCAGTGACAGGACTCGGAAATGGCACGAAGCTGAGTCAGGGAGTTTAGGCTGGATATCAGAAAAGGTTCTTCACCCAGAGGGTGTTTGGGCACTGGAACAGGCTCCCCAGAGAAGTGGTCACAGCACCAAGCCTGACAGAGTTCCAGAAGCATTTGGACAATGCTCTCAGGCACATGGTGTGATTCTTGGTCTGTCCTGCACAGGGCCAGGAGTTGGACTCGATGATCCTGAGCCCCTTCTAACTCAGCGTATACTATGATTCTATGATTCCATAAATACAGAGTATACAACATCAGGGAATAGTGTGCAAGACATCAGAAAGGTCTTTGTAGGTCAAGCAGAGGATTTTTCACTTACATTGTACAAAGCACGCAAGGCCATCCTAAACAAAAGAATGGAATCAGCATTGGATGCATCCAAAGTTTATTTTGTGTTCCTGATTCAACTGAGATGTGACAAGAGGAGAGCAAAAACCAAAACAAAAGACAACCCAAAGATTATAAACTATCCTAAGGGCTTGAAAGGATAAAAAAGAGGAAATACATATGTATATATCAATCTTAAGCAAATACCATCTTCATAAAACAAGCAACACTGCCCTAGGAAATCACCAAATGTATCTTGCAGACCTTGGCTAATTTTGTAATTATCCACTGTCTTTGTTACTTGATCGGCATTTTGGCATCATCTGATATTGTCCAAAATTGGTTCCAAATGTAGCACTGTATTTTGCAGAGATGTAGAATTACATTTTCATACTGAGATACCAGGCAGTTAAGCTTTATTACTGAGATTTTCTTATGTAAGTGCTTTAGGTCAAATATGGGATTTTCCAGGGTTCAGAGCCTGAAGCAGCACTTGCTGAATAAAAATTTTGATTTCATACATGCATAAGGCAAATATAATGATATCAGTGAAAGATGGTCCCTTATGAAAAAAAGAAAGAAAAGACTTTGTTTTATTACTTTTTTTTTTTTTAAGAAATAAATTGTTCCTAATTGAAGAACTGATTTCTGCTCTCTATTACATTCATATTGATTTGGAATTGCTTCTTATTTTAGTGAACAACTTTTGAGTTGATCTTATTCTTAGAGTTTTACAAAGAATAAAACTGCTATTCTCTAGTAATTATGTTTTAGCTATGATCTTTTTTCACATTTTTAGCTAATGACATTAAACCCTCACATCCTTCAGGAAAACTGTTCCTTAAGCTTTTTGACACAAGTTTCACTAAATAGCAAAGAACATTTAAAATGTGCAACTCAGACCTCAGAAATATATTAGTATAGAACTGCAACAATTAATGCTAAGAGAAGGGCAGGAATACTGTGATCTTGTTACTGAGCAGAAGAAGATCATAAAATGAAGAGAAATCTGGAGGAGGAGACCCCAAGAATGCAGTCCCAAGAATGAGACATAATATATTCAGCAGGATTATTCAAGCACAGCCAGTCAGCTTCAAAATCCTAGTTCTACTTCTAAGGTCTACAGCATATTTTTCATACATGTAGTAAACATCCTGTTCCGTATGAAAGAGCATCCAATCAAAGAGACTGTAATTAAGTTGCCATTGTTAATTAAGATGACAAGAAACCAAGAACAAACAAGAAACTTGACTTTTTTTTTTTTTTTTTTTTACTTTGGGGGAAATAATTAGACTTTTTTGACTTGTGACTGTTTTCCAAAATTATATAAATGAGAACGTGGGTAATTGTTAGATTAGGGGTAAAAAAACTGCTGGAAAAAAATAAAATCCTAAAACTGAGGAATAGGCACTGCAGGGAAAGTTTCCATGGACTAGGGGCATCAGTTAGAAGTACGTGCCTAGGCAACTAAGAGGTTCTTATCAAGGACCAAGCCCCCACTGGGCTTGACTGTCTTCAAAACAAATCAAAATCAATTTTCATGTGTTAGAGAGCTTACTTGTGGAAAAAGACAATGGAGGGGGAGGAGAGATTGAAATAACAGAGAAAGGACATGTCTGACAGCTAGTTAAGTCAGCACACCAGTGTGCCATTGGTTTTATAGCATTACAACAGAGGAGTCTGAAAGAAAACAAACATACATACCATACACCCCCAATATACCTTTACAGATACTTGTGGGGCACTGCCACCAAATAAGGGCTGGAAGAAACGTAAGAGTGCTAGCTTGAAAGTTTTGTAAAGGTGTCTTACAGCTGGCATCATAGAGGAAGTAGTCCATATACCACTAGAAGGGCTTTGGAAGTAAACTGAAACACCTTAACATCAAACGAAAGGAATGAATGCCAACACAAATAAGAAAAGTAGATGTCAAGAATTGTTACAGTAAGTGATAAAAGCATTAATGAAAGATCAAAAAAAAAAAAAAAAATTGCTAAGAGAGAAAAAAAGGTAATAAATTTCCCAAGGAGATAAATGTCGTAAGACAAGGCAAGTTCCTTACTTCTCCTGAGAGAAGAAAAGATACCTCTCCACCAAAAACCAAACAAGGAGGTGTTGAAACAGAACCAAAGATTCACGTAATGCACCCCAAAACTTCAGAGTATCATCCATTCTTCAGGGAAAGGACTGGAGTCTACAGAATCTACAGACCACCCTAAACAGAGATCTCAGGACTTCCCAGGGAACAGAAGGAAAGAGCCAATTCGGGCCAAGAAGCTGCTCTGAGCAAACAGCTGGTTTATCTCTGTTTTCTATACAATGTCAGTCTGTGATGTTCCCCTGTAATTGCCTCTCTGGAAAGAGTTGCACAAGAGCTTACACAGATGTGTACTGAAAGAGCACTTCCTTCTCTCATGTAATACAAAACGCCTCATGCTTGCGTTAGTTCTCCTTCACTTGCTTGTGTGGAGGGATATGATAATAACCAAAACAAAAATAAACAGAAGAGATGTCCACGGGCTAAAGAAAAACCTTTCTGAGGCTGGACTTTAGAAAAATGCACAGAGAATCCAGGACACTACAGACTGGTTAACTTTACATATAGTGCCTTGAGAAATACAGGTATCAGTGAATAGAGAAAACCAAAAAACAAACAAACACTTCAACAGTATTCATTTTAGCTTGTAACCACATAAAGACAAAACCCCCTTCATAAAGACTAATGCAATTTCAGAGCTTGTTGGCAGTTACAGTTCAGTGTTTCTGGAGACTGAAAACCAGTCCAGCATGAATTGCATAACAAATGACTGCCTTAAATCCATTCACCGGCCTCAAAATCTAGGCACTGGTCCTGAAATTCAGTACAAAGTTGTACCCAGGCTGGTGAAACCCTGGGCTTCCATGGAAAGAAGCGTTCCCCACACCACACTCCTCTCTAGCATCAGAAGTAGCAACCATGCAACCACAGCACCAGCTGGCACAGTGACCTGCCCAATGGAAGATTAATCTGCCAAAATAAGGTTTTCTATCTGATCAGTTGGCTGAACTGACTCACTCTGCTCTCCCAGATTGCTCAACCCAGTACAACATAAGCCAGGGAAACAGATGAGATGGTAGAAGTGTGGGATTGCCAATCCTGAATGTGGCCTCTGCTCAAACCATGTTATGTGCAAAGCCAAACCTCACGCTGAGATGTTCAGAAGGGATAGGGGGGCAATATGTCAGTCTTTGCAACTATTTAATAACTGAGCTTTATCTCAAAGAAAGTGCCTTTTTCTTACTGTGACCATAACTGAGAGGTCTGCAGTCTAACAGCTGTTAGAAAGCAAAGACTTCAGACCAATATGGAGCTCCTGAAATTGGAACCTAAATGTAGAGCAAATACATATTTTTGCACAGAAAATTTGTAAGACTACTTCTAAGAAATTAATTACACTTTAGGAGGATGTTCCAGCACAATACTGCACATGAATTGACAGGCTGAGCAAATTCAGGAACCTGCCATGTCTTCAAAGACAAGGTACTTCACCAGCTGCACCTCTCTGGATGGAGAGGAGACACCTGCAGCATCCACAAATACTGTACTATGTCTAGTGTCAGATATACCAGCCCGCCAATATAGGCTATTTTGGATTTTCCTTATCAGCAGAATCCATCTTTGATTCAGGTACAAATCAAACACTTTGTTATTCCTACCACTGAAAGACATCCATATGGAAAAGCGTATAGATGACTGTAATAAGTCATTAAAATATCACAGAAAAGGCAATTCAGATACAGATTTAGACTTTGCAGCACTGTGTATCTCCAATGATGACAAATGCATTAAACTAGTGAAAAATTATGTACATGAGTAATAAAGATCCCCAAAAGGAAAAGGCTTAAAAAATACTAGAACCAAACAAAAAAATATACCCTAATGTGTTCAATTTCTCTATCCTTTCTTCTTAGGTGTAAAGGATCTGTTTCTGACACTTGCAAAGCATGCTTCCCAAATGGAAAATTGCTGCCAACAGATGAAACAGTACAACTGACACCATGCAAGTTTGGCTTTTTTCTTTATTCACTTGTGGGACTTATCACACAAGCATTTGCCTCTGGCAACCCATTCTAATGCACATTGTGATAATGTCTCATTTTGACACTGAGTGGCAAAAATTATGCATAGTTTACACAGACACTGTCTCATGTTTTTCAAGGTCTCATCTTGGACATGGTTAATTGAAAACATGGGTCCCTTTATTCTTCATGCTTTGGTTGACAGTCACCATCGCACATTTCTCTACTGCAAGCCCTGCAACTCCCATCTCTAAATCTCATTACTGTGTATTCTCCAAAGGGAAAAAGCCATGGAACAACGACCTGCTCATATATTTAATTTATGCTGCTGTCCACCTTTTCTTAAAACTCAGGAGCTTTGATTTGTGTGACTTGGAAAGTCAATGACATGATTTGTAAATGAAGTAAATGATAAAGAGAACTCCAAACTAGCATACACAACATGCTACTCTTCTGCCTGTAATAGAGGGGGATTAATTTTGTGTTGTTACACTAAGTAGCTGTTGGCTTTTTTGGAAATCTACAGGTGACAGCAGGATCATGCTGGAGTTTATCCCCTCCCAGATACTCTGCATTTCTGTTCATGCACTTCCCCATTGTGCGGACAACCCCTGCACTTCGTTGCTGTGTTATCGACCATACAGTTCTTCTAATCATGTCCCCACAGTACGAGTCCTCCTGCCTTCTCAGTCCTTCCCAGGGAACCATGACCAGCATGGATGCTTATGTGCCACCTGCCCCCTGTGAGGTGTCTGGGCCTCAGACATATCTGCTAGAAGGATCCCGTACCACACAGCACTGAGTCCCATCCCCAGCCTGAAGAGAGCCAGGTCATGCTTGCATGTATTGCAAAGAACCTTTTCCATTTCTCCTCCCTCCTGACCTCCTTCTCTACCACTTGAGACTATCTATTGATATCCCACATGATTTAAGACTCAAATGTCTACATACCCCCATTTTCCATCCCTCCTAAGGCTCTACACTTTGGAAGCAGAACTGTCATAGATATGCTTTGCAAACAATGACTTCCCTCAGCTCCATCACTGGGAGATAGTAGTCTTCGGACCAAAAAAAGAAGTATGTTTAAACAAAAGAAACTTTCTTTCACATTTCAATGCATTTGGATTTTATTAAAAAAATTTTAAGCCATATTTTATTTTAAAACTGAGATGTTAATGACTGCTCAATGGCACATGTATAAATAGCACTGTTGAATGAATCAGAGCTCTGTAACTGCAAAAATACACAAAAATAATTATGTTCTCTGTCCTTTATTGTGTTTTCCTATTTTAGCATATACACTGGTGGCTACTTTACACAGAGCACCACGATAGTGGAAACTCTACAGAGTCACTGGCTTCCTACTACTGCAATATTGCTGGAATCTGATGGAGTAGAGCCAATAATACTGTCAAAACAAATAAACAAAGAAATTCCTGGCAGCACCATGTAGAGATGGAGGGGAAGGACAAAATTCAAAAGATACCCAAGTGAGAGTGTGTAAAATATGACAGAAATATCAAGAAGATAAAGACAACTCCTGTGATAAAGAGGAAGCAAGAGTTCCTTGTATTTTACAGCTTCCTCCTTCCAACTTCCAATGTAGTGCACTGAGATTTCTGGATTACATAACCTCTTCAGTGATTGCACTTTTGTAGTGAATTAAATATAAAAATGAATGACTGAATCAAGATAGCTATTAATGATGATAGTACAGACTAAAAAAGAAGCTGCATCTGCTAAAAAGGACATCACTGAAGTAGTTGAGCAAGCCTTAAAATTATCAAAGCACTAAGTCTCAGAGTTAATAACCTCTCAAATGAGGTTCTCATATTTCACGTTGTCAAGATCATGACGGAAGGCACACTTCCTTTCACATTTTTTAAGATTGTCTTTGCAGCAATGAGTCAAGAGACAACTTTCTCTTTAAATGAAAGCTCAGATTCCAAAACCAAATTTTATGGCAAAGGATGAATTTTGAAGGTATGCAGTTCTAGAAAATAGAAGACTTTCACTAAATTATCCTTATTTTACCATGTTCATGCTAGGAAATCAGCAGTTTTTTCAAAGTCTTAATACCTTTCTAGAAAAAATTATTTGAACATAGCTTTAATTATAAAATTATATCAGGTTTTCTTAGGCACATTCCTAATTTGAGATATGCATAAAATGCCCAAAGAAAATTATGAGCAGCTTTCCAACAGAGAGATACGTAGATCTACTTAAATCTCAGATCAGACAGATTTTTAGGACCATAAAAATATGGATGCTTCTTAAGTTTCTACTTAACAGCATAGCTAAGAACCAATATTTCAAACAAAGCTCTAGCTGTGACCTGCCAGAAAAAGTAGACTTTACTGTCTTCAAGCAACTGTGGTCTGGAAAGTAACACTAGCCAACATCTATCACCATCTAATGTTTAAGCAAAAATACATTCTTCCTTTCTCAGATTTTCCTTTTTGCTATCCCTTATAAAGTGAAGTATTCATTTTCTTCCAGGCTTTCCTCATAAAGCCCATGTCTCTGCATGGCAACATGCTACTGATCCTCCCATGAGACTGTCATCACACAGGATGGAGTGATCCCTCTAATTAAGGTAAGGAAGACATGACATTTTTGAAGGCCGTCCTTGAAGAAACACATTTCTTCATAATTTCATCAGACAGCCCATTTATGGTGCCAGCATAAAGTCAGAAGTTGACCCCTTCTCTTGCCCACCACTTCACTTATATCTTAGTTGTTGCCCTATAAAGAAACATATGCTGGTCTTCATTTCTGTGCTGATCACCGTAAGGTTTGAGTGGTATTACCTAAAATGGAGCATTTCATGAAGAACTGCCATCCTGTGGTAGGAATCCCACACTAGAGCAGGGGAAGAGCGTGAGGAGGAAGGAGTAGGAGAGATGAAACACTATGAACTGACTACAACCTCCATTACCCATCCAGCTGCACCAGCTGGGGGCTGGAAGAGGTAGAACAGGTAAGAGTCACTGAGCCTGAGAAGAAGGAGGTGGGGAAAGTGGTGTTTAGTCCTGTCTCTGTTTGTCACTGTCCTCTGTTTTTAACTGGTAGCAAATTAAATTAATCTTCCCCAAGTTAAACCTGTTTTGTCCATGATGGTAATCAGTGAGTTATCTCTCTGTTCTTATCTCAACTCATGAGTTTATTTTCTTCCCCCACCTTGTTGAGGAGGGGGAGTGAGACAGTGGCTGGGTGGGCATCTGGCAGCCAGTCAAGGTCAGACTTCCTAATAAGTAACTAAACCCCACAAAAAAGAAACTAAAGAACTTCTATAGCACATTAGAGATCACTTCAGCTCTCAGTCAACAGGGAACATGAGTATGTGGACCGAACCACTGTCTGATGACAGACCCACTCCTGCTTCTGCCTTTACCGTTTGGAACATAATCCGAACTCAGCTGTGAGAGAAAGCATGGGACAGCACATTTCCAGTTTGGGGGTCTTCCATGTTGTCTTCATGCAGTGCTCACACAAACCAAACTGATTATTACCAACAGATAAATAGCAGTTATGCCCCAAGGAGAGCAAACAGAATTTGTCAGGCAAACAGAAATTTTTCAGCAGGTGGAACACTCCATAGCAGCAGAAGGGTAACATTTTATGCAGATCTATTGTTGCAGATCACCAGTACTACCAGGAAGGCTTTGGTTGTTTAGGGTTTTTTAATATGAATATATGGTTTTGAGGGGAATCTTAGGGAATAATTTAGGGAAAGGAAAGAATGGATAGGTAAAGATCCTTCACACTGCAAATCTTTAAATCCTCCTTACAATGAAAGATGCGGTAAGTGACGCTGTCATGCATCAAAAGGTTTGACCTGAGAAAGTTACTTCAAACTGAGTTCCACCTTTTCTAGTCAAGAGGCTCCACTTCAAAGGGCACTGGAGTAACAGCATATCAATTGCTGCATGCAGGGTTCTTCCTCCATTGTTTTTTTACAGAGAAAGATGATTATAGAGTGGCATATGTGAGGGGGTACAAACTCCCTTCTGTTTCTGCTACCTTTAGCAACAACCAGTCAGTTTCCATCAAATTTGACAGAGAGAGGAAGTAAAAAAAATCTACTAAGCTGATGCAGTGTTTTTGAAGACAGGAATCAGAGCAGAGATGTTAAATTTGATCAGTACCCCCACTGAGAGAAAAGCTAAATTCTGAGTTTGGCTTTCAACACACAAAGAAGAATCCACTTATATTAGAGATATTGTAACAGAGTCAAAATTGCCTTTATCTCCATTCAAAAAATCAGATTTCACACCTAACTAGATGTCAGAGGATCAACCTACACTCCAAGTGACACACACACATCCACACCCACAAATCCTCTTAGTAAACTAGGCTTCACAAGTTTCAATATTCCCAAATGTACTTCAATGTTTAATATGAGTTTCTTTTCTTTATTCAGCAACGAAAGTGCTTTAAGCTCACTTACACAGCATTCCTATTTGGATTGACCCCAGAAAGCTGTGGGACAGCTTTAAAATAAAAATATCAAGATGTCAGTCAGCAGTTCCTGGGCTATTTGGCTCACCTGACACAGCTTCAGTCTGCCCTGGGGAGAAAGTAAGTGGGTGTGTAAATGCAAAACATAACGTTTCAAGTAATCTGTTTTGAGGCGTAACAGCATTTGCCATACTTATTCAAAACCACAGATCATTTCCATGGAGAATACTACAGGACAAAAAGACAGATCACCCCACTGCATGTTAAATCCCTCTGTATTTCTGCAGTAAAGAACTGAAGAAGGATGGAAGTACAGGGATGACCTGCATATATTCCCTCCTATAAATGTTTAAGCAAAAAGGGGATTTTAATCTCAATTCTATATTCATACTGCACACTGCCATGTGAAGACAGTCCCTTCTTCCATACAAAGTTGCAGCAGCTTAAAACAGGATTCAAAATCTGATAATTTATGCCACTTTATGCATTTGCGGACAGAAATACAATTCTATAATTCTAAATGATTTCCTGGGGTTTCTATTGTGTGTTGCTGTATAAAACAGGGTGTCAGACCCTTCTGTTGCAAAAGGGCATTAACATTACTATATCAAATGTTCAGTGTCAACAAGTAAATCATCAAGAAGAGTTGACGAGCTGAAAATTGAACCTACCTTTCAGTATGGCTGTTAGACCGACAGTCTCGATGGTTACCATAGTAATCCTGTGGCAGTTTCAGATTTATTGCCTTGTACTGCACCATTACAAAGGTTCTTCAGCTACCTTCTGCACTGTTTCCAGAGTCAAGAGGAATGCTATGATAGATGTCCACTATCCAGAAGATATATTCAAGGGGATGTAATGCAGGAAAGCTGTCCTTTAAATGCAAATTACATGCTTTTTGCCCCTTTTAGAATATTAAAGAGTGATTTCAAAGGAATGAAAACAAAGGACTCTGACCTCTGACATCATGTTTCTTTGCTGTACAGATCACAATCTTCTGTGGGACTGCCTACTGCATATTTAAGAGCATGAAACTGAAAATGAGGTAATAAATTTCACTAAAGATAGTCTGACTAATGCATTGATTATGAAAATAAGCACACAACTGAGCAGTTACTGGAGCAGGTAGTCACAGGGTCTTGTTCGGTATATTTAGATCATTCTGTAACCATTAGAAAATAAATTATTTCATTATATTTTATTTATATCCCTTTACATTTTCATTAACACAAAATACTACTGCTACGTGGAATAAATATGAACCCTTAGTATTCCAATATTCACAAGCTACACCATAAAGATGTGCATTAATGTTACCAGATTGCATTAGATTTTAGTTTACCTCTGTGATGGTCTTTAAAGGTAAACACTCATAATTTGCCTTTTATTACAACCCTAAATATTGCTTGCTACTCTGTTCAGCCACATCTTAAAAAACCAACTTCTTCTCTTGTTAGTAAGCATTGCAATTCATGAAATATTCCATTATATTTTACTGGATTGTGTCCATAATTCTCTTTGATTGCACAGCAATAAAAGACTGAGGGAACACAGGCTATCTTTCCTATCAAGTGCAGAACAACCATGCACTAATTTGTGTATTAGCAATTCCCGTGTGAATACTACATTATTGATTCTGCCATCTAAATTCCACTGTTTGACAGGAAGGATATTGTGTGTAGGATTAATAAAATTTTTTCCTCAAGCAATACTTTTTATAGCATTGATTGTGTACTTTTACTTCAGAAAAGCTTCTGTAAATGTAAATTACAATACGAAAACAAAATACTTCTGTATTGCAACATAGTAAATACAAATGAAGATATGCTGCGTGACACCAAGTCTGTAATACACCTGTGGATTAAAACATAGGGCTGAAATTGCTTTTAAAAGGCAAAGGTTCATGCAAAAGGACACAACACTCTTTTGATCACTAGAACACATTCTCATTGACATTGGAAGGTATGCTATCCCAAAGACAAATGGCAGAAGGTTTACAGTCTGCTGTTTGCAGCCATGCAGCCCAAATTTTGTGACCTTTTTACTGCAGAAACAGCTGCCCTTCAAGTGTTCTCCTTCAGAGACAAATTGTTAAAGCATTATCAAAAATGTCATGTCTTGCTTGTAAGAAAAATAAAGGTGAGGCTTTGGCTGGCTTATTGTATCACAGAAACACCAAGACACCCTCAAGCATCATTTCTCTGTAAGAGGTGGTTACACATGAGCAGATGCCATTTATTTTCATTAAATCTGGGCTGCCCGTTCTGCCTTCATGGTCACATCCTGAGAAACCACTCCACCAGGAGAATCCTTATCTTTAAATCAAATGTATTTTGAAACAAATGTAAATGGAAACAGAAAGAGTAAAAAATTAAAACAAACAAACAAACAAACAAACAAACAAACAAAAAAAGGCCGAACAAAACAAATATTAAAAAAAAACAAACAAAAAATGCATTCCCCCTCTGCCAGGCCTGGCCTGACTGCATCTAAAGGAGCCTAAACGAAACAAAAAGTTCATCAGGTCAAGCCATGGTTCCTGCCTCCATATGTCCTTTCCCTAACAGCCTGCTTTTTCATGACTCTGTGTGCAGACAACAGGAAAGACCAAATGGGGTTCTACACCCATCCTGTGGCCATGGCTCCAGCGAGGCTTTGGGCAGGGCAAAGGTGTGCATGTGGGTGTACCAGCCCACAACCTGACTGCGGTAGCTGCTTGCTCTGCCTGAAGACAGCAAACCCCATCCCCTCATCTCCTGGAGCCAGAACACCTGATGGAGCCACTGCTGGGGCTCCTCTGCTTCCTCTCAATGTCCTCAGGTTTTCCTCTAGAAGCAAAGGTGGTGCAGGAAGTGAGCAAGGCTGCATCCTGGTCTTTTATTTACTTTACTTTTTATGCTGCCCAGAGATCTGATCCTCATGGTTTACACATAGACCTAGAGGCACTGAATCTACAAAGCTACAATACATTATTATGACTGGTGATTAATTGTTTGCATCCTCCCTACCTCGTCTCAACCCATGCAAAATCAGTTTCAACTGTGGTCCTATTTCTCCCTCCAGATATCAGTGTAGCAAAATATAAGGCTACAAATCTCACAGAGTGTGTTTCTTATTGTATGTTATTATCTTTATAAAAAGTGTGTTGCACAGAGGGATCTAAGAGTTCTTCCAAGACTAAAGCCTGGTTAATGCTCCTCAGGAATGACAGGTTCAATCCCACATCATTTCTCCTTCAGAATTAGTCCCAGAAAATTAATTTCTCAGTAGCTGACAGAGAAGCAGAAAATCAGGTGTTATTAGAAGTGAAGGATGGCATTAATAAAACATAAGGAGTAGAAACAGATCAAATATGTAAGATTCAACAGCTGGTTGCCAATGAAGTCATGTTGCTTGTCAGACACCATTACAGGCTGTTCTAATCACCCTCACTAAGAAACATTTCAAATGCACTATATTTTAGGTCATAGAAATATTTACTTCTGTTTTCTACAAAAACTATTAATAAATTTAGATGCAACTATATGTTTCTTTTTCTCTCCTTATTTCTCCTGTCCAAAAGAACTTCTATTCTGCAAAGGGCAGGAAGGGATCAGGGATCAATTGACCGTATACACCAGCTAAGGCAGGGTCCTTTTCTCTCCGTACAATGACAGCAATGTGACATTTCCAAGCTTGCTGACATCATGAGTCATTTTAATGTAATTTTCTATACCTCATTTATCAGCAGACAATTAAATAACGAGGCTGTGAAGGAAAATGGAACTCTGCAGATCCCAGACTTTGCCCATAACTTTGCCCACTGCCCATTGACTTGGGATAACCCAGTGCTAGGCTTGATGCACAGTTTGCTGAGGATCAGCAGTCTCATTGTTAGCCATGTTGCAGATAATAAAAACAATAATTTTTGCACTGCACATGCAATCACAAGATACAATGTGAATTGAAATCAACTGACAGCAGGATGCAACCTTTACCCTGCATCAGAAGCTATGCAAAAAACATTAGCTTTTTTCTCTGCAGGAAAAAACCCTGAGATAAGTGAAAAATGCTTCCTTGTGGGTATGGTGCTGCTGACTAGTCAAAGCATTTTCTTCAGCTTGGTGCATGTCAGTATTGGCATCAGATGTGGACAGAGAGAAACTCTCAGTAATAAGAGAGCTGGGCAACAAAATCACACCAGTGTCCAGTTAGAGAAATCCTTCATAATCTTTTCTGGTGCTATAGCAGGAGGAGTTTGCTCCTGAGGAAGGTGGCCTGTGAAGCAAAGAGAAAGGCACAGGGATCTCTTCACACATATGCATCTACCAAGAAGGATCTCATGATGTTCTTTCAAGCGCTGCTCCTGCAGAAAGCTTTGTGATATGGAAAACAGACATGGGACTCATCTCTTCTCAACACAAGAACTGAGGAGTTGTCCAGAAGGACAACAGAGCTAAAAACATTATCCTGCCCAGCAATTCAGGGACAAGCATAAGGAGTGGAAAAACAGTAACAGATATATAAATGCCAACAAGTCAATAAAAGTTGCTGGGCTAACAGTGGTGAGCTGAAGGTGTCACTTGCTGGAGTAACCAGCTCATGAGCCAGTACTTTACTAAAAAAAAGTAATTAAGATTACCTTTCTGATTTAAAATTGAATGTCCAGGTAGTTTCAGGAATCAACATAAATAAAAGAGCACTGATTTGTAAAAACATAGACATTTTCCAGTTCATTCCAAACTCAATGGAAAAATGTATCTTGCTGATTATTTTAATACTGTTACCTGCAAACTATAGTGGTTTATCAGGGCTGCTTTAACAATGTATCTTAAGCTACTAGGAACACTCCAGAGACTACAGAAATACTTATTTTCTTTCAAAATATGACTCAGCATGGGCAGAGTTCTTCCCTGCCAGTCCTTCCTTTCTAGCAGGTGAACTATATGGACCTCAAGTAAAAATGGGGCTACATGGATATCAGACAAAAAGTAAGCTTTTGGTCATACTCAGAAGAAGAACATTTAATGACAAAGCGCCTTCTCCTTCCCTTGTTGTTCCAATGACATGGAAAAGCTAAAAATGTCAAAATGCATCAGTGGTTTAAAAGCTGTGGCTGTAAGACACACGAGTCAGGTAATTTTTTCTTCCTACGTGAGTGGTGATGCAGGTGTACTCAGCAATATTTCTTGTAAGGCATTTTAGATAGAGGTGGCAGTTAAGACTGGGGACCTGAGGCAGTAGGATTTGAGAAGCAATTGGCATATGAAGGGAGAGAACAAAATCATTTAGCATTAGCCAACCTCTTAGATTAGTCATAATTGAACAACTAAAATACCAGCCAAGTTTCAGAGCAATTTGCATTTTTGGTTCTGGTTTAGATGACAGTGATAGCTGTGATGGAGCAGTAACGTTTGCAACTAGGATGAGCACAAAAGACAAGGTGCCCTTCCTTCATTTCCTTCACTCTGCAGCCGGTGTGGGATCTTTGATCAGACTTCAAAAGCCTTCACCTGCACTGTTACAAGCTGAATCAGCATGTGGAGGATAAGGAATGAGGGAATGAATGGGATACGACCAACTGAAAACCTGCTCAGTTCTGTCTAACTCTGAAAAGATTTCCCAGTAACAGGAGTTCAACTCATTCACTTTCAAGGCCTGAAAGAGTCAATTTTTTCACAGCTTCCTAGCTGCAGTGGAAGAGGAGCCTGAAGGAGTGCTAACATTTCTTTTGTTCTCAGGACCTGAACTTAGCTAAATTTTCTCACAAAAACAGGTTGAGAATACACTTCATTTTTTTTTTCTTACTGGCCACCTTTTTGTCTTTTTTTATCTAGCATGACTCTCCTTACCAATAGCAGTATGCAATAGCTGCCTGTAAACCAGAAACAATTACATAAACATTGAAGAAATTACACACTATTTTCGAGTGCATTATTTTGGGCCTTTGTCCCATGCTCTAGATTTGATACAAATATTTCACTCGATATTCAAAATACTAAAGCACCTCATGATAACATAGTTTGAATTTTAAAAAGTCTATTCTGGTACAATTCATCATTACATGATTGGAAAAAGATGGAGTCAGCATTTTGGAAGTTGGATAAATGAGCACCTAACTTTTGGACTGCTTAGGCATGAGAATTACTCCAGAAGTCTTCAAAACCCAGCTAGTTTGTTGTCTGTTGATTTTAGAAGACTGTAATTTGGTCATACAGGAGAAAGAGAAGGTCTCTTATTATAGAAAATACATACTTTTTATTGTTGTTTAAGGTCTCAAATTACTACACTGTGCAGTGCCTCCTGATAGTAATAGAGGCAGCATTTGACAAAGGCAACATGATGTAGCGAGCATCCCATCGCTATTCCACCAAGACTGTAAATAGTAAAATTATTATCTCAAAGTCAGAAAATACTAAATACCTGAAATGTATTGGATGAATAAAATGCATCTGGGTACTCAAGGTGGCTCATTCAAAAAATTTCTTCAAAACACTTATAGGGAATTATTATTTGTGAGGATTTGAGACAGGGTTAGCTTAATGGCACACAGGAAAGCACACTGAATGAAGAAACCAACTGGAAGGAGCACTTATTCAGCTAATAGTGAACTAATATGCTGACTCGCTGCCATCAAGGCACTGTGGTTAAATTCCTGATGCTTATGCTTGAGTTAGGAATCACAAGTGGGTGACATCAGTATATACAGAGAGAGAAAATTTCTTGACTTTGGTATATGTAAACAGGGAGTCAGTACTTTGGAACTGCTGCTCTGGAGATTTGAAAAAGTAGGTGTCAATTATAATGACTTTGCATTATGAAGCAGACTTATTCCACTGGATTATGGCTTTCATTAGGATTTACAAAGGTTGCTGTTGCTATTCCAGCTACTCATTGCATATAAATTCATTCTTGGACAAGAATTTTCTTGCTTCCTTCAGAAATGTCAACAGGAAAATATTTTGCCCAGCCAGTTGAAAAAAGTGTAATAAAATAATACTATGTATGCCTCGTTATTTTAGAAAGAAACCTTTTATTACTCTTTCTTTGCAATAGCCCTCAGAGAATTTTAGGACAAGATGTTAGAAAATTATTGGAGTCACCTTTAAAGGGTTTTGGTCTTTTGGAGGGTTAGGGTGGAAATCAAGTCCCATAGAAATTATTTAAGTACTACCAAACAGTGAACTAGTAAACAAAATAAAGGTAATAGAATTTGACTTAATGGTAAAGAACTGTGTCTGCATGAAACACTGTGCACACAAAAGTCCTTCTGAATGCTAGGGATGAGTCAAGCAACAGGAGTGATGTCTTCTTTTGCATTCTTCTGTGCCATCACTCTTTAATGTCAGCAAAACAAGAGAGCACAGACAGAGCACAGAGAAAAAGGGCATTATCTACGTTATTCCTGATCCTGACTCTTTAACAAACAGTTGTGTTTTTTAAACTTTATAGTGAAGAATGGTCTGCACTAATAATGTATGTCACATTATTGATAGAGCAGACCAACTTCATACCATAGGGACACCACACTATTAAAACCCCAGCAATATTTTCTATTGCTAACAATGAATAAAATTTAAAAGCAAACAAAACAAAACAAAAACCAAAAACACCAACAAAACCAACCAAACAAAAAACCTAATTGTGACATTCAACTCCCAGATATGCCAAACTGTTTTTTGCAAATATTTTCTGTCCATGCTTATATACATGCCATGCACTTTTATTTCAAATCTTCAAAATAAGAATGCAAAACAGTGCCATCTGGACATTCCCTCCCCTTGTACCCGGGAGTTTTAGGACAAGCTGGCAAAAACCTGTCAGAAAACCCAACAGCTGTGTTCCTTCTCTATCCCAAACAATAGATGTTACAAGAATAAAATAAAAGTGAATTTTGTTACAGCAACCGCTGAGCATCACACACCAGGCATGGAATGTCTGGACTGCAAAGGATGTACCAACGTTGTTATGGTAACTAGATGACAACTTTCATGCACACAGCTGGCGCTGGCACCTCTGAGACTGAACTATAGATTGGCTGGGGATCTGCCCCTGGCCCTGCCCCATCACATCACTGTGCTGAGGGTACCTAAGTGTTGCTGTCCCAAAGCGCAGCCCAGGCCCCACATGGCACAGGTAGGCAACTGACAGCCTCCCCTGGGTTTCTCATGGCCTCACCATGATCCCCAGAGTTTGCAAAAGAACATGCTGCAGCTGCCAGATCATTACAGGGTATGGTAGAAAGGACACAGGCTTGAAATCTCCAAGTCACCATCTCTAAAGATATTTGTGAGAACTACAGGTATTTTCGGTGAACTGGATAGTTATATTGAACCCTTCATTTTAAATAAAGACGCGCAGCACTCCTCTGCTTATGCAAAAGATGCAGGAGGCATTTTCTTTCCACTAAAAATAGACACCATTCACTCTATCATAAAGTCTTTTGTCTCACAGCCTTACACAATGAATAGTTGGTCCAGCTATACTCTGCCAGAAGAGGAGTGTTTCCCTTTCTTCCTGTGTCCCAGCTTAACCTCCCTCCCTTTCCCCCATCACCTACTCCATCTATTCATTTGATTGGAGTTACGTTGGTATCTCTGCAAAAGTTTGAATTGTGGGTTCCCTGGTACACAGCAGTGCTGTCAACACGTGATGTGACCTCTTTGCTCCGTGTATTATTACAGATAACAGCTTCCAGCATTAAGCTCAGCATGCCTTAAGTGAAGAGTATTTTCCTCATTCTACTCCCCTGCTTTGCCTCCTACTTTTGCCACTGCCACATAGCTACAATGAGAGGGAAAACTGGGCCTTGTTTGACCTCGACCAAGAGCACTGGCACACACTTCCAAGCAGGTTTCTGGGAAAATTGCCTTCAGAAAGAGTTAGATTGCCCATAATAAGTACAACTGCCTGGAACAGGAAAATCAGCTTCCCATTATACGTGTGGAAGTGAGGTGCAATACACAGGGATGTCCCTGGGGGTGACTGGCTAGAGAAGAGAGGGCCAGAGCCAGCCTGCACTGCCAGCAGCGGCAAGCACTGCTTACACACTGTACAGCAAACCTGTGCTCATGAGTTAGATGTGCCTGAACAAACCTTCAGTCACTTAGCCCCATCACTACTGCAGGAGCCTTGCTGCAGAATCATACCCGCTCTTCTCTGAAGGACTCAGGTACAGTACTCCAGCTGTTCAGAGCTGGCCTGATCTCTCAGGGGTGTTAATGGCTAACAAGTACCGATTTGGCACCACAGCACTGGAGCTCACAGATGAATACCTGAGGATCAGAGGCTAAAGGTGCAGCACATATCCTCGTGACATGAGTTGTCCTCAGTAGAGAAAAGATGATGAGTTATGGTCAGATAAGATGAAGAAAGCTGAGGACGAAAGGCATTTTGTGAATTTCTGCTTTGAGGTCTATTTTTAAATATGATGTATTGGCCTTGACCTATTTGTGCACTTAGAGAAATTCCTTGAAGGAAATGGGTAAGCAATGGGATCATTATAAAGATGAACACCATGTGAGCTTTTTCTCTTAATATTATCTTGAGAAACCTCAAAAAATGCAGTTGCTATAACCAGAAAGACATTTTAGATCATCTGAACCCCTGTGTTACAGGACAAGCACACACTGCACAAATATACAGCAGTAAAAATACCTGCTTCTCACAGCATTACTTCTCTCATAGATTAGCTATAGAAAAAAAATGCTGAATTTTAGAGAAAAAAAACCCCCACCTGCTGTGCACTGTAAGCCTGCTTCTCTGAGTGTGAAAATAGGTAATATTTAGGAAGCTCAAAGTGACTTTGAGGTATAAATCCCACTGACCTGGCACTGGGAGTGAGGCAGTTGGGACAGTTATATCCACCATTGCTTGCTAAGTTCCTTCTACAGCAAGAAATCTACACAAAGCTAAGATTAATTTACATGGACATTTACTCAATTACATGGGTTTACCTAACTCAATATTTTTTTTTTTTTTTTTTTTTTTTTTTTTTTGACTATGTGCAAATACAGAATAGATAGGATGAACTGTTACAAAACCAAGTTCTGGTTATGGTACAGTAAGCTAAAAATTCTATATATTAAAAGTTCAGCTGACCTGACCTGCTTAGAGTAGCAACAGTTTCTGCCCATGGAATGCTCCGAACTCTGAGTTCAGCTGATTTTTCCTCTTAAATCTTTCTTTGCTAATGCAGAAACCACGCTGCTCTTAACAGACCTTAAGTGATGACCCTTCAAATACCCAGTAGTTTATATGCACTTTATATGTATTTTTGTGAGCACCCAGAAACCTGATATTTAAACCTGAGACAACACCGAAGTCTCATTTTAAAATAAACAAACAAAATTGATAAAAATCAGAGATGATTTCTTCCCTTCTTCCTTTTTTTTTTTTAACACAAAGATAGGAAAGATGTCTATTTTAAGGTTGTTTAGATTTGTATTATTTTAGTTAATTGCAGGAAGCTTAATTTTTTTAAAATCAACCTTCTTTCCAGAACAGCACATGCTTATTACATTCCCCTGGCTTTTTTGATTCTGATGTTCTTTTCTATCCTACTACTCCACCCTTTTCCTCTTTCCACTTCTTTCCTGCTATGAGCGTTAAACTAATTTGGATCTCTCCACTGAGGGAAGATTTACCGGGAAAGTTCTGGTCTTCACAGCATGCAATAAGCACATCTATGCTCACTCTCACTTTTGCTGATCTCTCAAGCCAGGCTTAAAGCATTCTCTGGCCTCTGGCTCCCAACTTCACAAAGGGCTATAATCAGAGAAGCATCTTTGTTAAACCTGTGTATCCTGGCTGAAAATGGAAAGGTAGTCTCCAAGAGAGGCACTAGTCCATTAAGAACAGCAGGATCAGAACCTCGAAGTGTATTCTGAATTAAACAGGGAGCCACTGGAGTGTGTAGAGCATTAGTGTGATATGCTCGTGGTACTCTGTCCTCCCCAAAAGACATACCACTTGTACACAAGTTTTAGCAGTGGCTTTCACCTCCTGTGCATCTTATGTCTCTGGCATGATGCCCTAAATCTAAAGTTATATGAAACCGGAAGGGATTAGCAGCTTCTGTTTCATCAATTGTATTACTTTTAATTGCCTTGAAGGATTCATTTGTCTTCACTCCAGTAACCTTTGGCAGCAATCAGCAGTTCAAACACCACTACTCCCACACACATCAGCTCTTTTCAGTCACATTATATTTACTGAAAGCTCCTTAAGAAAAAAAAAAACACACTCATTCAGTTAGCTTTCTAGATGTATTTATTTAAATTCCACTTCTGATAAAACTAAAAGATTAAGTATACTTCTGAGAAGCAAGAAAATGCTTCACCATCATCAGGAATGGGCCTTAAATTCTTGTCTATGTTTTACAAACAGCATAATCAAAGTTCAGTAGAGAATATGCAAAGATTGCAAATCTATAACAGAAAGAGAAATTTACATAAATAACAGATATGAATATCTGATGTTTACAGAAATAAAACTGCATGCTACGCAAACAGACTAAAGTCTACAACACTAAACAACATTTCATTATGCTGATTTTTCAACCCAAAGCTCGCTGTAGGTGATTATGTAGGAGGCATTAGAAAAAACACTATATATTATTATACTATATTGCTTAAAGAAATGTGGACTAAGAAGTAGAGACAAATGGGGATTGTTTCCCCCTCCCCCACAAAACTTTTAGGGTTAGAATTTCACAGCTACAGCAGAGACCTGTACAATTCAGTGGGAACCTGGTACCCAAAGACCTTAAGAAACCTTTAAAAATCTGATCCTTAATATCTCCGACTGAAAGTGGGAATTTGAATTTTTTAAGGGTCTTATGTAAAATACCAAGTAAATTGCACTGATTACACTGACTCGGCTTTGGAAATGTGAGAGGGTCACATAGAAAGATGAGAATTTACTTACTACTGTGAGTTAAAATGTGAATTATAGTAACACTGTCAGCAGAATAGTACTCAATCCAAGTCACCCACCCTCGAGTTAGCCTTTCTCAATGCATGAGCCAAGGCTTACAAGCCCAAGTGGTCTTGCAAGCACGTGTGGTTTCCACTGGAATCAGCAGGACCCTACAATTGTGGCAGAGGCAGAATTTTGTCTAACAGTCATTGTTTCTTTTTAATAGAGATAAAACACTGGTTTCTCTAGTACCTGGAAGACACTGACATCATGTCACATTAAGAATACTGTCAGCACCCACTAAAAAACTTAAATGGATAAGCTAGCCTACAAACCTCAGGGATTTAAAAACAAATTTTTAAAAAAAGGCCCAAACCCCAAAATTCCCTAAAAATCAAGAACCAATACCTCATGCCTCCAAATGCATTGTGCTCAACAAGGTCACCCTCCTAATTCAGAGAATTCAGTTAATCCTCTGGATGAATGCACCATGTGTCGCACTCCCAATGAAACCACACAGGCTCCAAATAAGAGGCCATCAACTACTGCTATAAATGCACTCACATGGCTGGGAGCCTGAATAGCACAATTCGATTTTCTCCTTTTCAATAAAAAAACAAAACAAAGAGAAGTGTTTTACTGAAGGTGTGCATTGTTTAAAAGGTCAAAAGGTGCATTTCCTTCTAAATTTTAAAAGCATTTATCAAGCATGAAATAAATAACATGTGCAAGTCAAAGGTTAATAACCCAGGGTCTTTAATGTGCATTTACTAGCAACTTTTTTTTCCATTAACACCATCACCTCTTCCCTGTCTTTCAACATCCCCCAAACTATTCTTGCCTTGTGTCTCACTGATTCACACAACTGAGAAGTAGTAATCATTTTGCTGTTAATCTTCAGAAAACTGCTGCACAGAAAACAGGTTTTTCCTTCTGTTCCAAAGTCTGAAGGGAATGACCACTAGAGAGAAGCAATTGTTTCCTTTCTCCTCTAAAGAGTTTGCCCAGGTTTCATTTGTTTGTTTGAAGATGAAAAGACTAGTTTCATTAGTATTTTGAAGACACTGACATCATGCTACCACAAAAATATCATAAGCAAGAGGATAACCAAACTCTATGCAGCAGATTTTGATTTTAGAGATAATGGCATTAGTCCAAGATAGATTTAAATGATTTAAATAATGTGACTGTAGAAATTCATCAGTGCTTTTGAACATAGAGTATAGCTCTAATTATATCTGAACAATTAACCTTTACAATCATGCTGTTTAGAATGCTTCTCTGAGTGGGTATATTCTTAATAATTGGAACATTAAGTAAAATTGCTATCTAAAGGGTTGTCAAAAATCTTCAATAAAAAAAATTATATTGCACTGGGGTGGAAACAGGACAAAATAATTGCTCTCCAAATGTGTATTCTACCATATTCACTTGCAACAAAATAAAGAAAAGGAAAGATGGCATTCCTGCATGTTCTCTACATATCTAGAAAATATAGAGCAGTATTGAAAAGTTTCAAAAGCATTTCCATACCAATAGTAAAAGGTAGCAAAGGGTAAAACAAGATAACTTAGAATTTGTTCCTCCATTCTTTCCTGCAGGGTAGAATAAACCTATTGACATATCTTTTTCATTTCTCAGGCTGATTTTTGTTTTAATTCTGCCTAAACTGTCTTCATGATTCTAAGCAAATCTCTAGCATTATTACTTGTATTTACAGAAGGAAGATTTTTCCCAAGTCATCCTTTCAGCAGTGAAAATGAAGACTGCTGTGTTTACTTGGAAAATATTTCTCAAACTCCATTACGTGATTAGAGAAGACAAAAAAAAACCAAAAAAAAAACCCTACAGGTGAAATTTAGACTGAGCTTGCACGTTCCTCATTAAGTTTAACTCCACTCTTCTGAAAACACACTTTGCTGAACAAGAAAATCAGATGAATTTATAACTGCTCTTCACAAGTAGCAAATTGTGTCAAAAATCTTTGATTTTAGCATGTAGATATCAATGGATCTGAGTATTTCCAGCCAAGCATCCTGGTCAATACTCTCAGATGACAACTCATATTCAAAACCACAGATAATCTACTATATGTAAATCCAGAATATGTTTCCTTATCACTTCTGGACTTATTCCACCACTGTACTAAGCTGTTAGCCTTATTGCTAAATACTCTTCTGTTGGGAAGTTACTCTGAGCTACCCTGGATGGGAAGGCACTTCACATCTACTGGTCTTTGTACCGCAGGATGTACATTATATGATTATCTTGCCCAACTCTAAAAGTCTCTTGTCAGTGGAGGCCATTTTTATACCATGTGGCTAGACAGTTGTATGTTCTGATTTCTTCTGCCTTAAACTCCAGTGCCTCCATATCTGCTATGTGCTCTCCAGGCAAAAGGCTGTAGGACGCAGACAGGATTTTCACATCAGCCACATGAAAAACCTATTTCAGGCTCTCAAAGTGGAAAATGGTACTATGGGTCACTTAACACTATCAGTCATTTTATCTCACAAGAGCCATGAATGTGAGGGCTGGGTATAAGGAGGATTATGCCTTGAGCAGCTCAAGACTGGAAATGTCTTGTCTGCTCCCTGAAACACCACGGGTACATCTAGGAGCTACTAGCACGTGCATCTAGGAATGGGCATTCATGATTTTTCAAAAAAAAAAAAGATCAAGATATTAATCAATTTGTGGAAGTAGGTTTAAAAAAGGAATATAAACAAACAACTCAGGCCCTCTTTATCTTTCCATTAGTCACTGCTTCCAAAAATGCCTTTTTTGTTTGGTTGGTTTTGTATTCTTTTTCTTCCAAAAAATGCCACACATTTTCAGAAAATTGATTTGAGGATCTATAGTGCTAACTTCATCAGGAGCGCACGTGCATTTTAAATAACTGACTTAACATCAGGCTAACCTTGACCTATGCAGTATTTGGTGGCATATATTGAAAATCCTCTGTGTCAGTGCAAAAGTGAAGCAGCAGGAAGTAACCTGCGTGCCCAACACCAAGCTTCATTTGGCATTACTTTGAGTATAACTCTTATACTGGGGCTACACAGAAACCACCAGGCAGACCTCAAGAAATTGAGCTAAGAGATGACACTGAGGCCACTGTTACGTCAGTTTGGAACCTGCTGTCTGTGTGTTGGAGCTCTGGAAGCCACCTTCATCTCCCTCCTGAGAAAAACCTTACTTACCCCACTCACTCTGCAAGGAGGGAGATACTGGTTCTGTGACGGTGTGTGAGGACCACAATATTTGTGTTGGAACATCAGAAACATCTGCTTCTGGCCAAATGCAGTGCTTGCAGTCCAAATATCCAAAAATCTCTGCCACCTAATGGCTGGAATAAACCAGGACTTAACTTGCACACATTGACAGTCATCATAAAATGAAAATGGTTGGAACCCAGGGCCTAGAAATCTCTGCACAAAAACCAGTGTGATATTACTAGAGAGAATAGTAGTTTGAAAATGGAAGGATCATGTGATAGGACTGGAAGCAATCTGAAGGTAAATCTCAGCTATATTCAGGTCACGAGCTCAACTCCCTTGCTACTTTCAAGCCTGAAATTTATTTAATAGAAAGAAATAAAATGTGAGAGGGAAGGGAATGAATTATCCTACTTTAACATCATTGAATTATGTGCCATGAGGTTACTGCACTGAAGTTTTCATCAGCATGAGCAGAGGATGGGTAAGCTAGGGAGGAGCGGATGTGCCAACAACAGCTTTTAGCTCTATCATTATATATGTCTTTAATTATGAATTTGTACATTTGGGTAATTCATGGACCCACACCTAGTCTAAATCTGGTCTTTAATCATGTCATTGATGCTAACAAATTCTTACAATGATCCTTAGTAACTAGTGAAACTGAGTTTACTTTACACAGATTGAAAGCTGTTAACTGCTTTGCTACTCAGCATTTAAGCCACCAGTTATTCAGTGTTGTATCCAGTATGGTTGCCTAACTTTCTAAGGCAGATTACAAATAATAAAGAAAAAATGAAAAAGTACACCAAAGAAATACCCGAAATGGCTACAAAGTATGACTGTGCTTTCCAGGTAGTCAGAACCTAAATGTGTTACCTGACATCCACAAGATAACTTAAGGAACTTTGTTTACTACCCATAATGCAAACTATTTGTAACATATACTATGCAAGAAAAGGATACTGTAATGATATGGATCTAGAAAGTTTGCTTACAAAAGAGAAATTCCGCCCCCCCCAAATGAAAATATAAATCAAATTTATTCAAGCTTAATCTTCTACCAAAGCACACAAAATGAATAGCAAGGGAATGGGTTAGTAAGTAGCAAGAATTCTTAATTGATTCCTCTGTGGATGAGAACACAGAAAATTATATTACAGCCAACCTACTGTAAATAAGAGAAATCTGTTTTGTTTCTAATGTAGTATACCTTTTAAAAACAAATTACAGAGCTTTAGTCAAAACTGACTCAGTGTTAAAGTCAGTGTTTAAAAACTGACTCCATGAAAATGACCAGCTACAGACACATAACGAAATAACAAGGACACAATCATCATTTAAAATGCACTACAGAAAATGTGGATTTCAACGTCATCAGTACACTGCCACCCAAACTACCTTAAGCTCAAACTCTCACTTGCATCTTTTCTAGTGCCACTATCACATTCAAGACTCCCACACCACTTTGCCATTTACCAGCAAAACCTAGTTAAGTGAAGCAGACTGTCATTTTGCCTTCATCTGTTTATTAATAAAATGTGATGAGAAACTATTTGCATATATAAGCATGTACATTTCTTGAACTATGTTTGTAGTAAGTCATTACAGAAGTCCTTTTTTTCAACTCCTTTTAGCTAGTTATTAAAAACTAACTAAATATCTTTTCAGTTCAGCATGTGCTGAGCACTTTCCAGGGATGTGGCATCTACCACCTTTTTGAGCAAACTGTTTCAGTGTTTACCACTTGTAAAAAGTATCTTCCTTATGTCCAATCTAAATCTACTCTCTTCTAGTTTAAAACCATTACCCCTTGTCCTATTGCACAACCCCTGCTAAAAAGTCTATTTCCTTCTTTCTTATAGACCCTTTAGAAACTGAAAGGCCTCAATGAGGTGTCCATGGAGCCTTCTCTTCTCCAGGCTGAACAATCGCAATTCTCTCAGTCTGTTTTCATAGAAGAGGTGCTCCAGTCCTCTGGTCTCACTTCAGTTCCTGGTAAAGTTATGCAGAAGATTATTCCGGGAGATACTGAAAAATGCCTGAAAAATTGTCATCAGTCACAGCCAGCATGGCTTCATGAGAGGAAAGTCCTGCTTAATCAAACCTGATTTCCTTCTATGGCAAGGTAACCCACCCAGCTAATCAAGGGAAGCCAACTGATGTCATCTCTTTGGATTTCAGTAAAGCTTTCAACACTGTCTCTCACAGGATCCTTCTGGACAAAATGTCCAGCACAGCTGGATAAACACATCATGTGGTGGGTGAGCAATTGGCTCACGGGTTGAGCACAGAGAGTAACAGTGAATGGGGTGACATCAGAGTGCTGGCCTATCACTAGTGGGGTTCCATAGGGTTCCATCCTGGGCCCTGAGCTCTTCAACATCTTCATCAATGACTTGGACACAGGACTGGAAGGGATACTGAGCAAGTTTGCAGATGACACAAAACTGGGAGGAGCTGTTGACTCCCTCGAAGGCGGAGAGGCCCTGCAGAGAGACCTGGACAAATGAGAGGACTGGGCAGTCACCAACCATAGGAAGTTCAACAAGGGAAAGTGCTGGATTGTGCACCTGGGATGGGGCAACCCTGGACATTCATACAGACTGGGAAGTGAGATCCTGGAAAGCAGTGCCATGGAAAGGGACCTGGGGGTCCTGGTCGATGGCAAGTTGAATGTGAGTCAGCAGTGCCCTGGCAGCCAGGAGGGCCAAGCGTGTCCTGGGGGGCATCAGGCAAAACATCGCCAGCTGGGCGAGTGTGGGAAATGGACTAAGCTATGAAGAATGGAAAAACCTTCTCTAGAACCGGAATAATCACTGCTGAAATTCTATCAAGGACCAAAAGAAGCAAAGAGGCTGCTCACTTCTCATGTTACACTGTAGCAAAACCCCTCTCTTGGGCTCTGTGATCCCGCCCCCGGGGCAGTGACTTCATGGTTTGCTGGAACACTGCCAGGTTGCCCTGCCCTTAGAACCAGCTCCACCCCTGTCCTTACCCTATTGGTCATCCCAACCATCCCTCCCCATTCCTCCCCCAATCCCTGTATTCCATCGGGTATGGATCCTCGCCCTCTCCCATTGGCTATCCCGGTCCCCTGACCACTCCCCTCCACCCAAACCCTTACCCAATCACAGCCCCGCTCCCTGGGCCCTCCCCAAGGGCTTATAAACCCGGGCTGTTTGATTAAATCTCTCTTCTCCTGTCTACCTCATGGCTGTTTGTGTGTCTCTGCTGCATCAAGGGGCTACAAGTCGGCCCCAGGAGTGTGGGTGGGAGCAGGGGGCATTCCCTCAAGCCTGACAGGCAAGGGAGGGGATTGTCCCACTCTGCTCTGCACTGGGGCGGCCTCACCTTGGGTATTGTGGGAAGTTTCGGGCACCACAATATAAGAAACATATTAAGCCATTAGAGAGTGTCCAAAGGAGGGCAACAAAGATGGTGAAGGACCTTGAGGAAAAGTTGTATGAGGAGCAGCTGATGTCACTTGGTCTGTTCAGCCTGAAGGAGAGACCTTATTGCAGTTACAACTTCCTTGTGAGGGGAAGAGGAGGGGCAGGCCCTGATCTCCTCTCTGTGGTGACCAGTGACAGGACCCAAGGGAATGGCATGAAATTGTGTCAGGGGAGGTTTAGGCTGGATATTGGAAAGAGGCTTCCCAGGATACAGTTGGCTCTCTGGTTATGTCCAGCTTTTCATCCACCAGCATTCTCAAGTCCTTCTCAGCAGGGCTGCTCTCAATCCATTTATCCCACAGTCTGTTTTGATACAGGAGGTTGCCTCAATCCAAGTGCAGCACCTTGCACTTGGCCTTGTTGAATCTCGTAAGGTTCCCATGCACCTCTTCTCCAGCTTCTCCAGGTCCCTCTGGATAGCATCTCATCTCTTGGTTATGTCAGCTGCACTGCTCAGCTTGGTATCATATCTGCAAACTTGCTGAGGGTGCACTGTCTGTGCTGATCCCACTATGTCATTGATGAAGACATTAACCAGTACTGGTCCCAGTATGGACGCCTGAGGAAAACCACTCATCACTCATCTCCATCTGGATATTGAACTGTTAATGGCTATCCTCTGGATGTGACCATACAACGAATACCTCAACCACTAAATAGTCCATTCAATGAATCGCCTTCTCTCCAATCTAGAGAGAAGGGTGCTGTGGGGAACAATGTTGAAGGCTTTACAGAAATCAAGATAAGTAACATCTGTAGCCCTTTCCTTGCCCACTGATGCAGTCGTTCCATCATAGAACACCACCAGGTTGGTCAGGCAGGATTTGCCCTTGGTGAAGCTGTGCTGACTGTCTCGAATCACCTCCATGACCTCCATGTGCCTTAGCACAGATTCTAGAAGGATTAGTGTTGGACAGAGGGAGGAAGGAAAAAACCTAAACAGTCATTGCTTTTATTTAGAAGTAATTTATGATCTGGGCACTGTATTCTGGTAACAATAAAAAACTCAGCAGGGTGGTTTTAAAACTGGTATCTGACCACTTGGGATTGGTTATTTCTACCCAGCTGTCCAGATTGAAACCTGCTTATCAATGACAGACCTTCTTTGCCTCTTTGCTGAAATTATCTCCAATGTTCTGCCAAAATAATGACAATGTTGTGACAGTCTCTGAAGGCTTGCTTTGATTACCTCTGCATCACCATGACACAGAACCACCAGACTGCTTTGATACTCAACAGAAAGGACAACAGGTTACATAAACACTGTCTTCTAGCCACAGAAGAAAAACAAATTCCTCCCAGGCCCAACGTAATGGTCTACTTCACTTATTACTGCCCCAGACTAAATCACTATTAGTGTTTTTCCTTAAAACTGGTGTGTTTCCCACTCTGTTCATAAGCAGCCTGCATCCCAAAACAAGACCTTAGAAAACGCCCTGTACATCAATGCTGGTGTGCACCAATGCCATGCTTCACTTACACTCAGTCTTACTGAGTTGATTCCTACATGCAAAATTGCCCCTGTGGTAGACTGAAATGTTGTTAATGTTTTAAATATTGTCAAAATCATAAAAATACTTTCTGTCAAACTGCAAAGAAGCAACTGCCTGTCTGCGCCCGCTGAAGCACACCCCTGCCCTCCTGAATATGCCTCCTGACTGGTATTCGCACTCTGATGGGAGCTTAAGGTAAGACTATTGTCCAGTTATCTCAGGTCCGAGGAGAAGTAAACAGGGCTCAGGGAAGAAGAATGTGTCTGTGCCAAGAATCAGCCCTAGGTGGCCTCAGCAGGTGGAGAAGAAGGGGTTTGGGTGTGTGATGTTGAAATCTCTCCACACCAAACCCAAGGAGTAACAGCATCCCCTTCTGGGAGAACCACATACACACAGGAGAGGCAGCTGATAAGTCACAGATCCAAAGCGCCCCTCGACTCATTCCTGAGGCCTTCTACCACCAGAGGACTACTCATGATCCAAATGATGCAACAAATCCAGAGCCTGTCACAAGAGACTGCAAAGCTTCTGCCCCGAGGGGAGGTGCCTGGACATCTCCTGAACATGGATTAATCCATTGGACTCTATGTTTTGCAGGATCCTTGCCACCAACAAGACCAGAAGAAGAGGACCCACAGGACACCACCAGGTTCCACAGAGTGGTGATACATTTTCTATTTAATCTTTCTCTGTCACTCTCTTTCTTCCCTGCCCCTCCTTTCTTCCTTCCTTCCTTCCTTTCTTTTTTTCTCTCTCTCTCCGCCTCACATTTACTGTTAAAGAAAATCCATACTATTGACTTTGGCATATGGTCTCATTTGCACCTTAGTTCAGGCAGAGGCATTTCTAATAATTATAATAACCAGATCATAACAATCCCCTATTTATATTCTTCAGAATTGTATTTTTCAGCTTCCTCAGAGATATCTTAAAGAAGTCAGGCCCCAAAATGTACAAGCGCTACAGAAGTTTGTGTCAGTGACATGTGGCTAAAGCACAGTTAAATAATAGCGATTTTACTGGAGTCTTATATTGCCTAATAGTGTTTAGGGTAACTTAGTACCTTATGCATATTGAAATGCTTTTAAATAACAGAATCAATTCCCTAGTGAATATTTCAAGATATATTGACTCTTGCTTTAACTATTTTGGTGGCTTGGATGACTAATCAGCTTTGTTGCAAGTCAAGACTTTCTGTAAGGATGTTTGGATTTGCTACTTCCACTGAATGAATTTGCAGTGTCTTTAAATAGATCATCTTAGGTTGTTCATCAAATTCTTGAGCTGTTCCACCAACAATTTTTAACTGCTGCTTTGTCAAAGTTATTTTAAATATTGCCAATTTAATGTATTTCTTTCTGCTTTACTAATTTTTAAGGTTTAATAACAACATATTAGGACACAGGCCAAAGACAAAAGTTTTACTGTCCAGTTGAGTTTTATCATAAAACCGGTTCATCTACAGTAAACAGAATTTTTTATAATGAACTATTAAACAATTTGGGTTTTGACATGCTCTTCCAGGTTGTCATGTTACATAGGATCAGTTTTCCAATTAACTTGACATTTTATAAAACAGAGGCAGACACAGACCTCTATTTAAAAGCCAGGTGGAAGTGAACCACCTGGTCAAAAGAGGCTAGGTGGTACATACATGCCTGAGAAAAAATAACATTTCACTGTAACAGGTAATTGACATCACTGTGGAAAAAAAAAGCGCCAAATATGAACATAACAAAACCTTAATACAGCAACTACTCCTGAAAAAGTTAACTGCACCATAATTTCATATGAGTAACTATAAACTTAATTAACGCTTCATTTACGGATTGTACCATCCTTCTTATGGAAAATAATTTCTTCCCAAACCTAAAACAGTGATTCTGCTAGTCTTCAGCAAAACATTTTGTTTCAAGCAGCATCTATCATCTTGCCAATGAAAATGTCAATAACATAGAGAGAAGCAGCACATTTTTCACATAGAAGGTACACATTTAATAAATCTAGTATGAAAAATATCTCATGTTGTTTTTATGACATGTAAACAGATTTGATATATTTTCCTCCAAATCAAATTATTTAGAACACTGCAGGATATCCCACTTACAAGGACTCCAGGATTGCATTTTATTTCTCCATGAGCCTTGTTCCAAATAATCAAACAATCACCTGTTTTCTATTTGTTACTGACAGAAGATTCATTAAAATCTGGGGAAACAACTGCTACTATTTCTGTTAGCTCTCAGTCAAGCCTTGTTTCTTATGATCTTTGATAGTGCTTAGGCTTTTTTTAACTTTATGCAAATGTTTTTCTTGTTCATTATAAATCTTCACTTCTTTACTAACACTTACTTCACCAGCTTTCAGGTACTTTTAAATTATTTGCAGTGTTTCCATCTGAAAGATATAATCAGTGGGCTACCCTCCAAACACCAACTGGGACCACCTCTGTTTCAAATTTGAGCTTAGCACCCACTCCTGCAGTACAAGGAAACCAAAGAGTGATGACTGTATTGTGATATAACAGAATAGAAGTATTATTGTTTAAATTAAGTTCTGAGATGGAAAGTCATCAGAGATCAAAAGTCATTAGTAGACATAATGGCATTTTTTTCTTACTCATATTTCTCTTCTGTCTCTTGGTATTAGTCTAGAAGGACATTGGTGTTTCACTTGAAATACACCTTCTGACATCAATGTCTGGGTGCAGAATATGTTGGCTCTATGGATCTGTGAGCCTGACTGGCGTTCTCTGGACTCCACTTAAACACAAAGGCCATGAGCCAGTCAATGCAGTAAGTGACACTTATCAGCCTGTTCCTGAGAGGCCTGAACAACTTCATCCACAGAAGTTAACAGTCAAAGCTCAGCAAGTCTTAGGATTCACTGGCTCCCTTTCATATAAATCCCTAGAAAAAGCCACTTTTCAACACTGATACAGTTACATAGAAGGAAGCATTACTGCTTGCACCATTTAACACTGTCCTCAGAGAACACCTGATTTGCATGCAACCACATGAACCAGTGCTCCAAGTAGCTAGTGAGGACCAAGAAGCTCTGTCAGAAGGACAGACTTTTTAAGTGCTTCTGCCCTGCCCAGGGTTTCTGTGGCACCTCAAGGTAGTTCAAATTCAGAGGACTGAAAGCACAGGACACCAGGACCAGTGAGTCCTGGGGGACGCTAAGAGATGGGACTCAAAGCCAAATCCTGGTCTGCTAATGTCCAGTTGAGAAGAGAGGCCAGCTCATGCTTCCATTATGCTATCTCTCTTTGTTGGCTTAACAGAAGAACAACGTCCCATTTGTCACTCAATTAAATAGATACAATTCTAAATAGAGATGGGGAAGTGGAAAAAAACAACTAAGTAAAGATGTGCTACTTTTATGCAATCATTTTCAAGAGGAGAAAAGGAACATTAAAGTAGATTACAAATAAAACATAGAGTGATTACAATTACATATTACATCTTTTACAAAGTGTTTCTGCAAGGAAATTTTACCATAGAATTTCTTATAATGACTGTCAGGCAAACACTGAGGACGTGGGTAAGGCTCTCATTTGATACCAACAAAGTCCCAAGTATTTTATGGGAACCATACTATCAGGTCCTTGCAATGCATATTATACTGACCAACATAAGATGGATGCAGAACATAATAAAAACCACAGTAGTATTTTTGCCCCCACCTTGCTTATTTCTCTGACATTATACATGAAGTTTATCTTAAAGAGACCCAGTTCTCAGAAGCCAGCATCCATCTGTGGTAACAACTTTCCATGCATACACTTATCTTGCAGTAATAACTGATCTACATATAAACAAACCAGTTTCTTACATGCAAATTCTAACAGCTCTCAGGCAGACTGTTTCATCAACATGTGCAGGCGATACCACAGGAGGCTAGGACAAAAAAATGCATATGCATCAGTGAAAGTCAGATTCCCTATTAAAAAACAGCTACACATCTCCCAGTCATACACCTCCGATCCATCTCAATGTGGAGCATAACTGCAAAATTTAGCACAGATTAGGTAACACTTTTCTAAGAAAATGAGAAATTCTGTATTATTACATCCCTGTATTATCAATCAAACATAATGAATTTTTGATCCTCTGCAACATAAAGCACAGTACTGCCAGCCATCTAAAGCAAACATTGCCAGACTCTGAAACACAGCTGTAAATACTCTTGTCCAGGGTGGTTATCTTGGTGGCAGTTTCTGCCATTGACTACTGTCTACTTTTCCTAAGTCCATACCAGTCAAATCTGGGTGAAACAATAGCATTATGAAGGATCCCGTCAGTTCCTATGAATTATTTCAGCTAGCTGCCCAAGTGATGTAAAACTGACATTATTTTTACAATTCTCAAAAACTGAAATCCAACTAATTTCACCTATTGACTCATAGTATTTTTAGTTGAATCAATATCATTCAGCCATTTTGAAACCTGTTATGACACACATAAATTAATACATACATGAACACACTCTTTAATACAAGACAATAAAGGTGATGCTGCAAGTCTTTTTCATATACATGTAATGTTAAAGTGTTCATTAAAGGAGCCCAAGAGGACTGTAGGTGTTCCTCTTCATGCAAGGTAACAATTTCACATCTCCTGCACTTTAATCCATACTGTGACTGCTAGTGACCCCTTCTCACAATGCACTGCAATGTTCACTGGTGAAAATGTCCTATAAGTGCTCAGAATTTGGCCCTCTGAAGTCGTATTACCATAAAGGGTTTTGATTTTAACTGTGGGAGTCCAGGCTAGACAGACTGTGAACTCAGGAAAATAAGTGTATTAAAAGGTTCCTCAGTTCTCAGATCTGATTTTTGCTCATATTTAAAGCCCACAGTAGGGGAAAGAGGAGAGATTCTTTTCTTCTCCTTGCAGCACTTCAGAGTCAATACATTTACCAAGATACGATCTGAATTCCATTCTGATTTGCAGAATGGTTAGCTAATTGGCAAGCACATACAATTTAAGAACCAGATTAAACTCATTACTTCAAGCTTTTTATGTTAGGCTCCGAGTCCCTGCATAACCTCTTCCCCTGCTGATGATCTGCCCTGCTCCCTTTTCATATTTCATTCCCCTGCTTTGGCGCTGTATCCAGTGCCTTCTCCAGGAAAGGTTGCCTCACCTGTCCCCGGTGCTTCCTCCTGTCTAGGCTCCCTCTCTCGCAGCCCCGGCTCCTCATACCACCGCCACCGAAGGCTTGACCCGGAGGTTACGGCAGTCTTCTCTGAACCACAAGCACCTCGGCACAAATTACTTGTCTCACCGAACTGTTACATTTCCCAGGGCTAGTTACAGGCGACGGCAAAACTGGTTGTTGATCTGTGATACTCTCCAGCTGACTGCCTTTTTAGCATGCACGATCTTCAGGCCACAGACTACGCCTTTCTTTTGTCTGAGAAGCCTGTAGCAGTTGCTGGGCACTAGGAACAAACCAACCTTTGTATTGGGAGCTACAAAAACTCTTTCCACCTAAGAGGACAGCAATCCTCGTCCACCTTGACTAAAAACAAAGATTAAAAGAGGTCCAGGGATGTTTAAGGATGAGTAGCCTTCTCTGAAGCAATGCTCCTCTCCTATGTTGACTGTATGCTTATTATTTACACTGAAAATAAAGCTCATAAAAAGCTTGAAGTTGCCTTTACTTTGAAAGGAATACGTCATCTTCAAATATGCAAAGCAGGTTTACCGTTGACAACCCAAGAGTTATTGACCTTGTATTTCAGCTGTTCTCAGCGTGCACTTTGGCTTTTTCTGTAATAAGATCATCTTACCACAAGATGATTATTGATCACTTATGACAGAAACAAAAAGCTTTAACCAGACTAATCATTGTGCTCAGTGCCAACTGATATAAAAAAAGACAAACGTGCTCCCCCGCCCCCTCTTCCCCCTCTCCACCCTTTCCCCCCCCAAAAAAAAAAAAAACAAAAAACCAACAACAACAAAAAACCCCCCACAACAACGCAGTCACAGTCAAAAAACCCGCCACCCCACCATCTCAGAATGAAACCCAGAGGGCTGGGGAAGACGACAAGACACAGTAAGTTTTAGCAGAGACCTGCTTGGTGAATGACTACCACCTGGCAATAGCAATGGCGCTATCAACCGAGCATGGCAGCAAGTGGAGTAAGTCCTCACAACCTAACCCAAATCTCTGGGGGCCTTCCTCCTGCTGCCCACCCGGCAGGAAGGGGAGATGATAAATGGCATGAAAAGGCTGTGGAGCAGGGCAGGGGGTGCAGCTCAGGGCCCACGGGAACATGTGCACCGTTGCCAACCCAATGCCACGGCAGCAGCAAGAAGACGCGTCCCTCATCTTCAACTTCTCCGGATGGGCCCATGCGGGTGGGCAAGGAGCAGGTCATGGAGAGAGAAGCTTCTAGACTGACCTGCTCACAGGTTTCCACGATGTGCTTTCTCCCCCCGGGGGGCCCAGACCGCGGCACCCTGCTGGGGGATTCTTTGGGCTGCTCTGCCCCTCTCGTCTCCAACGCGACGGCGAGGGCTGTCCCCTGCCCGCCCCAGCGGGGGGCTGCAGAGGGCTGCGGGCGGGGGCCACGGCCAGGGGCAAGGGGCGAGCGGAGATGCGGCGGGGACCGGCTGCGCCCTCGCTCGCCGCAGATTTTAAGGTAAAGTGTGTGCGATTTCTCACCCTCACAAAAGGGAGGAGGAAGGAAAGATGATCAAGGAAACAAACCAGGCAGGGGAGCGATTGGGGTGGGCGAGGGCGGGGAGGGGGGTGAGGGGGCGAGGAGGGGGGGTGGAGGAGAAGAAAAGGAGGGTGAAACAAAGGGAAGAAAAAAAAGCTCTCCAGGAACAAGCAAA
>JAWWEU010000040.1:37520940-37610013 GCA_035583155.1 Acropternis orthonyx | reverse complement strand
AGGAAGGAAGGAAGGAAGGAAGGAAGGAAGGAAGGAAGGAAGGAAGGAAGGAAGGAAGGAAGGAAGGAAGGAAGGCATTTATGCCTAGGCATACTCTTAAATGAGCTCATGTATGATTTGGTGTACCTGTTCACTTGGTGCTCCTCAACTGTACCTGTTCACTTGATGAGCATCTCCTTAATTATATATTTTATCCTAATTACTCATTATATGGTCTTGTACTGTCTTTATTATGCTCTGTAGGCAACATTTTTGCATTTCTATGTTCCCTAGTAGTGTGGTAAGTAAAACTTCACCACTAACTTACACACAAGGAGTTATTGAGAACACAGGGGAAGAAGGTTCCCTCCTTAATTTTCAGCACTGACACTACCTGGGAGCAGAGGCACAGTGAAAGGCTGGCCTTGCACTTCGAACTCTGCATACTTGATCTTTGTGCTCTCTTCCATGTTGGGGAAGGCACCACCGAGGTGCCTGCAAAGGTGTGAGGTGCAAATGGAGCGCACAGTGACGACTGAGTCCTCAGAAAACAGAGCTGCTAAAATGTGAGGCATCCCTGCAGCATCTGTGCAAATGTGATTTTCCAAGATCTAATAGCTTGAGAAAATTTTTAAATGGGTTTTCTCAGAGAAGATGGAGTCTTCAGCACCCTCAGTCTTAGCTGTTAATGGACAAGGCACTCAACAGAGCAGCTGGGGCTTCCAAAATGACCCAAAGTGGAGAGGTTTCTGTAGAACGGTGAGGGACATATTTATGATTAATTCACTACAAATTTTAAAATACCTGCTCTAAAACTGTGTGGCCCTGAGGGGTCTTTGGTTTTCCTTTAGAAGGGCGTTCTCCCCAGAGGGGTGGCGCTGAGGAGAGTGGGTCTTCTTCCGTTGCCGCCTCGCACGCAGGAAGCCAAAGAAAGGAGACCAACACACGAAGGGGATCTGGGGAGAAAAGACTTTATTCAAAGGGCGTACCACCTTATATAGAGTGCGGTGTGCCACTCAAACCAGGGGGCAGAACATGGGAGGAGTTATGACAAATAAGGGAATAAGCCAAGACAGATAACCATAAATGGGAGAACATAGGCGGGGAGTAACAGAACATAACTAAATAAGGAAAGCTGCACTGTGGCAGTGATGGGCCAATCAGGGGGTGAGTACAAGGGCTTGACAAATGTAATAATGGGGGAAAACCAAAGATCTCAGGGGAGCAGAAAATACAGGGGAAGACAATGGACAAACAGGGTAAGTGACCTGTAACAGTATAACTGCAAACTGGCCTGAGTTTAATAAGCAGGAACATCAAACTGGGTAGATATTACGTAACTGAAGGAAAATACAACGTGGTAAAGGAATAATAAATGAACAATCCAACTCTCACATTGATAGGTTCACTGGATGCTTGTAACTTTAACGTCCTATCAGTAAAACTTTTCATTAATTCCATCCAAATCCTTCCCTATTCCTCAGAGGGAGCATCCTATATAGGCTCACTCTCTACACTCCTCATTCGCTCATAGACTCCTTCCATTTTCATAATCCCATCCTCAGACCTTCTGTCTACCTGTTCTGACCCTCTTCCCTCACTCTCAAAGTCTCCTGTCCTGTACATCGAGTCGGAAGGTGTCTCTGGGAACTCCATCAAGCCAAAGGTTTGTCTTTCCTCATAAGAATTGACGGAGTCCCCTCCAATAAAACTGTTGTTACTCAAAGGTAGAGAGCGCAAATTTAATACTGGTAAAGCGGCTTTTTTTTTTTCCCTAAGTCTCATTTTCTTCTATAGCTGAATTTTTCAACAATTTTGTTTCTTATCACACTGGCTGAAAAACAATCTGTGTGGTCAGAAATGGGCAATATTAGAAGTATTTAAAGCAGCCTTTTTCACAAGAAACATCAGATTAAGCATCCATTTCCTTTTAGATCAACAATTGCAATCTAACTCTGAAGACGGGCTCCAGTCTTCTGAGCCAAACTCACAACTTCTTCAGCAGCATGCTCAACTCTTTTTATACTTTTAACCATATCTAGAAAATTCACTTTCCTAATTTCTGCTATTTCTGTTAGCCCCAGACCCTGTATATTTAATACCAGCTGCATTCAACAGGCGGGATACCCAACTGGGGATACAAATTGCCTGCTGAATGGCCTTCTCTGACTCCATGCTGTTGCTTTCCACCTCAGATGGAACAGAAAATGCTCCCCAGTTGACTTGTTTCCAAATGCCAAAAAGCCCCAGCCCCTAAACTTCTAAAAAGAAAAAAGAAGGAAAGCCAATTTATTTAAGTTTAAATAACACTGCAAAATAGTTATATAATAAATATAGCAATAAGAAAGTGTGATAAAATATGTGCTTTCTGAAACACAGAGCAAAAGTACCCTGAAGAATGATTCTGTAATGTTCACAGAATAGCTTATATACATTAGAAATGAGCTTCTGTAGCTTTCTTACTGAAAACAGAGTTTTCATGGACAAATAGAGTTTTTTGCTGCAACTGGAACTGTCTGGCAGTCATAAATATGTTTCTGTCAAATTCACCATTCTGCCATGGATATCAGAAAATATCTTGGGGAGACATGGACATGGTTTTACTGCCTTTATTAATTTTTCAGTTCTTTGGTTCTCACATGACTTGGATCTCTTCTGACCTGTGTTTTTAACTCTAATATTCTGGCAATAGCTTCTGAGCACCTTGCAGCTCTATTGCCTCTACCCTTAGGATGTGTAAGATCATATTTCCACATACTTTAAAATTTCTTGAAATGTGACTTCAAATAGAGGAATATTATGGAGTACCTTATAATTCCTAAGCATTGTCTTGTGGTGTTTTGGGCACTCACTCAAGCTATAAGAAGTGCTTTACCCTACTCCAAAAGCCCAGTTGTGGATGGAGGAAAAGCTATCTGCAGTCAGCAGCGATAATTCATAGCAAATGAGAAACTATGTATTCAGGAAAGATGAGTAAACAAGAAGGAATGGACTTTGGTCCACACCTTAGGCATTTGGTGTGAGATTTCTACCACCCAAACAGTGAGATGGGAATGAAAGTAGTGGTAGCAGCAAGAGGTGCTAAGGATTAACTGCTTGGTGGCTAAGGAGGTTCTGGGTACTGCTGAAGAACAAAGGGCTTTGCAAGAGTGACTTTTAGCTGGTTAAATCTGGTGAAAATTTGCTTTAATACAGATGGCCGTATCTCCAACGTTAAGACAGCTTCTGCATTACATTTAGAAAGTGGACAATGTGTTAGCAGTGTGACCCTGTATTATTTTAAGCCCTTGCTATTTCAACTTTCTCTTATTATTGGGGATCAAAACCTTCTTTACACTTTACCCCCCTCTTCCTGGTATGTTTGTAGTTACAGTGCAAGTGGACTGCAATTTCTGCTTTAATTTGGGACAGAGCTTATTTCTTTCTGTAACTGAAGGCAAATGGCGAACATCACCTTCCCCATTTTTCCTGAAGCTATGCCTCAATTCTTTGTCTAGAATAGCTAGATAGATTCCTTCCCTTCTAAACAGTCAAGTTCTGCTGCATACAGAGGATTGCAGACTGTAGTGCTTAGGATAAGCAAGCACCGAGAGGGATGTACTGAGAAGAGTATTTTCAGTAAGATACATATAATAGCCTTTCTGCTCTATGTGTTCCTGCTGCAGCCTCAGCTGTAGCTGTAGGTCCAGATTTAGGTATGGATTTAAAGAATGTGGCACATCACTTAGAGTCAATGAGAGATACAGCAATGACCAGAGGATTAGAAATTGCATCCTGTAGAACAGGTGTTTGGTTTTTTTTCTCAAAAACCTGTAAGGAATACAGGATCATATACACCAGAAACCTGGTCTTTCCCTCATATCAAAATAACTCCTGACTAAATTTCAGGGGCTCTGTATGCCAAATTAAAGGAAACTTGTAAAAATAAAGCTAATAGTCAGTGTCAAAATTCCTTATCCAGTAAAACAATTGAAATGTAAAGTGCAAATTAAGGATCAGAACAGAGAGAAAGAAAATAAGATATAAAAAGATCCTAACAGAGTCTCCTGGCTTTGTCACATCAACTGCTGAGTTTAAAAGATTAGCAGAGGTTGATCTGACTGTTTCCTCAGCATTTCATTTATGAGAAAGAAGGAAGAAAATATTTCCATCCCAGACTGTTGTCAGGTTAAGTTTTTCTGCTTGTGTGGAACAACTAAACCTTAATACAAACTCCAAAGAGGATCACACAAGAATGTATGTCTAAGGGTGTAATTGGAGTGATCCATTTGTTTGTCTAATTGCAACCACGGTGAAAGTCTGTGCTTCTGTATTTGCGCAACTGCAATTATTTTCCTGGGAATGAACCATCTGAATTTTAATATCCCATATATTCAGTGCAACATCACATTACAATATCCTGACCTTTCAGTGTTCCATAGATTGATTGTCTGGTTGTTCCAATTCTCCCTTGTTTACAGTCCTGCAAATCTTAAAAGAAGAGATATGTCTGAATCATACCTTGTATGTTTATCAGCACTTTCTGAATCACACTGCTGGTCTCTTGAAAGCTTGACAGAAGTTCCATACTGTGTCCCTGAGGTGCAGTAGCATATAAAATTATGCCAAAAAAGGCAGGGATAAGTGCTACAGGCTGGCTCACAAGGTCCACCACAGGTGGTCCAGTTGAAGGTCACATTGGTTGACCGGTATTGTTATCAGATTGTGATCTCTCCAGTGAGTTATTCTGACAGCGAGATGAACCTCCAGCTAAATAAATAACATGCCTAACCTTCAACCAACCAAAAGTAACTGTTTAATTAATGTGCTTTTTCTAAGGAAATAAAAAAGCAGAGGGAAAAGGCTTCTGGTCTTTTAAGGATGAATAAAGCAGAAAATGCAATACAAGATCTAAACATAAAAGGGGAGAGAATCCTCTTAAAGCTGAGGATGTAGTGGTAATGCAAAGCAGGAAAATGATTATTCCTTTTTCAGACATCACCTCAAACTGATGGACCAGTGAAAAGAAGATACAAATTGCAATAAACTGCAAATATTGGAGGAAGACGTTAGTATTGATCCAGAGAAAGCAATTGCCACTTTTTCATTGCTTGTTCTGCATCAAAGAAGGGAGAGAGAAAATTCCTGTTTGGTAGTGTTCATTACAACTATTATTCCCTCCAAAAAAATCTCAGAACAAAACAAAAATGCTCTGACATGGCTCAAATTATTCCTCTGAGACTAAATGTAGACTTTTGTTCTGAAGATTCTCTTTCACCTCCAGATGTGCCTGCAGGTCCTACATGTGCCTTGAGGTAAACTCACCTGCCCAGTGAGTGTGGAGTGGAAGAAGTCAGAACTGCTTCCTGCAAGCATAGCTCAAATCACCTCATCTGCCCCTTCAAGCAGCAGCAGCAGCAGCAAGGCCTGTTTTGTCTCAAAGCAGTGAACAGAATAGGATGAGTGAGTTCCCTGCACTACTGAAGTGTGGTGGAGCAGGTGGGCATGTCCTGCAGCTCAGCTCTCTTGTACTGAGCACTACCACAAATTGCTTTTGACATATTAGGGTCCCTTCCTTATATCAGCTATTGCCAAACTTCTCTGCTTTCAGATGCATATCACCAGTTGAAGTCTCACATCCAGTCTGGGGGAGGTGGATGTTGCTGTGAGAGTATGAGACAAACCATGTGAGAGTGCTTGAAGAACAAATGGTGGCCTTCAGCTCCTGTCTTCCCTGCATCCCATGGAGAGCAGTGCTGCCTATCCAGGCTTCTGCTGAAAGCAATATCAAGATGAAAAATAACCATATTAGGGCAAATCCAGACAAAACAGGCCAGTCACTTATGGGAAGAGGAAAGCATGTTTACGAGTTTTCTCCTTATTTCAAAAGCATAAATCTTAAATAAGTCTTACTCTCGAGTTTTGGGATGATTTGTTGGTTTTGGATGCTGGATGATTTGTTGGTTTTGGATGCCCATTTACCTATCATAGTAAAATCCACACATTTTTGTCTTCATTTAATGAGAACATTTTGGACAAGCCAGGAAGAACTAAACCTGGTCACTGCCATGCTGATGTTACCTCCTACAGATTTGCTACTGGAACTGGAGCTTCTTGGACATGACCTATTCAAAATGTGTTAGTCTTTTACCTAACAATAAAGATCATCATATGATAATCACTACATAGTGATTTGCACTTTTTCCTCCTTCTTTTCAATATAGAGCCTACATCATGGCCTCTGTTCTGGTAATTAAAGGTTCCACTGCCTCTGGATTATATTATTTAAGACATTACCTATGGATATGTTACCAGTTATAATTCATGCCTTAACAGAGACTGGACATCATCCCATTATCTTCCCAACATAATGGAAGTAGCATCAAGGTCAGGAGGCAAATAAGTATTTATTATCTACATCATCCATTGAAGAAAAAACCTGGTACATCTGTGTGATATAATTTGACTGACAACCAAGAAGCCTACACTATCATCAAGCTGTGACTGTGCAAAAGACAGAGGAACAGAGGGAGGCATCTTCAGGAAGAGAAAATGTAAGTGCAGTAGGAAAGAAAGAATGGAAACCTATACCAAGAAAGTAACCCTCTGTAATGATGGAGGCAAATGATTATATAGATGTATATCTCCAGATTATTTGTTTTATCACCAGTGAAAAGTTAATATCTGGAGGTCAAGCTATAAGACTGTTTGGAGTGGGATGAAATAGCAGTCAAATGTATAATTATGATGCGTTATTTACTTATATAATTTATGTTATGTCCATTACCCTCCAGCTAACATGGAGGATCTGGAGTGGACACACTGTAAGCAGGAAATGCTGTCTTGAAAAGCTTGCTATCCAAATGGGTTGTACAGGAATCAAGGAGAGGCACAAAGTGTAGGGACACACTCATGCCCACATGATAGATGGATGTCAAAGTCAGAAAACAGACAATAAATTCACAGTGCTGCCATCCTATACTTGGCAAACAAGCTGTGCAATTTATGCTTCTTGAAAAGGGACATAATGAAATACTCCTCCTGGTGTCTAAACACTCTAACACATAAAAACAGGATAGTATGACCAAAAAATAAAAAAACCTTGTGTATCTGAAAACTTGTTTAGAAATTCTTTCATCAGCAGTGTTTTGGTTGTTGGTTTGAGGTGAGCCATTGTATACGTCTACCTATAGCCTATCCAAAGTCCCATACAAGATAAACACCTCACCAGCTGATTTTAAGCTAAGTCAAAAAGGCAAAGAAAGGCCAAAGGAGAAAGATATTTCTTTCTTTGAGACCCACTATATCTTATTTTACTTCCTTTGTCAATGTTTTTCATGGATTTCTGAGATTTGGCCAGATATAGTTTGAGGGGATGGTGCTTATGACTTTTTTCATATTTTATTGCTCAGAATATACTGCCAATACGTGACACATTGCAAGATCTTTTAAGTAGTCTGTGCTCAACACACAGGGAGAAGGGTTTTGCTCATAAAACCTAGTTAAAAGGAAGCATACAGTTTTCTTTCAGGAAAATAAGAATGAGTCATCCATGCATGCATTTGATTTTCAGATCCAAGAGTCTGCAGTCTAGACTTATGGTTTTCATTTTTCAGAACCCTTAATCAGTCTCTCTGTAGGCTGTTATATCCTGATGTCAATAAGCGGTTCATGAAGATATAAAAAACAGAGTAGGAGCTACCAGAGTTTTCTTCCAGGTGAGAAGATACAATAGTTTTCCAGAGTGGCTACTTTAAAAAAAAAAAAAAAAAAAAAAGTTGAGGGACTCCTTTCTCTGTGCCTTATCTACAGAGAAATGACTGCCTATCTCTATTAAAGTGTATAAATTCATTTCTTACTCCTCAGGGCAAGCAAGCTTTTAAAACCCCAGTTGTACTCTCAAGTAACAATGCAATTTTCTCTGAGCTCTGCAAGACCACCAAAGGACAGGGGGATGGTTGGCCTAAGAGAGGCTGCATGTGTCGACAAGTGGAATAAGGGTCTTAGGAAATGAGAAAGTGGTGAGGATATATGGTGTCACACAAAGGAGCCTTGGAGGAGTGGTTTCTCTTCCTTGACTCCATGTGCTCAGAGCTGAGTCCATGTTTTTCCTTACTGCAAGGTTAGAGAATACACACACAGAGAGCAAAGAGCAATAATTCCACCATCTGAGGATGTCCTGGGTTATGTTTATATTTCCCAGTCACTTCCCAGCATGCTGGTGAGTCAATTATATTAGGAGTAAGCACAGATAAAGGTGTGCATTGGGCTCAGCTATCCCAGGTGGGAAGGGAGCAGAGGAGATCCTTTTGCTTCTTTGTGTAGGTTTTAGGTGAAACAGCTTCTCCTTGTTTCTCCTTGAAGAAGAAAAGGAAATAAGGCATCTTCCAGAAGACAAAGAGGAGACAAGTGTGGATTAAACATCAGCTTCCCCTAGTAGTCAGTGCAGCACTTTTCCAAATCTCTGCTGGTGTGAGTCACTGTTGGAGACAGCAATGCAGGAGAGCAGGCTGTGGAGAGCATTCTGTGCTGACCCTTTATGCTGCCACCCTCAGCATCCCCAGTGATCTCCTCCTGACAATGATGGACAGGGATCAGAAATTCAGCTCATAAAGGAGAATGCTCTGTAGCCTAAAGCTACAATCATATCTTTCAAAATCTACAGAGAAGTCCCTAACCAGCAGGAAAGGTGCTTTGGTGCCTGTGTTCCTCCAGCAAGAAATGATCATAGCCGAAAAAAATACCAGATCCTGCAAGCCAGGTTCTGAGGGATGCAGCTGATTAAAGAAGAAGAAACTTCAACTTCTGAGTAAAAACTACACATGGGCGCTGTGATAGTTACAGGATGGTGACACAGCTCAGACGTGCCCTAATCCTTAGGGCAGTTGTGTAGGAAATTTGTGTGAAGTAGCCTCCCAAAAAGCAATCTACTTTCCATCCACATCCAAACTAAAGCTATCAATGCAACTGCCATCAAAGCAGTCAGTTACTTGCATAGGACTGCAGATGCAAAACATCACTTGATCTGCCAAAGTCCCCTAGGTTTCTTCTGTGGTGTTGAAGTCCTGAGAAGATATAAATAACCTGTCTTTATAAATTCAGTTGATGTTTAGCTTCGAGCAGAGTATCGATTTATAGTAAGGAGCAAAGACCGAGCAACAAAAGAAGAAACAGTCCCTCAATTTAAAGTAATAGAAATGAAAATAACATGCCAAAAAAAAGGGCAGCCCATGAAGGAGGTGAGAGCACCTGTCGCTCTGCTTCCTGGAGCCCATTAAGATCTGCTCTGGGTGGGAAATCAAGCTCTGCAGTCTTGGGCACATTTCCACTGTTGAAAAACTCCACTCTTCTTCCCTGCTTCAGGTGCGCTGGGCTTCTCAACTCCTCCTGCCAGGCAGAAATAGTCTGTAATCATTACTTAAACCCCAAGCCTTTCAGTCCCCAAATATGAATGAGTTCCTGTCCAAAGTAAAAGGCTGTGTTTAACCCCCAGCTTGCTTGCTGACATTGTCTTCAATGTGCCGAGCCTAACAGAGCGAGGTGTACTCAGCAGGGATTCACCGGGAACTTGCAGCAGTGACACCAGGTTCGAATGTCGGCATGGGCGGTCAATCTTCCCTTTTTGCTCTGTAAAACACGGCCAGCGGCAGCGATTTAATCGCTTGAGTCACCCCTAGTAAAGCAGACTTGTTTGCTCTTCCCTTTTGCCTTTCAAGATCTTCCAAGCCAAAGCAGGGCAGCAGCTCCCAGAAAGCCTGAGGTAAGCAGCAGCGTGCTTTCCAGGGGCCTTGACCTTGCTGTGACAAACATAGGAAGCAAAACAGCACTGCAGAATAGGACTTCTCTAGATTACCCACTTTCATCACTATATTCAAAAATAACTGGAAATCTTACTATTTCAAAGAAATACAGGGCTTTCACCAATTTTCCCATGCATGTATATTGATAATACTTACGATTTCATTAGCTGTTTTCCTTGTACAGTAAGTTTTGTAGCTCTGAATTTGATTTCTATTGTTGGTGCTTATTATGTCAGCATGGTTATATCGCAATGTATCCAAAAGAGGACAGAATTGTAGACAAATATTTGTTAGAACAATAGAAAGTCTTAGGAAAGATGGACAAGCTCTCAGGCTGTGTTCCTGTAGGTCTGGTAGTATTTATTATTATTAAAGACAGAGAATGTACGAGCGTAGGGAAAAATACCTGTAAGTATTTTTGTCACCATCTTTAAAAAGCCATATAGAGTCATTACAATTCAACTCAAACTCTTTAGAATGCAGGCTTGTTTTCAAATTTTAATAGTTACTGGCAGGAAAAGTTAGTACTCATGACCTTTCATAAGGCTGCATCCTGGCCACAGTTCATATAGTCAATTTTCAGGCCCTTAAAGTTCTCCGGAAGTATCCAGAGAAAAAAAAATGCGCCTCATGCAAAAATGATGTGATGTAAAATCTGACATAAAAATGACCTGAGGTACAGTTGTTCCCTAGAAATAAAAGAAAATAAAACTAATAACAACATAAAATACTAAAAGTATAGAAATATTTCTGCATCTGGCAGGAGAAACTAGCATCACAATCACAGCAGGTTTGGTGGCATTTTCATTATCACTTCTGTTTTGTTCACACTTCAGAAAAAAACCTCTCTAGATTTTAGTTTTGTAGTTTTTGGCTTTTAACAATTCCAGAAAAATTTGTTGGGGAAGGGTGGATATGTTTATTTTTTTTTCTGTAATTTAAGTTATTATCATTCTGTGATTGCATCATGTTCTTATACTTACTTTCTTAATTTCGCTGTATGTATTTAAAAACAACAGCAGAGGAACTTCTTATTAAAAGCATAAAAACCAACCACTTGAACTATCAGCAATTTTCCCAGCCTCTGGTACTGGATTTCTTTCCTCTGTCAGGTCTATACATAAGTTGGTAGTTGAGTATTTTGCTCTTTTTGCACAAACTCTGTACATGAATTATATCTTCTATGGAATGTCAGATCTTTTGGCAAAAAGACTGTAGTACTGAAGCAATACTTGGTCATATAACTGGGAGATATAATCCAGAATAAGTGCTTGGCCCATGAAATAATGATTGAAATCTCAGCTGGACTGTTACAGGTCAGAGTAAATTATTTAATTTAGTTGGTAAATTTTTTCAGCATGGAAAAAAATTCCCACAGACAGTGATTGCCATTGGTTAGATCTGTATCTTGGCAACCCCCTAAATTTTCAGTCAAACACCAGCATGAATAAAAAATTTAGCCAGCCCTGCAAATATTTAAGTGTGTTTAGTGCACACAGAATGCTGGAAAGTGACATGTAAAAAAAAAAAAAAAGAAAAAAGTGGGAAACCCCTGTTTCTTGTGAGCTCATTCCTCACACCGTTTGGGCCAGGAGAGCGGAGACCTGTCCCCAGGCTGAGGGGCTGCTGTGGCACAGCACGGTCCCCTGCTCTGCACAGTGGGGAGGATGACTGGGTTTGAAAAAAGCCCCTTTATTTTTTAGAAGAAAGGAAGGAAATTGCAATATTTTTAGGAGTGGGTGACAGCTGAAAGTGTGTCTTGTGAAGTTGCTCTTTGATGAATGTATAGCATCCCTGGAGGAAAAACAGGAGTTTGCCAAGTTCAGACATTTTCTATTCTCATGTAACTAAAGCTGCTTTGATCTAAAGCTGACAAGTGATGTGTATATTATATTACTGAAACCACTTTAGTGTTTTTTACTCAAAAAACCAAATAGCCCAGGGACCAAAATCTGCTCCTCCTGGAACTCCCATTGCTTTAGATTGTGAAGTATGAAAGGTAGGTGTGGTAGCGGATGACACAGCAAATGTATGAGCATTTGCATGGTTCGGATCCTGGGTCACTTTGCAGCTGGACTTGGAGTTTCTGGGTTCCTCTCCCAGCCTGGATCCGGGTTCCTTTCCAGGAGAATGGTAGCAGTGCTGGTGGAGACATGAGAAGCCACCTCATCCATGAAGTGTTTCCCTGACCTGCACTGACACTGACTCACGTTTTACTAATTATGTTTTTTTCCAGAGGGATCAGCGCTTCACCTATCTGTGGAAATTAATGAGACGTCATCTTTTTTTAAGATAGCCTGTGATGTCTAAAAATGAAGATTTATAAACTCTTTAGTCTACTTAATTGTATCTGTCTCAGTAAAGTCTGCTTGAAATATTGGTAACTTAGATTCATTTATTGTCAAAATGACAGCAGCACTCCCTCTGCCTGGTATGCGTATTGCAATACCTGGCTTTAATTCAATAATGTAAGAAGGTGTAAGAAAGTATGTGAGTGAAAAGTGCCATGTATTGTGACACCGAAGTTTGTCCTCTGTGCATAACATTATCTTCTTCAAATATTTCCTAACCAAATACTGTACTTACATCAAAGACAGCAATTATAGATTCAGTAAATTTTTTAATCCTTAAATACATATTTGTTTGCTGCATTTTATCAGAGACTGTAATATCCTCTGACAGATCTCTCATACTTCCATTTGTAACTTTTTTACTTTACAGTTTCCACAAACTTCCATCTAACTTCCAGCTTAGCATTACTTCTCAGAAGACTGTTTTCAAATTATTAACTTGATTTTTAGACTAGAACAAATTCTGTCATTTAACAAAGGTGAAAACCATTTTGATTACAAAACTACTATATTGAAAGGTAATTAAAATACATTTTGAGACTTCAAGTTCTTTAATAAAACCGTTATATTTTATTGGGAAATGTTACAAAAAAAATATGTTGTAAAGGATTCATGACAATTATTAACAGAAGAAACCTGTGAAAAAACTTTTTCTGCTGGTTCTGCTGAGAGGTGACTAAAAGAAATTCAGTTGTGTTGCACGTGCCATAAACAGGAGCTGAATAAAATGGAAAACCCCAGCATTGATGGTGGGGGCAGCTTCCCCTTGAGACTGGGAGGAGGAGACACGCTCATGCTGTCCACAAAGAAGGGCATGCTACTGCCTGATCTGTCATTTCCACTTCCCTGAGACAGCCTTACTAGATGTTACCAAGTAAATGTATAGTCATGCTTAGCAAATCCATTTTTGCTCGAGAAGTTGTGTCTGACACTAGGACATTGTTAACATGGAATAAATTTATGTAGTTTCCAATGAAGTATCTTCCTAGACAGGTTACAGCCAGCTTATATTGTCTACAGGTCAATAAAGTAGTGGAATATAGTGCCAAAATACTAACACACCTATTAAAAATGGGGAAGGAGCTGTGCCAGTGTTGCCAGAATTGCCTTCTGCTCACTTTTTGTTCACCAGGAAGCCATCATCAAGGTGTCTGGTGCTGCCAGGAACAGGCCTCAGGCCAGCAAAGGTTTGCATGACAGCAACACTGCATGACGGGCTGTGGTCTAGGGGAAGAACATTTTCTTCACCTCCATCCTTCAGCTGTGGCACCCAGGGATGACCAATCCATTACCGTTGTTTGAACTGGTCCTTCTTTCCCAGAGCCATTTACACATCTCTAGTAAATACAGGAAATAGAAAAAGCTGCCTAAACTTTCCTTCTGGGAAGTTAAGTGAACACTAAAAAGCAAAGAATTATGGAATGGTTTGAGTTGGAAAGGCCCATAAAGATCATTTGGTTACAATTCCCCTCCGTGAACAGGGATGCCACCCACTAGACCAGGTTACTCAAAGCTCCATTGACCCTGGCCTTGAACACTTCCAGGGATAACTCCTCTGGGTAACCCGTCCAGTGCCTCACCATCCACACAGTAAGGAGTTTCCTCCTAGTCTGAATCTGCCCTCTTTCGATCTGAAGCCATTCCCTGTTGTCCTGTCACTAAAGCCCTTGTAAATAGTCCCTCTTCAGCTTTCTTGTGTGTCCCTTTAAGGTACAGGAAGGTGCTAGAGCCTTCTCTTCTCCAGGCTGAACAACCCCAGCTCCCTCAGTCTGTCTTCACAGAATGTGTGCTCCACCTCTCTGATAATCTTCATGGCCCTCCTTTGGACTCAGTCCAACAGGTCCACATCCCTTTTATGTTGGAGCCCCCAAAATAATGGAGTTCCTTTCACAATACTAACTCATGAGGACTACTACCACATTGAGGGTTAAAATGTTATTTGTTGCACTTTGCGTCCTTTTAGTAAAGACAAATAACTTCCTTACTTCTTTTTCTCTCTCTCGCTTTTTATTGTCAGGATGATTTCCCAGGAAGAAATTTTTAAAATTTATAACCAAACAATCCCTATATTGGAAGAGAGAAAGGAGAGAAGCTTCAATCCTGTGAATATGAGAAGCTGCACTTTTTGTGAATTTGTGTTCAGTAAGCAAAGAAAAAAAAAGTTTTTAGTTTAATATTTCAGGAAATCATTCAGTAAATGCTCTGAGAAATATAGTGTTCTGCGGCCAGGGCACACTCCAGCACAGCTTCCCATATGCAGAGCCATTTGTCAAGCCTGGCTAATGCACAGTTCTTGTACAATGCAAGTATTTAATTTTGGGGCAAGACTTTTAACAAAATTATTTTTAATATTCTAGCACATAATGAGGATGTTTTTACATCAGAATAATTGTTCTTTTGTCTTCTAGTTATGAGCATATTTAGTATAACAATGACAGTAGCAACTAGAAATCGTTTAGGTCATCGACTCCATTCCTCTGCCTGTGATGAATTATTTCTTAAATTGCATTCATTAAAGTTTTTTTCAACATATGAAAAACACTGAAAAGTCATGTTATTCAACCAGGGGTAAATAGTATAGAACCAGTAAACAGGATTACAGGAACATCTGCTGGAAACTTTTTTCTTATGAAGTATATTTATACCTTAGCAATGAGCAATATTCACATTAACTGCAGATTATTTGCATAGTTGAATTCTTATTCCTTTTGACAACACTACCCGGTCTGTTTCCATGGCAGTCTGAGAGACGTCACCCCACTCTGTTGGAGGAAAAATCCTGGAACAACTGGGCCACTGGGATCTTGCTAATTTCAGGGTTTAAGCAGGATACATGGTATCTGGGTATTGGCCAGCTTCCTTTAAGATACATCCGCATATATTGTGTCTTTGAGACAGGTCTTTTTTTGTATGAAAGTGAAGGCAATCATGGAACAGATATAAAAAAGGCCAAGAGAAATGAAGGCAAGGAGACCACAGCACTGCCTTGATCTTACATACAGTAAAATCAGGGAAGCTGTCTGCTTTAAAGACGAAACTTAGCTGGAAGGTTTATTTCTTTCTGTACATAAGTTTGTTTTCCTTGCATTTTCATAAACAAATTCTATTTCCTTGTATTTTATTATTTGTTTATATATACAAATTCATATTTCTTCATTCATTTCATTTTCAGAAAGCAGTTGTGATGAGGGTGCTGCAAAAGGGGCACGAATAGATAAATAAAAATTACTTTGTGGGATTAAGAGGCTTTATGAGAATTATGAGAGTGAACCTGAATACATAAAAAGCAGTGTTTTAAACTGCCTCTGAATTTCAAATGGCCTTTCCATTCCTCCGTTGTATATGCATGTGTGCTCCCTGCAATGGGGTCCTGTGAGATCACAGTGGGGCAAGTCCACAGCCCAACTGTGGTGAATCCAGTTAATTGGTGACTATGTAAATTAGCATGTTGCCTCAGTCCTGATTTTTGTTTTAACTGAGGATGAGGAGAAGGTGGTAAGTGCTGATGGAAACTTGAAAAGGCTTTCTGGGGCAGTGGATATGAGTGGGAGTGATGTAGCAGGCTGGGACTGGGGCAGAACCAATGTTGAAGTTGATAAGGAAACTGGTTCAATGAGCAAAGAGTTAAATGTATAGCAAAAGTGAACCTTTATTCTCAAAGAGGGCACCCTGCCTAATATTCAAAGAGTAGCAGAAATACTGCCCTCAAATCAACAACTTTGTCTTTATTTCATGAGTGCCTTCAGCCCCAGTTACTGCAAATGAAACTTTTAGCCCACCTGGGCAGACAGACTGACAGGCTAAGCCTCCTCCATGCATTGTTTTATCTTTTCTCACTTGTGTATAGATCAATAAGGGTTAATACAGGTCTGTGACTCTCCCCATGCTGGCAGCTCAGGTAGTCATTGCACCCGTTTAATGGAATCTCTGGCACCAGCTGTTGGGTATATAGAATTACACCAGTCATAATGTTTTTCTAGACATCCAATGAATAATGAAAAGAGTTTAATAGGTACTTCAAATCTATACCATCCTTTGGGGCATGGGGTTATCTTTTTGAAGGGATAAATCCATGCAAGTTTAAAGTTCCCTTGAAATGTACACCCTTTTGTGACAAAGGGTTATGGATAGGGAGGTAGGGAGACAGGTGCTTTTGCATTGGTTTTATGCCTGAACATGTTGTCTGTATTGTGCCTATTTGATCCAGCTTCATTCCATAATTTGGCTCACAAGGGCCCTCTTTGAAGACAAATCCCTAGGAAGCGGGGTGGGATGGTAGCACCCATATCCTTGTCTTAGGCAAGGACATTCCTGATAAGAACAGGGTCTGCCAAATGGTCACCTCCAAGGCTGAGGAGGATATAATGACAAGGCATTTCCTATTAGTTCATTCCCTGCATAGAATTTGTTTAAAGACTTATTATAAATGATAAATGTTAACTAACTTCACAAAACCTTTCAGAAAGCTGACATCAGGCACATACCAGGGTATGTGGCTGGGCAGTTTAGATTTCAGGCTGGCAATGCTTCTTTTCTTTCAATCCATGATCCTTGTTGGGAGACTATCTTGCTATATCAGCAGTGAATATCTAATGTAGTCTTCATACGGTGCCAGTAACCCATTAATGAAGCCTCCTTGTCATAATTCTACTGCTATCTTGCTGACTTTGCACCTTACCCATACAGGTACGGCACAAGTAGTGTCAAGATTTTCCCTTTGCAATGCCCAGAAACAGAAGCTATATAATAAGATGTTTCTCAGATGAGGCTAAGATAGAAATGGCAGTGGCTGGGAATAAGGAGAACTGGATTGCCTGAGTAGTCTGTTTAGACCACAACTTTTGCCTGTTTGTTTCTTGCCCTAATGTGACGTGCATACCACATAACATCTCAACACTTCCATAACCCCAATTAAAAAAGAAAAAAATAAAAGGAAATAAGGAAAGGTGATACTTTTGGGTAAACTACCAAAGCTCAAAACACAGTATACATGCACAGTGGCAGGAAAGAGACTTGAACCTGCCTAGATGTGGCCTACCCACATTAACTCTTTTTAATGTCTTGAAAAATGGAGGTTAATAAGAAACAAAAATGCATAATGACTAAGAGTTGAGGTTTTTTGGTTGAGGGGAGGACTGAAGAGAGAATCATAGAGACAAAATTGTGGATCCAAGGTTGTTATTATTCAGTCTTGTAAATAGGGTTTTTTTAATATCAGTCTTCTGTTCAGCATGCTTTATTCAAAGTTAATGAGGAAGAGACACTTCTATTTCATTATAACTGTTGCTTAATGGGTCATTTTGCTCAATAACTTGTTCTTCCTATCAGGTGGTACCAAGAGCAGCTTTTCACAGCAAAACAAATCTGCATGCACTGCTGTTTGGCAAAGACTATTGGAATCAATGGCAAATGTTTAATATGCGTTTGCAAATATGACCCTTTCCTTTTATTCTGTTTCAGGGTGTACTTCACACTTTCATGTCAAAGATTTGGTTTCGCGGATCACTGCTTATAAACCTTTTGGATATGAGCCATAAGTATATTTTGTTCAACAAAAGTCTGTTTTTATTTGCTATCACCATACCCTCACACAGGAAAATGAACTTGCTTCAATCACATGAATTCTTTGTCTCATAAATAAATTTTTACATAAAAGAAAATTTGAGCAAAAGAGCTAACTTGCACTGTGGGAAAATCAAGCATCAGAAGTTATGCCACTGTACTGGGTTTGTGTGTCCAGGTTTTGTTAGGGAGGGGCTACAGGTACAGCTTCTGTGAGAAGCTGCTACAAGATTCTTCCATGTCCGGCAGAGCCAATGCCAGCCGGCTCCAGGATGGACCCGCCGCTGGCCAAGGCCAAGCCAATCAGGAATAATAGTAACGCCTCTGTGATAATATATTTAAGAAGGAAAACAATGTTCCCACAGATGTAATTGTGGCCAGAGAGGAGCAGAGTGAGAACATAAGAGATAAACAATTATGCGGACTCCAAGTTCAGTGTAGAAGGAGGGGCAGGAGTGCTCCAGGTTCTGGAGGTTCCCCTGCAGCCCATGGTGCAGCCCATGATGAGTCAGGCTGTCCCTCTGCAGCCCGTGGAGGTCCACTGAGGTGCAGAGATCCACCTGTAGTCCATAGAAGAGACCCACACCAGAGCAGGTGGACACCCAAAGGAGACTGTGACCCTGTGGGAGGCCCTGGCTGGAGCAGGGTCCAGGCAGGGACCTGTAGACCCATGGAGAGAAGAGCCCCCTCTGGAGTAGGATTTCCTGGGAAGAATTGTGGCCTTGTGGAGGACCCATGCAGGAACAGCCTGTGCCTGAAGGACTACATCCCATGGAAGTGCAGCAGTTGGTGCAGAACAGTTACTCATTGGATGGACTCATGTTGGAGAAGTTTGCAGAGGACTGTCTCCTGTGGGAGGAACCCCATGCTGGAGCAGGGGAAGAACTGCTCTCTCTGAGCAGCAGCAAAAACAATCTGTGATGATCTGACTGTAACCCCCATTCCCTGTCTCCCTGCACCGCTGGAGTGGAGGAGGCAGAGCTGGGAAGGAGAGAAGGGTGGGGGGAAGGTGTTTTTAAGATCTGTTTTTACTTCTCATTATCCTGCTCTGATTTTGATAGCAATAAATTCAATTAATATCTCCAGTTCTGTCTGTTTTGCCAATGACAGTGATCAGTGAGTGATGTCTCCCAGTTCTTATCTCAACCCATGAACTTTTGACTGTATTTTCTCTCCCCTCTCCAGTAGCAGAGGGGAGTGAGAGAGCAATTTTGATGGGTGCCTGGCATCCAGCCAGGGTCAACCCACTGCAGCTGGTTACAATCAGAAGAGGATGGCAGGATCTAAAAATGTTGGTAACTGCTATTTTGCCGTTCCTTGTGGATACATTCAATAAGGACAATTTCTTACATATATATATGTACATATGTATAGTAATTTAATCCATTTAAGTAAGGATGGTTCCAATGCAAGGAAACTATTTTCAGTGAGGACAAAGAAACCTTCTGTATTTGGCTTTAATACTGTAATCAAAGCCTTCAAAATATACAAATTTTAATTAGAGTAGTTCATGTTGTCATTTAAACTACACATTTCTGTTTTACACAACAGAGTCTGAGTGAGATGATCAAATACAGGATGGCAACATGGGGCTCCTGACTCTACTTGGCCCATTACATATCCTTTTACTTGAAAAATTTGTCCACTTCTCTTTCTTTTCTTTATGCAATCAATCATTGACAATCTCATCAACTTGCCCCCTCTCATCCTCCACAGGTAAATGACAGTAATAAAAATCTTTATTTCTGCCCCCTGTTGCTCTTGGGGCCAGAAAGCTGGGAGAGAACAAGGAACACAAGAGATACCTGCAGCTAAAGCATAATGGATTTAAACAAAAGGCCTTTTCACATGGATTTTAATTAGTATAAAAAGTTTAAGTAGGGGAAATATAAATTCATGAAAGGATAGTCCATTGTGGTGGCTACTAAACATGAACATCTGATTACAGCCTTGTAGTTCAGGAATTCTTTTATTGGTTTGGAGGTATACTGAGATGGTTCCCCTGCTTTACTTTTGTACCTTCCCCTCTCCATGAACCCAGGAGCAAAACCACACAACCCCTAATGATGTGCATGGGAGAGAGAAAGCAGGACCAGATCAGCCTTCACATGACATCATGTTGGTGTTCTGTGTTATGTTACAGCAGGGGAGGCCACTCCTCTGCTACTCAGACTCACTTCAGCCAGTCCCTGCAAGCCAGGCATCTGATTCGAAGCCTGGTGAATTCAGCAAAATATCTTTTTCAGATCTTCCGAGCAGACTCCTAAAGGCAAAAGCCTGGTTAATAGTCCAGCAGAGAACATCTGATTATTACATGGGGCTGGTCAGGAACGGTAATCAAATTAGCTAAAGGAAAATATTTAGGATACATTATTTCAACTGCATTACATATCTGTATGGTCATTTCCAGGCAGAATGAATTTTTCCTAAATTTGATTTAATTTTATTCAACTTAATATACACCTTTCATTACTTTGGATAAATACTGCTCTACAACATGTCTTAGGGAAATGAGCTCTGCAGGAAATGATGTGAGCTGTTGACATAATTTTTACTATGATTTCTAGTATTATAAAGTACTGCAAGAGTAGGGAGTTTTCTCTTGAATAAAATACAAACCCAAGGTTCTCTTCTGGGTGAAATTATGTGGTAAATATAATTGTGACCTGAACATGGAATACGGAAGCCAGCAGTAGGCGGGAACAGCTTCCTTATTTGCCATTTTTCCCTTACTATGTGGAAACAAAGTTTGCCAGTGCAGTCCCTCCCTCCATGATGTCCTGCACCATCCTCACAGGCTTTTGGATCTGATGCCTACTGGGTAGATCCCAGCAAAACCAGAGTGTAGGTGCATTTGAGTGATCTAAGTCTTGGAGAATGACTTTGCTCTAAGCAACTGCTTCACCTCACAGGACCTGAAATCAAGAAGTGCCTCTGCTTTTGAGCAATTTTCTAAGAAGGGATTTTGTAGTTTGCTAGCAAGAAAAAGAGTATTTTAAGAGGGACAGGGAGTCTGGTGCTCTGTCCACCTCTTCTCCCCACTCTCCAAATGTTCCAATCAGTGAGCTATTGTGCAGAAGCTGCAGTGCTGCCTTTCCGCCACACACCTCATCAGGTTCCCCACCACCTTCAAACCAATCACAGCACCTTAAAAATATCCCTCATTCCATCAATTCAGCAATGGTTTTCAGGGATAAGAAATCACAGTTCTTTCTTACCGCTACTACATGCTGAGTCTAAAGTCACCAAGAGGGTAAGGGGTGAATAGTCTCTGAATTTTAAATTTCAAGGAAATCTTGCTCATTGTCCTTTGAAATTAGTGGGAGTGCAGGGAGTACTGTGATTGCTCAGTGTTGGTATTTACAAAAAGCCTGCTCTCCATAAATATTGAATTGTGTCATTATCACTGTATATACTGGGCTTCCAGAAATATTGGCATTTAGTAATTAGACAGCTGGCTGTAAACTTGAGGAGACAGTCATTAAAATGGCCATTAAGAGAGCCCGGGGCAGGAAAAAGACTGCTTCTTATTAATTCAGGACACTGGACCTCTTAGAAAAATGAGAATTTTCATTTGGATAGGTCAGACATTCTGTGTTTTTTGTAATCTCTGTTGTGTCTCTGATCTCCTCATATCCCTTCAGCCAAACAGCATATATCTGCATCTTCGTTCCCAGATTCATCAATATAAAACTGGGGCTTTGTTTCTGCATGTCCATTGCAGAGTGCTCCAGAAAGAAGGACATAAAAAATTACTTGCAAGGTTTTTGCATGGATTTTAAAACCTCTGCATGCAAATATCAGGTAGTATTGGAAGACCTATGTGAAATGACTGATATATACTGTGTTTTCACAGGTTGAATACCACTACTTATAGCTGAACACTATACCTTCTCAGGAAAAGTACCCACAAATGACTGGGAAAGTGACATAGGACAATTTTCTAGCTTGGGCTTTCTGTTAGGAAAATTGAAATGTGGTGTAATTGAGAAATCTGTCCTCTTGCATTTCATGGAAAAATGCTGAAGAATTTTAGTCAGTCTGATAACACACTGTCCATTTAAATATTGGGGTTTTTTTTATTTAAGGTAAATGTATGAGGCAAGACCAGACTCCATCTTTGGATGGTCAAAATGACTGCTGTTATTTGCATAGTCACAACTGTTCTGTGGAAGACAAGGGCTTTTCAGAATTTGGGCAAAGCAGACTGAACAATAGTGCTTCCTGGGGTGCAGTCAGGGGCCACTGCTGCCCTGCAACCCTTAGGAGGTGAAAAAACTGGAAAAATCCTGGCCTTCAAACATCAAAATCAACATAAACCAACAGATACTAGTGAGCAAACAAGTGTAATGGGTGGAAGTGAAAATGATGAAAGATCAGTCTGATTTTGTGTTGGTTACAACAATGGGAGCTGAAGACAATTCCACAGGCTGTTCTCTTTCCAGGAATTCTAGGTGGTACTGACATTTCTCTTCATTAAAAGTTACAGTTTCCATTAATTTTTACTAGCCAACAGATACCTCCACAATGACTATGAAGAGACAAGCAGCTTTGAAATTCACATGGATTTCCGTCCCAGATCAAAAAACACAGAGGTGCTGCCACCTAACAAGCAGGCTCTATTATTGCCATTAACATGCAACTCTCTGCCCACCACTTTGATGAGAACCAACACCAGTGAGCTTCACAAGCAGATTGTTGTTTTATACTCTGCATGAAAGATGTGTCTAATAAGAAGAAATAAGGTTAATCTAAAATCTGTTTAAGGGAGCGATTGCAAACTGAAATTATTTGTGACAGTATGTCTGAAAATTTATAGGATGCAGCTATACAGTTGTGGAGGTATTGGAATTAGGGGAGTAGCTGATATCAAGTATCTCTTGAGCCTGCTCTATTTTGGGCTCTGTAACTACACTTACACATTTTGTTTGTAACATGATGCATGACAGCTGTATGTGTACACAGAGTCATGTATAGGTATGGGTATACCTACAGGGAGAAGAAAAACCAGTGGATTTTTCTAATTTAAGATGGAGTTATATATATGCATATATATGCATATCCTGTTTGGAAAGAAATATAATCTGTTGACATTTGGGTTTATGAGTGAGCATGTGTACCTGGGCAGCATGACAGAAAGCCAGCCTATTTGTTTTTAGCACAGTGTCTGACAGTTCACCTCTTGATCCTGCCCTGTTCACAGCCATTTCTCATGGAATTATTACAGCTGGGAAATCTGAAAGCTGAGAAACAGCTGATCTCCCTGCACAAATGATCATTTTTCTCTCATTTGAGAAGGTTTCAGAGCTACACAGGTGTACCTGCAGCGGGACTTGGCCAGGACTTGGCAGAGGGTGTTGTACCCCCCTCATGTGATGGAGATGCTGCAGTTGGACTTAGTGGAGAAGTCTGGCTCATATCCCACCATGGATCTGGGCAAGCTCATGGTCTTGCATAACTTACCACTGTGGGGACCTCAGCTCTGAGCTTCAGGTCTCCAGCTGTAAAAATGAGCTAATATAATCTCCTTAGTGCCCTTTTTGTCTCTTACTTTCAACTTGTTATATTTGGAAGGTGACTCTTTGCCTTTAGTTGGTTTTCATCCTGTGGCCAAATAGGGATACCTGTGATAGAGAGACAGCAGACACAGCAGGGTCTGAGTGACAGAGTAGTGGAAGACAAAGCCCTCAAACTGATCCCACTAAGTGAGGGTTTGTCCTTGTTACTCAGGACTAGTGGAGGGGAGGGAATCTCTGCAGACACCTTGAAATCTGCAGGATTTCTTCAAACCACCCATATGGATGAGGTTTTTCCCTTTCTTTGCTTCAGGGAAACCAGTGTGGGATGTGCTGCAGGTTGCAGAGACTTTCCCAGCCAGCTACCATTGGGTGAGGATTTAGCGCTGGATCCATCCCTTGGCATGCTCTGAGGGATTCACAGCATTTCTACTGAGAGAAAAGAGTGGCAGGAGGGTCTGAAGCTGGAGAAGGTAAGATACAACCTTGCTCCAGCTGTGGCAATTACCTGCACTGTCAGAAAAACAGCAGGTCTTAAATTTTGACAGAAGGGACTAAATTCGTCCTTGGAGTAACTCCAGCAATTTCTGCATTTTATAAGAGAAAGATTTTGGCCCTCTGTCAGGTTTATGCACAAAACTAAGTATTTTCTCTAACACTGAGTCAAAGGTCTGAAATTATTTCTAAGACTGAGAAGTTTGGTGTTAAAGCCAGAGAAAAGAACATACCTTACTGCCAATGAAATTGGTCTCTCCATATTATTAGTGTACATCAAGTAAAACAACATTTTTCAGTAGGTGGCTTTTGCTGATGTTAATTTCAAAATTTCAGTTTCAAGTGCACTAGAGGGTTTGTCTATGAGTGAGAATTAATTCTTACTGTCATTTTTCATATGGTTGCTGTGAAAGCAAAGAATTGGCTGTCTAAAAATCCCTCAACATCCTGAGCTAATTCAGTGGTGAAACATACCCTCTACCAGTTACTGCCTTCCCTGCCTGGGTGACCACCACATGTGGAGTTGTCTGAAGAGGTTATCTTAGACTTTGACCTTAAATGTTTATAGCTGGTTGCATTCAGTAAGACTGGAGATATCCTAGCAGCTAAGCCATGAGGTAGTGATGTGATTGCAGTGTGACACATAGTGCAGTGGGCTTTTCAGCATTCCTTGCAGGATGATAATTCTGGCTACTTTGGTTTCCAATGCACATCTCGCAGGCATCAATTCCCAGAGGTGGAAGGCTTGACATCATGCTCCTCAGCAGAGCATGGGGGCAATGGCAGCAGATTCTCTGTCTGATGCTCAAGTCCTGCTCCAGTTCCCCAGCATAACGTTCATGATAGGGACTGCCACAAATGTGTTGTGGCTGCAAATGGAAGGATGGAGAAAGAGGCTGAGGATGCTTAACTGAGCAGGAGGTGGCTGAGCTGTATTTCCAGGGAGGCCACTTCTGTTCAGCATCTTTAGGTCTCATTTTATCCATCTGCTATGTAATGCTCATTTGCCCAGTGTGGTCTCAGGAGACTTCAACGGTGTGTATGAATGATGCATGACAGGTCTACATGAAAAATAAAATTATCAGAGCTAGTTTCCATCTCTATCACTTTTACTTGGACATCAGCAGCTAGTCAGAGATACAACATGCATTCAGAAAAAAAAAATATTTTCATTCAATGGCCTCGTGAATGGTACTTCCCCAGTTCAGAGCTGGTTTCCTGGTCTTTGGGGGTTTTTTTGCCAATAGTACCTAAAGATCTGCCATTATTTGTTTTTCTCATGGTACTGCTTATGACCTTCTCTTTCCTCTTAGAACAATGAAAAAAATCCCAACACCTTTCCCTGGAGTACAGCAGTCTGTATTGTTTTCAAATTCTATGTGGGGGGAAAAAAAAAGGCAAAACAAAACAGAGGAAAAAACATTATTTTAAAATTTCCTTCACATAATGTTACAAGCAGTTTAAAAGAAAGCAGAGAGCTGATTATTAACTGCAAGAACTGCTGAGAGGATGGATGCACAAGGAGGAGTGAATGCTCAGTTACAGGCTTCTCCTCCAAAGCCCTGGCACAGGAACAGCTCCCATCACTTCTGCATCACACTGCAGGTACATGGAAACTGCAACTAAATGACTGCAAAAGCCAAACCGCTCCCCTCATCCATGAGATTGACTCGGCAGCTTGTCTGAGATGTATGGTTGTGGAATGCAAAGCTGGTAGCTGACAGGCACTGCCATTAACGTGTTTTAATTAAACAGAGAGAAGGAGATGGGAAGGGACTGAACCAGTGATAGTGAGAGGAAACTGAGTGCCAGAGAGCCTGGATATTTTCACTCTCTTATCTGTTTGCTTCATCAGCATCACTGCTGCTTGCCAGGCTACTGCGTATTACTAGGAAACGTGATGCATTTATATTTCTATATTTAATTTAAACCTTTGACTAAATCTGTCTGTTACTGAAGAGACCCCTTTTAGCCTTGTATTTCTCACATAAACTTGTCTTAAATCTCTCATGTTTGATAGATTCCTTTATTTTTAACGTCCAGTCATCCCAGATTCCCCACTGGTCCTGAACCCGTGTGATTCTCCATCTGTAGAATTATGTTAGCAACCACCACAGGCTTAGATATTGTTATGGAGATGCTGTGTGGTGGTTTTGACTTTCTGATGTCCCTGCTGGCCTGATTATGTATGGATTCTCCACAAATGGATATGTGCTGCAGATACAGCATCAATCTCAGCATATCCCTATTAAAGCCCCTCCAGGGAACTGCTGGTAGGCTGCAGCTCCCACGCCATGGCTGGGGGGAGAATTTCTGGGTGTGGGGGGTGTCTGTCTGTCTGCATGTGGCTTCTTTGTCTTCAACAGAGGCATAATAAATCTGGTATGAGTATGACAATGTACCTTATGTGGAAAATTAGACAGAATAGAAATATACAGTGGAAGTTTCTTTCCCCCATTTACAGCTAGTTTTAAAAAATCTATAGCTCTATGTGCCTCAGACACTGTATATCTTTTTTAGCCGCAGCTTATACTGGTTTGAATTTGCTGCTTTGAGTTCCTTCAAATGTAAGGTCTTTTAGAATTTCTCATTTATCTCTGAAAACACTGCTGTTACCTCCACTGCTGGTGAATACAGTCTCATAAAAGTGAAATAGAACTGTGCTACATCTCTGTGGCTTTAACACAGATAATGCTGGAAAGATTCATGCTAATTTCTGCTCCTTATTCTTAGCTGTGGACCTTGTTCTCATCTTCCATTCAACTCTTTTTTCCATAATGAGTTCCAAACTCTCTGTAAATCACAGTGTTTAGGTTAGAGTGCACATGCTGTAATCTCCAGTGTAATTTATAAACTACTGTGAGGTTTTCTAAAGATATAGTAAATCATAAATAAAATCTCAATAGGAGTATGTTTAAATAGGAGGCTTTGGGTGTGAAGTATTGCTCAGTTCCATAAGCATGCATTTGTATTTAGTCCAATGTGGGTAGCATTGGACATCACTCACTCACTTGAGTTTTGTCAGTGGGGAGGGATTCCTGCAGGAAACCTCATAAAAGCCACTTAAGTTATAGGAGTAAGTTAAGGGATGCAGGGATTCAACTTGTAGAGGACTCGTGACAGCAAGAAGGCACCACAGTATCAAGGTATGATTCATCTCTTCTAAAGTTAGCTGCCTAAAAATGGCAAATCTCATCTCAGGTTGTTTGCTATGCAATCAATGGAAAAGGAAGGCAACCTGCAGGATGACTGACTCCCAGCAAGGCTGTGAATTAGGAACAACCCTAGGTGGCTGAATGGCTGAACCTTGGGCTTCAAATTTGAGTTAGACAAGCACAGTTAATCCAAATCAATCCCACCCCAAATTACTTTGGTCCTCACAGAGTTTACAAAAACATGAAGTGCAGACCTTACTTCAGAAGTGGCAGCGACTGCTCCATTAAATTTGATGTCATAATCCCTGCATCAGCTTCTCCACAGGATTTCATTCTTCACAAAGCCTCATTTTTTTCTAAGGAGAAGGAAAGAGAAGATGGATATGAAGGGAAAGAGCTTTAAAGGCCACTGTTGTTTTAACACTTTGATACACTACTCCTTGGGAAGTTTAAAAGCTTCTAGGTTATTTTAAAAGGGATGAGTGAGAATTGCAAACAGGACAAGCAATGGGACAAGAGGAAATGGCCTTAAATGGAGATTTAGAGTGTACATTCAGAAAAATTTCTTACCCACAAGAGCTATCAAGCATTTGAAGCAGCTGCCCAGGGAAGTGGTTGAATCACCATGCCTGGAGGTATTTAAAAGATGTGTAGATGTGGTATCTGAGGACTGCACTTAGCAGTATTAGGTAATGGTTGGACTTGTTGACCTTAGAGGCATTTTCCAACCTAAATAATTCTATGATTCTATGACCCTATAAAATAGAAACTGCAGAATTTAGTTTTCTGCTATTCCTGAAGGAATTTCCAATGACTTGGTTAAGAACAGGCATATCACTTGATGCCATATTATTCCCTTCCTAAAAAAAGAGAATCAAACTCAGGTGATGTAATAAAATTGAAGGATGACTATAGAAAAGCCCTTTAAACTCATTCTTCAGTCTGCTCCCTCATCCATTCACCACCACAGAGGTACAGAAGAGGGTTGAAATTATTAATACAGTGGCACTGGATGTTGGGATGACTGAGATATCCAGGAGCAGAGATTGAAGGATTTCACAGTCAAGAGCTGACAGGCAGGGAGAGATTAAATTGTCGGCTTGGCAAATACACAAAGGAAAAACAGAGCGCCTAGCTATAAGTCCAATGGCTCAAAGGCTCAGTCCAAAACTTAATCTTGCAGCAAGATCCATTTCTACTGGATGTTCTCAGGGTGGTATCTGGCCTACAGCAAGAAACAGTAGGAAAATACAGAGCATGTCTACAAAAAAAACTTGTAACAGTGTTTACAAAACAGCATCAATTTGACTGCAGCTGTAAGTATGTGCTCTTAGTCTACTCAGAGCAGCAAGGAGCAAGTGTCTTGTGTTGAACAGCTGGTGCAGATGCAGTGTCCTAACAGTGCAGAGGAACCACCAGATGTCATTCCCTTAGGTCTCAGAGCTAAGAAGGGAGACAAGCTTCATGTCAAATAAAATAAAAAATTGATGGGAAGTGCATATTTACAGAGTACAATAAAACTGATCTCAAAGTAGAAGGAAAACTGCAACCAGAAAAGGCATTCCAAACCAAAGCACACTGTTTCTAGAGAGCATTTTGTTGCAGCAGCTGAAAGGTAACATAAATTTCATACCTCTGACAAGGCTGGACTTACATCAATGCCCAAAACACAGGCCTTTTGTCCCTGGTACTCTCTGTCTGGCTGGCAGACAGGAGCACAGACAGCTTATAGGCCAAGTAATGCCCATAACTTCCATTAGATTTAGGGCCATGCTATTTTTCTTCTTGTTCTAACTGAGCAACATTGAGGTATGTTTTGCTGTCTGGCCTGCAAAAGCTTTCTGAGCACTTTTTCGGCTCCTAGCTAAAAAAAGGAAGAGCTATCTCATGTTTTCTAACTCCTCTCATAGTAATTACCCTTACCTTAAAACTGCTTGAAAACAGAAGGGCTCCTAATTAAATAGAAGAAAGGATGAGATTCAGGTTACATTTTGTTGTTTTTTTCACGTAAATAAAAATGCTCCTTAAAAAAAAATGTACAGTCCAACAACATTCTACTTTATTAAGACATTATGTTGCAGAGCTCCAAGGGATGATAAAGCCAGACTGAGCAGTGTCCATGGTCTGGAAATCAGGTGTTTATTCTGTTTTTAACCACCAGAATGAAGCCAGAAGGCCCTAGTTGACCTTTTTCCTGGAAATTCCTTGAAGGCATCAATATGGTGTAGAATAACTCTGCCTAGTTTTGCTAGACTCTGCACCTGCATAAGGAGAAGGGCATGAGAGGAAGGCCTATGGGCAATGTGCTTCTGTACCCCAGCTATCCAGCCCCTGCTGGAGCCTTTTCTAGCCATCATGCCATATGTAGGTGGAATTCAATTAAAGTTTTCTTTTTTCCTTTTTTTTTTTCCCCTGAAAAAAGTAGATACATGGAGAAAATCATTGATAAATGTCCCTGGTTAGCCTTTCTGAAGGCAAAAGCTGGCCTGCAAAATATAATTGTTTCTCCACCAGATATTTTAAAATAGTCAGCTTGTTCTCTCCTGCGGGAGGACCCTGCAGCACACATTTTGCCCAGGGAGCTGGCTGGGCTTACAGCTGGGCGGTACCTGGTCACACAGTGCCAGCTGTGGGGTACCTCACCCCAAAGGCCCAACCTCCTCTCTGGGTGCTCAATGCTTCAGTGGCATTTCCCTCACTAGAAAACACAGAGGTCTCAGAACACAGCCAGCTATGATGATGCCTACTGATAATATAAGAGCAAAATAAAGCCTAGGAACATAAGTAGGCTGAAAAAGTGTTGCTTGTAGGAGAACTCCATCTTTCTGTGTGCTGCTTCCCCATGTGGTGCACACAAGCATCTCCTAGCAGCTCTTCCAGACACAGTATAATTCTGGACAACTCCAAACTCTGTAATATATATGTAAGCCACTCACAGCCATACCATTTTTAATAAACCATTTATTAGCTAAACATGGGCTGATAATAAAGAAATCTATGCTGAGAAGGATCCCTCCTTTGAACTGGAATTTGCACAGTTCAAAATCCCATTTCTTCAATCGTCGGATTAATGTCTGTGTTATCTGTCTGTGAATACAGTTCTACTTTGTCCCCGTTGTAACAACGGCCTGTGCACCCAGGATGTACATGTTTGTATGTGTAGGGGGATTGTGTTCAAGGCAAGCACAGCTTGACTTGGGGAGGGAAATGCTGCATGATATTTGTATTACCATTAGAAAGGCCCCATGCTGGGTATTAGGCATTATTTCTCTCATACTTGGCATGTTGTAATAGGTTCTGAATGCTGTAATACCCCTTTGAAATATTGCTGGAAGTAAAGCCATGCAGAGAAATAGAGAGAGAAATCCGTCTTGCACGTTAACCTATTCTTGAGCTCAGACCGGTTCTTGTGCTTGTCTTGAATTTAGGCATGGTGTTTGTATAAATCTGGAAATATGCCTATGCCTTATCTGGTTTGTAACTTAGCAACCTTTAGTCTGTGTTTCTTGCTGCTCCTTATAAAGCAGTTGATAAATCTAACCAAGCACTTACTTGGTAGAAGAGTATAAGGACTTCGTCAAATACAGAACTAACACCCAAAGCTCCATTCATTTTGCTGGCATTTACCTTTATGCATAAAGACAAGCACAAAACCGCCCACTGCTCAAAGTCACATTTAATCAGACTGAGTGGCTGTACATTGCAGAAACCACTTGCTAGAGGGAAGGCTGTGATTTGCACACTGAGGAAGTTTCATAGAGCACGATTTGTCTGCAATAGGATGATCTTTCATTTAATCACTTAACTCAGTTAATTTGCTATCTCTGTATTTGAAGAGATATTTAATGAGAGGTAAAAATGGAAAGGGTGCAATAAAAATGGAGAAGCTTATCTCGATGCAGTGTATTTTTTTTCAAGAATTTGACGACACTGAAGACCACAGAGCACTGTTGGGTTCAATCCTATTCGCGAGGCCAACATATTATAGAAAGTAAGACCTGGGAGCCTTGAGTGACAAAGCTCTGAATGACACAGTTATCACAAGTGCTTGGTGTATTTATTACAGCATTGCCCATTCCAAAATGGCATTTTTGCATGCTGCTATAGGATTCCTGGAGGATGCCCTACAAACTTTTCTGTTTTCCTCCCACATTAGTGCTGCTACATCTTCCTGGAATTTCATCTTGATGCTATCCATTCCATGGATGGCAGAGACGTGTCCAAAGGGAAGAGTTATAGCCTCAGAGTTGGAGACTGCCTCACAGACTAGGGGGGTTGGGGGCACTTAATTACACTCCTGCATTTGACTCTTTGTTCTCAACAGTGTGGGTGTTTCTCAAGCTGTCTTGGTACTCTTTTTCAACTCAAAAGTAAGCCCTGAGGTAGAGTGGGTTCCAGGAGAGCAGTGTTATTCCCAGCTTAAAAAACAACAGCCTGTTTACGGACTTCAGTTTTTGGAGGTCTTTTTCATGGGAAGTGAGAGGGGAATTTTATCAATGCTATGAAACAAGTACTTTGATATAAAGATAATGAAAGTTATAGACAAAATGTATCTGTCCAATAGCCCAAAACACATGGCTATTAGCCAGCACAAAGACCAAAAAAATATACAGTCATATCAAACAATAACAACAACAACAAAACACACCGTTCTACAGTGATTTAAAAGTTTATATTCAGCATCAGTCTCTTTGGGCCTACAGGAATGTTATCACAAGTTGTTACCTCTTATCCCTCAGAGTTTCTTGAGACAGAAACATGGAGTTTATGACTCCGCCAGTGCTGCAGAAATCAGTGAAGAGACTTGGCTTTTGCTGCAAAGTGAGTACCAAGTCTACATGCCACCAAAAAAAAAAAAAAAAAAGCTGCGGGGTCCTGGTCTTTTGAAAGTGGTGCAAAATCAGCTTCTGGACTGCTGCTGTGCTAAGGAGACCTCACCCTGCCAGCTGAATTCCTATTAACTGAACTAATACATGTTCTTAAATATTTCATAATGAAGTCTCTAAACCTTCATGTCAATTAATCTTATTTATCAATGAAAATGTCAATGGTTCTGGGGGCTGCAAAATACCATGTGGATCTATGAGCTAGTGGTTCCCCTACCTATATGTTTTCCTTTTCTTCTGCTCCTCATATTGTATGTGTGTGTAGTTCTGCCATGAACATCAGTTCTCATGAACATCATTGTTGGGGAAGATAGCTACAGGGTAAGCTGCAGGAACAGAGCTTCCTCTCAAAGGCCAAAGTACCACCTCAAAGGAAAAGGGCATCTCTACAGGACAGTACTGTTGGGGAAGCTTTCAGCCTTGCTGGAACAGGACAGGGTGCCTTTCTGAACTGGCTGAGCCCTAACACGTGCAGGACAGGGAACAAACAGAAGGACTGCAGTCCCACTGGCACATTGGAGACATAGCAAGAAACAAAAAGGAATTTTATGAAGGTGCTGCAGAAGCTGCCATGGATCAGAGATCCATGGGAAGGTAGGATCAGGGAAGGAAGACCTCCATGGACAAAATTCCCAGATATTGCAAAGACAGACTTCCTAGTTCCTGCCAGGGTTAATTGCAAGTAGCACTGAGAACTGTGACCAGGTATCATTCTTGGACAGCAGCACAAGCCACAGCAGTCTGAGGGCTGAGGGAGAGTGATGGAGGATCCCCACGCTGCTGCTCAGTGTAGCACAGGCCTCAGTGGCTTGCAGCTCCTACCCTGCTCCTCGTTCCCAAGAAAAGCACCAAGGTTTGCAGTGTCTCTGCTGCCTGGCACATCCCTGGAAATGGCAAAAGTCAATGTATGAGAAGGGGATTTTATGAACATGTCTAAAAGACATAAGTCATATTTATTCAGAATTTTTACAATATTTTTAGTGGAGTTTATTTCAGAACAGGACCAGGGTGCATGACAGTTTGGCTGGAGTATGGTACAAAAAGATTCCATCCATCCATCACATGGGAATTGGGGAAGGGGAGAGGGCAACCAAATGATCCATGTCATAGCAGCATTCAACAGCTTATTCATCCCTGATAAGTAGTTATACTCTGCTTCAGCTTTCTCCTGAGAGTCCATGTGAGCCTAAAGACAGGATGGATTTGCCAATCTGCTTTTTACCACACTGTATTCTGTGACTGCTGAAGAAAGATGACATTTTAGTGCTGTTCCCCCTGAACCTCATGAGTATCCATTGCACTTGCTTGTGGACCTCATCACTCTACAGTGAAAGGAAGCACCTTCCTCCTACCTGACTTGCTTTTCATGGCTGGAAGAAGATACCTTCACACAGTTTAAGTGTTACCAGTACAAAATATAAAGCTATGTATAGATGAAACTTGCATTTTTATTTTAAGCATCAAGACCCAGCAAATTAACTTCATCTTCACAGGGCAAAAAGTGGTCTGCAGTGCAGTGACATGATTTCCTCTGACAACATTGCCAGTTCGTGTAGGAGTAACACCGAGGAGGCATGCTGGAATTAGAAAATACAGGCAAGCAACAGCCAAGAACCACATGAGAGCACGGTTCAGTGATAGCTGCCAGTTGTATGTTCGAGTTAGCAGATGTCTGTGGGACTTCTGAGTTCAAACATCTCCATTAGTTTGCTCAGACATATCATGCCTTTCTTGTCGGGGTTTAAGTATGTGTGCTCTTTCCTCCCTCCCGTGGGCTTTTATGCAGTGGTGCCCTTTCAAAATTTGCATATGGTAAGTTAGATAAATAGACAGTTCTTCTTCATATTTGCAATAGCCGTGTGCTCCCTGCATTTACTACATGAAATACAAAGTTTTGCACTTTATGCCCTGCAATAATAATTACTAGTCTCATCATTTCAGACCTAGTCTTTATATCAGAAATATAGCTTGTGTCAGAAACAGTGTGGCCAGCAGGACCATGTCAGTGATCATAACCTTGTACTGGCACTGGTGAGGTCACACCTTGAGTCCTGTGTTCAGTTTTGGGCCCCTCATGACAAGAAAGGTGCATGTCCAGAGAAGGGCAACAAAGCTGGTGAAGAGGCTGTAACACAAGTCTGATGAGACTTGGCTGAGGGAGCTGAGGTTGTTTAGCCTGAAGAAGAGGAGGCCCAGGGGGGACCTCATTGCTCCATACAACTACCTATAAGGAAGTTGTAGCCAGGTGGGGCTTGGTCTCTTCTCCCAAGTAACAAGCAATAGGACAATAGGAAATTGTCTCAGGTTGTGCCAGGGTAGGTTTAGATTGGATATGAGGGAAAATGTCTTCATGGAAAGGGCTGTCAAGCATTTAAACAGACTGTCCAGGGAAGTGATGGAGTCACCATCCCTTAAGGTCTTTAAAAGATGTGTAGATGTGGCACTTGGGACTTGGTTTAGTGGTGGATTTGGCAGCGCTGGGTTAATGGTTGGACTTGATGATCTTAGAAGTTTTGTCCAACCAAAACAATTCATATCTGGCTAATGAAGAGGGAAGTGAAATTCCCCAGAACACAGTCCAGTGCCCAAATTATCTAATGTCTAAAAAGACTAGACTACTCCCATTGGAAGAGTAAGTAGAAGGGCTGACATTCTGTAAACAAGCAAGTTTTTAACATCAGTGCAAAAATTTCACTTCTTGCATTCTTCCTAAATAATTTAATTTGGCTTGGTTCTTCTTTATTAAAGACATCTATTATATATCATTTATAAATGTATATAAATAAATATATCTTTAAGACTTAACTAGATGTGCTTATAGTCACATATATATGTAAACATTGTATTTCTTTTTCCAATTTCCTAAGGAATAGGTATTGAAAACGCAACTAACCTCTTGAAAATCTAGAAAAGTTTTTAAGATTTGTTGTTGTCTCCTCCTCATTTTCAGCTTACTGTGAACATGTTGAACAAAAACTGATAAACTGATCATTTTTCCTGTGCAGAATTGCAATGAAATTATTATGGTGTTTTCAAACAATACATTATTTTTTTTTAATCAGGCCATTCTAGAAGTTTGAAGAACAGTAAAACAATTCTTTTGCTTATCTCTGCTTTTGTAATTGGCACTATGAAGCATCCCCATCTCTCAGGGGTGTGATAGCAGTGCCAACAGACATGAATATTCTTCTACTCCAGCAATGCAGCTCGCTAATATTGCCCTCAGCCAAAAAAAGAGATGATGTTCTCCATCAGCACCATTGCTTTGGATGCTGATGGGCCATTCAGATGAACATGCTTACTGAAACATTTGAATTACTATCTATGCTCATTGTTTATCTGGAAACAGCTGAAATTAATCTTGCTAGTCTTCTTTGAAAAATCCAAGTCCTGCAGCAGCTTACCTTAATGTGGTATTTGCCAGGAGTCCAATTAGGGCCAGTATTTGTAAGTTATTTGCTAGGCAGCTGATTCGTACCCAGACACAAAGAGGCTGTTGGAGGGGATACTCAGCTGGTGCACAGTCTGTTTGAGCTCGTGAAAAACCCTGTTCTCACCCAGGGCCCCTTTAGGCCACCAAAGCCCAGAGCCCACAGGTATTTGAGATCAATGGGACTGCTGGGAAAGCCTATGTTAGAAAGTTTGGACTTCAGTCAGCTCCAGTTTGTCAGTGCTGCAGTTCCCTGGCTGTGTTTCTCCAGGCACAGCCAGGGCTGTGGCTCATGCCAGAGCCAGGCTGATGGTGCTACAGCCAGAGCCAAGCCCTGCTGAAATGTGAGCCAGACCACCACCTGCACTCAGTGGCTGGCTCCAGCACGGACCCTCACCTGGGCCCATCTGCTCCTGCAGAAGCCCAGCACTCACATCTCTTCCCTCCAGTATCAAACAAGTAACTGGGTTCTTTCCCCTCCAGTCCTCTCCCTGCTGCAGGAATGGCCTCCTGACACCCACTGGGGAACACATCCCAAAACACAAATGCTTTCTTTTCTCTCTTCTCCTTTGCTTTCCATGTATAACCAAGTGCAGTGGCTCAGAGTTAGCAAAGTGGGGATAGGGATGAAGGGACAGGCTGAGTAAGGATCCTATGAGGTCCTCAGACGTTCTGATTTAAACTAAGGGACTAGGGAAAGAGGACAGAAAAATACACACTGCTGACATACATCTGCATTCTGGGGGAAGCTGGATCTTTCCCATGTTGTCTGAAGTTACAAGTAACTCTTATAGAGTGAGTTTTGTTCTCTCTTCATATTACATTCTGCCTTTGGACCAACACATGGAATTTGCTACTCTGAGAAGAGGTGAGCTTCAGCATCCTTTGTATCTTGAAGGGTCCTTTCTGTTCAGTGCACTTACAGCTGAGGTCTCCAAGGTCTTAGGGCTGCGACAGAGTTCTGTCTGTCAAAGATTCTGTCTCCAGGCACCAGGGCCAGACAGAAGTGTCAAAGCACACGGCCCTGGTGCCTGGAGAGAGAGTGACCTTGGGAAGAGACAAGAGCCAAAGCTAGGTGAGAGCTGCAGACAGATGGACTTAGGTTTGTCTTAGCCCAGTGGCCTGACTCTGAGTTTGGTTGTGGTTGTGATGTTTCGGTTGCCTTCTCTCTTCCAGTAGGATTGGCATTTGCTTACACTTTTGGATCTGAACTGTCTGGGGATAGCAGTCTTCATCAGCTTCTCATTGCTGTTTGTGCTGAGTGAGCACAGCTTTGTGGAGTCTTTCTGAGCTCCAGTGGGGGCAAATGAAGAGCTTTGGTATGTTTAGGAGTTTTACCTGAATAACTTGCTTTGTCAGATTCTTGTTAATGTGTGACTAGCTTGGCAGGGAGAGGATGTATTGTACCAATGAGTCTGAGTAAATTCCTGATATTCTGCATGCTTGGGAACTCTCAGTGTGGAAAATCTGTACTGCTCCAGCCCTTATAACAGATATCTAGAGACAGATGGAAGGAAAGAGAGAGCAAGAGCAGAGTGAGTAAGATATATAAGGAAAATATGATGGTTTATTCAAAAGGGGTTTTGTCTACACGTTAGCACAGTGATTGTGTGCATCATCACTCCAGAAGAGAGGTAATAAGACCTCTATCATGTTGTCCAGGATCCTTGCATGGTCCTCTGCAAACCCCAAAGCAGGTGAGCTGGAAGAGCAGTGCCAAGAACCAGCAGGGCTGTTTTTTATTCCCCCTATAAATACTGCATCTCTCCGCCCGGCTCCTTCAGCAAGCTGTTGAGACAAGATGCTCTGAATAGCTTTCTGGAAATGCCTACTGATGGGATTTGGGGGCTATGCCTATTCCAGAAAACAAAGCAGGGTGTCAGACAGTGCATTGGCCTGTGATCGTTCTCCTGTTTAACTGAGTAGATGGAGTAACACACTACCCAGCATGGATTTGACCCATGCCAAGTGATACTTTCCTGGACAACCTCCAAGCACAGTTTTTGTGTTACACAGGCGATGATCCGTTTCCAAAAGACAGAATGGATGAAGTCACTCTGTCCAAGAGGAAGGGGGAAAGCGACTTTTGCTACAGCCCAGAGTTATCCGCTTCCCTTTAGGGACAAAGAACAGACTGTCTCCACCTAATTTATTAACATTAATGTAGGCAGGGAGACCTCAAGACAGATTGTAGACTTTTTTTTGGTTAATATAAGTTGAATGGCACAATTCTGACCACCCCCCCAAAAAAAAAAAAAAAAAAAAAAAACAACCACACAACTAACAAACTCTCAGCATAAAGACATGAAATAATTCTTCAAATATTCTAAATTACTTTTTGTTTATTTGAGTGGGCCCCTCTTTTAAATCCCAGAGCTAAAAGCCTAAGGAGATTCTTGTGAAAATCTGGACACTCTCAATGTGAGCCCATCAGAAGACAAATTTCTGAGTCACCACATTACTAGAATGATAGGACTGAGCTTGGCCAGCGCTGAGCCAAGGAAGGACAGTCAGGGAGGGTTAGATGCTCAGGAGAACAGCCATAAGAGGAAGATTTCTTTCACAGGAAGAAAACAAAAACAATCAAAAGGAAATATTTGCAGATGCTTAGGAGTTGTCTCAGCAAGTACATTAGTATGTTGATTGAGATGTCAAGTAACTGATAAACTGCACAGAATATGCAGTTTTATGCATGAATTTTATTTCTACATATGGTTCAGATATCCTATGGGGAAATTTAAACAAAATTTAAAGTTGCTAACAAATTGCTTTTGGTCTGGATTTAGTTTACTCTGCTTTGCTGTAAACACAACTGGCTGATCTTTGCATAAATGTGCATGTTAGTCACTCATATGATACTCATTGGCAGTAAAACTTCCTTCTTTAAGTTATGGCAAATTTCTTTCAATTACCTCAGTGTCTACGCATAATTTTGGTATCTCCTTAGTGACCCCTGATGCATCTGAGAAGAAAGCAGAACTGAAACATCATATATTGCCTTAAGGTCTTGTAATTGTTCAAGATTCTGCCACCCCTGACTTGTGTGTGCTACCTTGAGCTCACAACTTATCAGTAAACTCAAAATAGGTTAGTTAATAATTCCTGAATAATATTTCCATTTACAAACATCAGTGGTTTATCTTAAGCTGATCCCAGTGGTACTACAAATGCACTTAAGAAAAAAACTTTTCTTAGTGTTCTATCTTGCATATGAGCTATGCTTCCCCATGCCTGACATGAAGGGTTTGCCCTTTCTTTATATTTGATCCTGTTTCCATAATACTAGTAACAGTGGCAGAGCCTGCCCTTTCCTATGTGGCATTTATCATCCACTGCATCCAACTTTGCACATCATGGGGCTCTGTGTCCCCTAGACCCCAGGCAAAATTTGCCACCAGCCCTTAGCGTCTAGCTAAGAAACTAAAAAATTTAGACTGGCAAAGTTATGTGTCTCTAAGACTAAACTGCAGTGTTTTTTCATTTTTTTTTAATGAACACTTAAAATATGCAAAGGATGTATTAAAAGATAACCAGACTCTGGCATGTAAAGTCAAATGTATTAATTTGCACACTACTTAATAGAAACAGTATTTTTGTTTGATATATCCTCTGCCAGTCTATCAACCACTAGTTATTATGCAAGTATCCTTTCAAATGTCATTTTCTGGCTTTTCATATACTAACAACATCATACACTGCAATATATTACAAAGTATCAGTAACAACTACCATTTGCAGAATATCAAAATCATCTTTACCTATGAGGCAAATACTCTCTGGACAGCAGATCTGGTAACATTACTGCTTTGTCTGTCAAAAAGTACTGCAACACTTGGGGATAAAATAATGTGAGCACAAACATGTTAGTCAAGGTAGGTACAAGTGCTCATGATCATTTACTTGCTATAGGCTAACAGCTACAGTCTTCACCAGCAGTACGTGTTTGTTTCTTCAAGAACACCACCTTCCTAAAGCTGAAAAGAAATAAAGCAAAAGCAAGTAGCAGAGAGTATTTCAACATCAGCTTCAGGAGAGTGGTAAGCAATGGAGTTGGGACTATGAATGTATATGTGGTAGCACTAAAGTAAATTTGGGTTCATTTCCTGGCATTGGGCCGCCTTCTTGGATGAGTTTTCACTCCTGACAGGGATCCAAACCTGTGTGACTATGCTGCCATGGCCCATGGTAGCCAGCCATCCCAGTGAGAGTGCAGGACAACACCTGCTGTAGCCCAGGCAGGTCAGGACAGTGTGCTGCCATGGGTGGAATAGTTGCCATCAGTGGAATGGCTGCCCATGCCATGGCGGTGCTTTTTCCAAGGATAAAGGGCTTCAAACACACAGGCACTGTCTGCTTTTGGGGTAGGGTGATGATGAGTCCTTCAGAGGAGCAGCTGTTTTTTTCATCTGGAAATCTCTTCTCCCCTTTCATATGGTGCTGTAGGAGGGAGACAGGTTGTCCAGGGAATCATCCCAGATCTTATCCCACTTCTGTCTCTGCTCCAGCAGCAGCAGCAACTCCATACCACATTCAGTCTGTCTATCCTGAGGAAATTCAGTGCTGGAGTCACAGGGACACAGCTGACTGCACAGCTGATGAACCCAAAAGACACCATCTTAGAGAGGCCTGGTTCTGTGCTCTGGTGGATATTTTCTCTATTTCAGGTTGAGAGAAAGCAAATTCTGCAGAAAGCAGAGCAGTGACTCTTAATCATCCATATCTGTGCAAAGACTTCTCAGTTCCTTGGAGGAGAAATACCTCCTTCCATTAAATGATGAAAGGGAGGTAGAAATATTATTAAAACCAAAATGATACTGATAGCAATGGACAGAAATAAGGAAATGTCGATATATAAGTAATTGCCAAGGAATAGAAGAGACGCCACTGGTCAGCCAGGGTAAGGCTAACCAGGAGGGGTTGTTTACATACATCAGGAGCTAATGAAATGAAATCCCATGAACATCTTGGACCTGCTGCTAGACAAGGTTGGCAGGATTATTGATCACACAGTGCAAAAGGCAGAAGTACTCGAGCAGTGGTTCCCCCAGGTGCTGAGGAGCTGGAGTACCAACAACCAGAGTCAGCCACTGGGGACTGGCACAGAGAGGACATTTCTTCCCATGCATCCTGTTCAGATAATTTAGATTTTGCAAGACCAGATAACTTGCATCTATAAGAAATAACAATTGTGGTCAAAGAGCTCTTTGAATTATTAATGCTAATGAATCCTAGAAAGACCAAAAAAAATCCAACTTTCAAGGTTACAAAGAAGCTTACATTGACACTGGTCTCTAACAAAATCCAGGAAAGGCTGACAGGGAAAACAATCAGCAAGGAGTCAAAAGAACAAGTGATTCAATCAATATTGTGGGGAGGGGGGTTATTTTTATAATTTACCTCAAAAGTTTTGTGACATCACAAATTTGATTCAGTTACCCAACTTCTATAAGTCATTAGAGCAAGTCCTTCATAACACTCTCAGAAAAATTAGCTGTACAAGAAAATCAATGCAGACTCATTTTAAAAAGATTAAGCATTGCTCAGTTTGTAGATCTCAGTAGGGCATTTACAATGGCTAAGGATATTTTGAACAGAACCCTCCAGGGAGCTGCTCTCATCCCATTCAACGATCTTGAAGAAAATATTAAATCATTGCTGATAGAATTTGTAGCAAATAAAAAGAAAATAATGAAGAGAGAAGAGATGATGGGCATAGGTCAGGACCACTTGGAAAAGGGGTTCATTTGAATGCATGTTTCAACACAACCAAATGTAAGGTCATTCTTCAGGAGAAAAGAAATCCCATTTATAAAGCAGGGGTGGGAATGGGGGAGGGGGCAGGGGAAACTATCAGAGGAAGCAGTGGCTTTTAGGGGGATTTAGTAGCTGTAAAAGAGAAGCAAAAGAACGCAATGGCTGAAAGCAAATAATTTCCGTCACAGACAAATGTCAAGGAGGAGTAAGGAGATAACATTGTTTTCTTGTACATAATGTTTATAACTTCAAATTACAAAACTGACTGTGAGCATCAAAGGAGCTGCCACTTTTGTTTCTCAGGTGGCCAGTCTGTTTCCAATTTCTGTTTTTTCCCTCCTAGCACTGTGCCCAGGTGGCAGGGGATGGCCAGGCTCAGCAGTCCAGGGGCAATGGGCAGGATAACTGCCAAGACCCTGGTTATTCCTGCCCCCAGGGGGTCCAGGGATGCTGCAGGTTGGGAAATGAGGGATGCTATACTGGTGTATCTGGGAAATATGAAAGAGATGGGAAAGAATCCTCAAAGTGGAGAAGTGTCTGGTGAAAAAGTCTAAAGTTTTCATCTATTTTGATTACTCAAGAAAAGGAAAAGAGGTTATTTTATCATAGTGTAACAGAACTTAAATGCAAAAGACATTTCACAACTAGCAACACTTTTATCTAATAGAAAAAGACATGTGATCCAATGGTTGGAAAACAGAGCCATGCAAACTCAGCCGAGAAACTCTTCCTTTTCAACAAGGAGGATAAATAAGAATTGATTCTTCACTTGCAGCTTTTAAAACATGAATGAATGTATCACAAAATAATATGCTGTGATTCAAACAAAAGTTTAGGCTGGAAGGCAAAATCATTGTGCAAGGTTATTTGAGAGGCACAGTAGGCCACATAAAACCCTTCTATGCTTATTTGATTATTTTGGTGCTTTTTCCAGACCTTGGAACTCTTATGGAAGTCTGCTGCTTTCCTCCTTGCCTTGTTTTCTCCTTTTCTGAAAACATGGCATGGAAAAATAATGCAAATACAAAAGATATATGCTTTGTGGTTAGGAAAAATTGCAAATACAAATGATATACACTTTGTGGTTAGGCAGGTTTTCAATTCTAAATTTGCAAAACTATATAGATTACTCAGAGAACTTATACTGATTCTAGGAATTTTTTCCAAAAATGTGGAAATGACTATTTGTACTGGTATTTTGTACTCTAGCCATGAATTAAATGTAACTATAAAGATTTATGCATCTTTTTAACTACATTATCATTTTTTAACATTGCAAAACCTTGTTTCAAGGCTACATCATGCAGTGGTTTCAATTTACTCTTAAATTGTAGTGCAATTACGTTATAATTAGACCTTGACTGTACATCCCTGATCACACCAATTCTACAAGTTGAGACTGTCCCTACGACTGAGTTACTTTCGGATCACTTAGTGTATTTTTAGATCCCAGATACACTCCATTGATTCTCTACTGTAATAACACTGTCATATACTAAGGAGTATATCAATTAGCAGTTGCCGGTAACATGGAACTATAATAATTTTATGGTAACTGCAGTGTAATTATTATGTAATTCATGTCTGATCTACAAATTAAAACATATGTACTTTGCCATTAATGTTTTAGCTATATTTACCTATCTCTAATATATTTTACCTGTAAACTAGTGGCTAAAGGAGAACTGATTTTCTCCAGGGAATAATCTTGATTCCCACACTATAACACTCATTTGAAAGGAAGAGTCCTTTTGCTCCATGACTCATGGAGGCAGTTAGCTCACTTTCTGTGGTTCAGGAGAAATATGACCTGATCAGGACAGACTACCAAGAATGTGTACAATTGGCCTCAGTGTGGCCAGGATTCACCCTAGGCAGGAGAGATTTTCAGTCCTGAGTCAGATAAAACTCCCCTTAGTGTGAAAAAGGGCTGCAGAAATCTCTGTGGAGGTTTGTGTAAGCAATGGCACAGAAACAAAATGCTGAGTAAATGTGATATTTTCCATGGTAATACTCCAATACTTCTTACTTGATTGTTGAGTTGACATCTCCCCCATGCTGGTGGAGACAACTGTAAGGCTAAGGGCTGCTCTGATACCACATCCTTCCAGAAACTCATATTTAGGATAAATATATGGAACCAAAACAAAGACAATAGAGCACATTTGTTGCAAGATACACCAGGGAGGACTACTGGTGCCCTTACATTATGGGAACATCCATGTCCATAATTTGACATCCATTATTAGTGACTGTCTTCCTAAACTTTAAGTTCTTTTGTAATTAAATTATTTTAGAAGTTGATATTTGGGTCAGCATCTCCTTTTTCCCATCTCACATCACTATCCCAATTCATTCCCTTTTACTTATGTTCTTAACATCTTCTCTTGCTTGTCATAAATATAATTTATATAAAAATCACTACATTTAAGGCAGAAGCAACAGAGACACTCTACCCCACAGATACAGAGGGAACAGTAGGCACTGATTTTGTGACAGCTGAAAGTACTAATTTCATTCTATGGCTTCCAACTGGAAATAGCCCCTGACATCCTTTTGTAAAGTCACATGCATGATAGAAAAATTCTGGGGGTGGAATTCAGTTCCAGTTATGACACCTAATCTCAGGTCTGTAATTTAGGGAACTGTCATGGAGGTCTCATCAGCAATGCCAGTGGAGAGTAAGGGTTGTGTCAGCTGGCCAGTCAAGATGTATCCACTTAATGTGAGCAAAGGCACTCTCTACATGAACAACATATCTACTGACTGTGACATGAGACTCATCTCATAGTCCAAATCATAGTCATAGAAAGGTTTGAGTTGGAAGGGACCTTAAAGATCATCTAGTTCCAACCCCCTGCCAATCGTGTTAGGCACGACTTTCCCTTTGTGAAGCCATGTTAGCTGTCACCAATCACCTCTGTATTTTCCATGTGCTTCAAGCACGGTTTCCAGGACAATCTGCACTATGATCTTGCTGGGCATAGAGGTGGGACTGACTGTTCTATAGTTCCCTGGGACTTCTTTTTCTCCCTTTTTAAAATGGGGATTGTGTTTCCCCTTTCCAGTTAGTGGGAAATTCACCAGACTGCCATGACTTCTCGAATATAATGGATAGAGGCTTAGCCACTTCCCCTGCTAGTTTCCTCAGAACACGTGGAAGTATCTCATCAGATTCCATGGACTTGTGTACCTCCAGGTTCCTTAAATGGTCTCAAACCTTATCTTCTGCTACAGTGGGTGACTTCATTCTCCCAGTTCCTTTGCCTTCTGTGACTTGGGTGGTGTGGCTGAAACACTTATTGGTGAAATCTGAGGCAAAAACGTCACTGAGTGCCTCAGCCTTCTCCATATCCTCAGTAACCAGGTCTCCTGTTTTCTTCCAAAGAGACACCATATTTTCCCTAGTCATTCTTTAATAACCAACATACCTATAAAAGCTTTTCTTGTTGCCTTGGATGTCCCTGTACATATTTGATTCTATGAGGGCTTTAGCTTTCCTAACCTGATCCCTGTCCACACAGACAATTTCTCTGTATTATGCCCAGACTCCCTGTCCTTGCTTCCACCTCTGTAGGCTTCCTTTTTTCTGCTTGAGTTTGTCCAGGATCTCCTTGTCCATCCATGAAGGCCTCCTGGCATTTCTTGCCTGATTTCTTCTTTGCTGGGATGCATTGCTCCTGAGCTTGGCGGAGGTGATGCTTGAATACTAGATGCCTAAATTTGGATTTTCCTGTTTGAGGAGCTGAACCCAGACTTAATGCACACATCCTCCACAGGATCTCTACACAAACATCATGGAAGGGCACGCTAGTAAATTCCTAAATCCGGTTCAAAACTGACACTGAAAGTGCTAACTAAAAAGCCATTCCATAACAGCAACTATCTTTTATCCAGATTATTCAGCGGTAAGCAGTATTTATAATAAAGCTCCTGATTTATTTGTAATGTTTATACAAAATGTCAGAACAAATTACTTCTATCCAGTACAAACTCTGCTTTAAAATTCCATCCATTTTGTTAGGTTTTAAAAAATGGTCCTAATTTGCATCTTTATGTTAAAACATGAAAATAGAGCTCCTTTCCTTAAACACCTTCATTTTTCATTAACTTAAATAGAAAAGTCTCATGTAAAAGAAATGCTAGATCAGAAAGTGGTAGCTACAGTAAGAGCAAGCTGAAAAATGACATGTCAGAGGGGACAGTGTCCTCCAGTGCTTTACAAGGAATATCCCTTTTAAATCAGGCAATATTGTGCATAAAGCTTAGCAAACATTGTGAGCGTCATTTTAGATCCCTCAGTGACAGTTTTCTGTGGGTCACATACTAATTTCAAGAAATATTTTACAATCCCAGAGTGGACGGAAGAGGATTCCCTTATTATCTAAAAGCCTTCAGACAAAATAGGTGGCAGAAGCCAAGTGTGAAGAAAAGGGCATCCAATTACAGCAGTTAGCTTCAAGAGCAAAGCTTTGAGTATCTCTGTTTTCATTAACATGACAAATCAAAGGAAACTTGGTTCGTGTGTATAGATGACTCTATCTTTAAGATTAAACACAGCATACATCAACATACCTTAGAATAAATGCTTCTAAATATAAGCTTTAAAACATGTAAAGGTATACACAGAGCAAGTTTTTCGCTTTCTACAGGTGACATTCACCATCTTTTCCTTTGATCCATCTGCCATATTTGCCCCCTCAGCTGTATGTCCAAATGGCACTGTTTTCCCCCAGAACAGTTAGAAAGTTTGCAATATTGCATATGACCTGGTTTCAGTAATACTGAATAGATGCAAGTAACAAAATGAAATCCCAGACCGATAGAAAAACAGATCATACTGTAATTAATGTTGTAAACTAAAGGCATTTGTGTCAGTCCCAGCACAGCATCACAGTAGTCATTTCTGTCTCCTTTTGTTAAAAAACAGTTATGTTTCTTAGCTAGAAATTTCATTTGATTCCTGATTACATTATGTATTCTCACTGAGAAAGTGCAGAGGACACGAATATTTAAGTATGCGAATCAGACAAGACTGCAACGTTGCCAATTTCTCTCAGTCTATTTTTTTACCAGTTCACTGGAGCTTCACTCATTGCTTCCTCACCATTAATAGGAGTTATTTGCCATGTGCATCTCATGAACTCATTGTGGAAAGCTGTAAGGCACTTTGTTGGATATTTGTATTTACAATGTAAGAGCATGCTTCTGCACTAGTGATTTCTGTGGATGCATTACTACTGATGTGAGCAGGAGCACTGCCATGATAGACAATGTCTCTTCTTCTTCCCTAGATGAGGTGGCAAATCCATTTCAGACATTGCCAGATGGGAAACAGTTAGCTAATTAACCAAGCACCTGATACTGGTTTTAATACATATTTTAGCACTTGTGCTATATATTGCCACAAAGATGCTTTAAATGCAGGCTTAAGGTAATAAAAACAAAGAAGTCAGAAATACTACAAGCAGAACATATAGATCCACCATTGATACCTACATCTTGCTAGTAGCAAATGGGAGTAATTTCTGTGTCAGTTAATCAGTTAAAAATGCTGAAACACATAGATGGACAAAAATCCAAACACATAGGAGTAGGAAGTGACCTTTTAGATGACACAAAGCCTGAAAATTGTCCAATGCAAAGGCAAATAAAGAAATCTTTACTGTTAAAATATTCATTATATCAAGTCCTCACAGAAACATCAAGATCTGTCTCAGGAACAGCTGAGCTCTCACTGTTGCCCTTAGTGTCTTTGAGATAAATCTATCTAGAAATGCCCCAGTGCCTACAGCCCCAGTTCCTTGCCAAGCAGCAGCAAACAGGTGGTCTGACACAACGGGGCAAGCCCACAGAGATTTCTATTCTCACATTTACAAGATATTATTAAGAATAAGGAAGTGAAAAATGTTGGGCATCAAATGTCCTTGACTGTCTATCCTGAATTGTCATTATTTGCACCATTTACTGTGTTCATATTTATACCCTGCTATGAAAATCTGAAGGAATGCTAAAATTGTCATCATAAATAGCGTATTAATGTGTTTTTCAGAATCTGTACTTTTTTTACCAGGGAAACTGAAATATTTTAATCAGAGTGTGTAATAAACTTATATTTCTTTACAGCCCACATTCCTTTTAAATAACCATAAAGCCTTTTACAGAGGCCATGCTCCAATAAGACTGTAGATTTACGCTTTGATTTAAAAACAAGCAAACAAGAATTTATGATTTCCATTGAGTGAGGAAAATATTATATTACTCTTTTAGCTCTCCTTTTGCTGTACTATCTAAAGAAACAGCAGTGATATACTGAGTCATTTGGAAGGAAAAAATCCTTTAAAATATATCTTGAGAGAGCATGGTGTAATAACACCCCATGGGAGGAAGATGAATCTTCATCCACCCATCCTCACTTTGCCTTAACAGGATATCACAGACCTACTCCACAAGCACGAGTGCTGTGAGGAGCATTCTGTAAGGCAGGGCATGGCCCTTTACTATAATGTGGCTGTGGGACTAGGCTTCTCTATGAGTGTGCGTAGACACTAGCTAGCATGGATCCTGCTCTGTCTGTTCACTCTCATGCATACTGTCTTGGCCCAGAGCAGCCAGCTCAATGCTCAGGGAAGTGTTCCTACAAGGCTGTTCCAGGTACTATGGCTTTTGGAATTCTGTGTTGTCCTGGAGTGTTTATGCAAGCAGACTCAGCATAACCAGAGAGAGGGGTCTGGGAATGGCTTTTGAAGGGATGTAATTTCCATTGGCATGTTTGTTTGGCCTCTGTTTAAACCAATGAATATGTCATCATAATGCTTAAATTACTAATTATATTAAACGTAGGATAATTAGTAATAGTAAGCTAATAGGAAGCACATGTTTGGATGTCAAACAGTCGTACTCCTATCTTATCTATTGCCTGCATTTAATTCAAACAAGCTCCAAAATAAGGTACAAGTGATAGTTAATTTAGCTGTCAGGGAAACATACTGAAAAACTTGCATGATAATGTAACTTCATGAATGAAGAAAAAAAAATTGAAAGCAGAAAAAAAATATTACTAAGAGTGTTGATTCAGAACAGATAATCAAATAGTTTAGAGTTGAAGAAATCTAGAATTGTGTAAGCCTGATGTGCAGAACAAGAAACAAGCTTTATTTGGTGCAGGACACCTTGCTCAGCAGCAAGCAACTGGCTGCACCCCAACAGCAACATGGGACTCCAACAGATGGCAGATGTTCAAACACGAGCCACTAAAATCATGTTGAAAAATGATGTCCTATGGAAACCCTGACAAGTAGATTTCAGAAAGGTTTCCAGGGGATCACAGAGAAAGGATGGTGACATTTCACCTCTAGCAAGAGTTGGGTTACTGTGCCTGGGATTCCCTCCACAGGTACCCATCTGAGGCTTCTGGCAAGTACCACAGGGTGGAGTTTAATCACATAGTTCTGGCCATTAAAAAAAAAAAAAAAAAAAAAAAGGGATTTAATCCTCTGTTTCTCTAGCCAGTAATCAGAATTGGTAGCTTGCTTTGGGAGAAAATCCTCCTTCTGACAACATTATACAATGGGACAAAATACCTGGTGTGTTTTCCTTCTTGATCTCTTCTCTCACTGCTCAGAATTGTTGAGAGAGTCTAGGTGAACAGGTTATGCAAGAGGCCTCATTTTCAAATGAAAAAGTTACATGAGATGAATCTCACTTTCAGCCTTTTCTTTCATTTCTGGAAACTACCACTATGTCAAATTAAGATGGGTGGCTTCCTCTCCTGGAAAAGAACAGTGAAGGACTGCCTTTACTGAATCACACTTGATTTGATGTTTCTTGTGTTTCTGCCTTTGAAATGATTTCCTACATGTAATTATACACTTAAGCAGTATTTATGTGCATAAAACAGCTACACAGTTTTCCTATTTTCCAAAAGAGATTGGCTTGCTCTAGGAACATTTTGCCTTACTACTGTGGTTTTGGACTAGTTATTGCTATTTAGGATACAAGTAAAGGAAAAAGACTGTTAATTGTGCCTTTCAGTGAATTGTACAAAACAGTCCCACAGGAGGCCACATATTTATGCAGGACAAAAAAATGTGTGCACACTGTACACACTGTTCAATTATATTGAACCCATACATGTGTACTAAAAAAACAAAATTGGAAATTGACACAGCTTTAATGATGTGCCAAATATTAAGTGATGCTTTCTTTATACAGATTCACAGTAAATCTTCTGAATTTTGAGCAATCTATTACCATGACGCCAGCATCTCATTCATCTGCTTCCTGACAAAAATCTGCCTGTCAGATTTTGAGTGAATGTAACATTTAAAAAGAAGTTCAGTGACAGCCAAATCCTGCAGTGCTCATACAGTTAAAACCTGACTGCAAATTGCAGTGGTTAGAGACTGATGGTTAGAGAATGATGTCCAGCCTTTGTTAAAGCCTCCATTTCAGAGCTTAACAGCACAATTGTGGAGACTGCAAGGAATAGGCCTAGTGTTTTGTATGATTCATTTGATTTATTTTATTTTTTTTTAGTGTATATATGTTTCCCACTTAATAACTCTATATGATAGAGTAAATAACCCCATGACCTTCAATGAAATTGCGAGGACTTGAAGGAGAACAGGGCTTAGGCTGTAATAGTGGCTATGTAAAAGCCTTTGTGAATCAGGCTGCAAACAGCCACGCAGTGATACAAACATAACAGCTTTTACCTATTTGCTCATTACAGATCTTCAGTGGCTTTGTTCCCCACAGGGTCAATGGAGGCTCATGGCACTTCCAGGCTGGCTTGCCATAATGCCTTGAAGATAGTTGGCAGGTCTTAAAATGCCGCTGTTTTATTTAAGAAGGAAAATGTCCTGCATCCTTAACTTTTGCACACATGGTCCTCTGAATTATGGCATCTTAAGGGATGTGCAACAGAAAGTAGACCCTTGCAGACCCCAAAACCAGCCTTTTCCTCCTAGAGTGGTATGATGATGGACAGTTTGTTCAGCTGGCACAAATCTCATTCAAGATACAGTATCTCCCAAGCCAAACAGGCACCAACACACACATGGCAGGGAGTGGCAACCTCTTTTAAAGACCCAGAAAAATGACTGGTCCCACCTGCTCTGGGGGAAAATTAAGTTCAGGTGCTGGGATTCAGACCAGGAACCTTCATCAGAGCTGGAAAGTTTAAATGGGTTTCCCTCCCCCACAGTCAGGAAAGATGGTTTCATCCCAGGCTTGTGGGGATGGGTGTGTGCCTCCTTCCCTACAGTGAGAGGTTGCTTGCAGGAGTATGCTGTTTCTTCAGACAGATATTAGGACAACCCCGTGTAGCTGGGAGAGGGCAACAGCTGCTTTTTGCTGTGAATTGAGAGGGAACATCTCCCTTCTGTGCCAGGCTAGGGATAAAAAGTGTTCTGTACTGGAATGGTAATGCTGAGGACATGTTATCCTGCTGGGCTGGAAGCAAAACCTGCTGGCACATGGTCCACCAAGCTGAGACTCATGTGCTTTGCATCCTTGCATGTGCCCAGCCTTTGATCTTTGTGCATGCAGGACCTGAGAATAGTCCCCCCCACCCCCTCTACTGACATATGGTGGCTTGTAAAGAAGCCATGTGTACAAAGCGCTAGAGGTTTGTGGTCAAGGTAAGCGAAATTGGAGGTCCTGCTTTAATCACTCTGCTGCACTTCTGATCAGAGGAACACATAATCATGAGAAAATCCCTTTCACAGTACAGTAATGTTGTTGACAAGGTGTCAGATATGTCAAATAAACAAATTAGCCACTTTTATTTAAAACACCATACCAGGCTATGCAAAGATTTGTAGGAATTGAGCATCTATCTGTGAGCCTGCAAGGTGCTTAATCACAGAGCCAGCTCAACGGCCTTTCTGCAAGAGCATTGAGGAGTGAAGCCATCAAATATAACTAGCTGTATCTATCTGGTCTTTGATTTGAGGGTGATGTCTCAGAGCTGGCTCTAAGCCCTGTTCTGTTAGGTTTGGTCCCTTTCTCCTCCCAACAGTTTTATCCAACGATGACTGGAAAAGTGCAATGAAACTACCTTGGGTGTAGTCCAGAGCACAGAGTCCCCACTCTATAAGAGGGTAAGAGACAGGCTCTTGCTTGAAACCTTGCTCTTAGACCATTAATTTTGCCTTGCACAATTTCAACTGGCAGAGGTGAAGGAACCTATAAACCTGCCTTTCCCTTTCTCCAGCCTTTTTTCCCTGTTTATCTTGTCTATGCTGTAATGAGTAGCACAGTCTCTTACAACTTGGGAGTAATAGGTTTAAACCATCCTTACACTGAGGTAGGCTTCAAACCCCTACTTCCCAGTCCTTACCAAGATCTTCAGGCTAATGTGTGAAAGATGAGTTGCAGGTGATTCTACCATTTCAGAGGAAGGAAAGTCACAGCTACTACTATGCTTTGTGGTGTCAGTTCCTACACTGCCAGTCAGCATTGGCATTTTAAATTGCTCCATTTATTGAGAATAAGAATATTTCACATGGGTTTATACAAAGTGAGATGAATCTTATTCAGACTGAAATACAGATTTTTCCACAACTGCCAAATTTGAAGCATCAGGCACTTCAAAAGACACATGAAATTCCACAAAACAGAGTTATAGGACAACTTTTTCCAGACCCCTGGTGTCTCAACCTGGGAGTATGAGGTTTCAGGCTTCCCTTCACCCACACCAGTCTTTTAAGGAGCTTACTGTTCTAAATTTATTTATTCTGCTTCTTGGTATAAATATCTGCTCTCCGTAACCTGAATGTCCACATCCTCCAGGACTTCCTATGGCACTGAATTTCACAGATCATTATGCAAAAAGACATTTTCTTTGTGCTCAGACTCTTTCAGTTAGTTTAAAAATGTCTACAATAAATCATAGAATGTCCTGAGTTGGAAGGGACCCACCAGGATCATCAAAGTCCAGCTCCTGGGGCTGCACAGGACAACTCCAGGAAAAACACCATGTGCCTGAGAGCATTTCATCTCACACAGTATTTGTGTACCTTGCCTAGTAGGCACAAAACTTCTCAACGGAGGTGGAAAGCATGGAAAATCCAATAATAAATACATTTTGAAAATCAAGATTGTTTGAAACTGATAGATTTCTTACCACAAATACTATTATGTTAACAGCCATACCTTTTGCCAGCTTTAATTTGTCTCAGTCTATTGACTGTCCCTTGTGGGATGTTCCTACATCACTCCTCTATGGTTACAGAAAGAGGAAGGATTGCTGCTATCTATGGCTGCAACCCACAGCCTTGCTGAAATCAGTGACATGACCTGCCATCTGAACTCATTAATGTAACATTACAGCTATAAAGTCTGGGCCAGCTCTGGCTTGCAAGCAGGTGTATATGCCAAAAAATTTAATTAACATCAGTAACACTAGACTGATAGAAAAGGCCTCAGTGGAAACACCCTTCTTGCTCACAGCTGAAGCATGAACTTGTCTTACACACACATTTGTGCTTGCTTAGACAGCTTTGGTGTTCAGATGTACTGCAGGCAGAGTAGGCAGAGCTGTAGTTACTTGAATAAAGACCTGGGCTGATGTCCCCCTCCCAGCTTAGGTCTCTGCTTCTGATCCATGGCATGTATGACTCTGCATTTCCCCTTGTACACATATGTTTCATGAAACCACTCAAAACCTTCCATCCTTGCTTCAGCTTTCTTCTGGGAAAATGATCTATGTTGACAGCCAGCAAAAACAGAGTCTGGAGCCCATCAAGGGTGGGTGTTAAGAGCTTGATGCATTTGAGAGCTTTTCTGAAGAAGGCTTCAAGCGCTCACCCTGTAAAGCAAGTATCCATTTTTTCTTTCTCAGCCTGGGTTGCTGAAGTGAGACCAAGTAACTTCTAGCAGAGTTGGAGGTCAAATTCTGGCAAATATTGCAGTAGATAAAAGACTTCTATGAGCTTCAGCCATGCCTCTGAAATGGGATAATACCTTTTAAATGTTATCAAAGGGGAGCACTAAAGATAACTTTGCTGATATTTGTGAAAAATTCTGATTTCCTGGTGACTAGTGCTTTAGCGAAACTCATGAGGAAGGACTGATTATCTCCATTTCCTGCAGCTCAGTGCTTAGTCAGAGTGACACAGCATGGAAGAGCTGGAAATAGAGGACTGCTGAAGAGCTGCCCATCAAAGAGCAACCTATGTAACAACTGAAGCAGGAGTTGACTGTGGAAAACACCGTATGTGATCAATGGAATTAGCAAATATACCATAATGCCTCCGCGTAAGGGGACTAAATTAAGCTATGGATGCATAACCTAACTTGCTTGTAAGATCTCCTCAAAGACTGTATCCCTTCTAGGCAGATACTCCAGGCAATAAACAACCCTGCAGTTAGATTTCCTTGCTTGTGCACACAGCTGCTAAATTCAGCATTTATTAGTGGTGTCTGAGGGAGAGACTGATGTTATTGATGAGAGCCTGTAGAATGAACAACTACCTCTCTGTAAAAATAGCTAGCAAAAATTTAGCACTTAAAAGTTGCTGTGCTTGAGGATGAATTCATAACACTCTACATGGCACCTGAATAATTCAAAGATACGATAGTTTTGAAGAGAGTAAGTTTATAGACTGAATGAATGCTGCTTCCCCATATTTACCTACTATGAAGCTCAATTTAGGTACTTGCAATTGCTTGTTTGGTAATGGCATTATGAAGCTAAATTAATGGTGTGTACAATATATCTTAATGCTGAATAAATGTGCTCCAAAATTCCAGGCTCAGGGAGACTATTGAGCACGAAAGATATATGTGAAAAGGGAAAGACTGATGCTCCCATTTTTCATGTTCATTATGGATTGACCTGATAACAGTCACCTTGCTTCACAGTCTTCCTGGGAAGAACTGATTTACATTTCTGCTTTGCAGCAAGTGACTTTCCCGGAGGAATGCCATAAAGGGTATCGTCTGGCTCACTGGTCCTTGAAGACCAGCTTCCTCACTCTGAGACTTGACAGGTCTGTGGTCTGCCAAGATAAAGCTTATTAATGTGGCAAGTTAGTGTGCTGATAAGGGGTGACAGGAGGAGGAGGGGATACCCCATGCACTGAAGGATGCTACAGTGTTGTTGCACAGTCTGAGTTGATTCACATTGGTATTTCTCACCGAAGTGTTAAAATGTATACAAACTTGAGATGCCAAATAAATACTGTACTTACATCTGTGTCTTTGAAGAGTATTTATGCTTACCAGTTGTGGAGTGACAGTCCTAGGCAGAAGGGTGGCCTGTGAACCCGATCCAGATCATATTCCTCCCGGGCAGGTGTGCTGGGCTCATCACCCCTCCCACCAAGCCTTCTCTCGGTAACCACAGACACACAACAGTGGCTTAGAGCAGTAACATTTTAGGCTACATCCTCAGAGTTGAGGCTACAGGGAGCACAGGTGGATCCTATTTTGCCATCTGTAAATGGAGAAGGTAATTTGTTGCCTCCCACTGGTGCTGGGAGGTTCTGTTTGTTGCCATTTTGTGGTTTGCATGCAGAAGGTACTACACAAGTGCGTGTTTGATACAGATATTTGCCAGAGGCTTACAAAGCTTCCCATATGGCATCTCCATGCAGTACTCATCAGCTCAGATTTGCTCTGCATGGGACTGTGGTGATAAAATAGTGTCTCTATCAAACTAGAAGCTTCCAGGAATCAACATTAATGCCTCAGAAACATTTTAGAGGGGTTTGTTTCTTTCTTTTTTTTTTTTTTTTTTGTTTTGTTTTTAAAGCATCTGTAAGTTTTCTGGCCTTTCAAATTTTTGTTCTGATTCTCATTCTAAATGTCCTCTACCCCAACCCTTTAGATTTTTTTTCTACTCAAAAAAACAGGAAACAGCTTCAGGAGGTTGAAGTGGAACAGTGGTGACTTAAAATATGTTCTTTTGAAATAACATTACTGTAGGCTGAAACTAATACTTTATTTCACTTCATGTCTTAAAAACACTAATGCAGGCTTTTCCCCTAAATGTGGATGAGGAAGGTTCCTGTCTACTTCTTAGCTTTAGTAATTCCCTCTCTAAAGATAACAGTGTGCAGTAGGGGTGGACAGTGCCTAAGGACAGAACTTATCCCTTGCCACCCTGATGTATCCCCTCCATTGCTCTAATAACAAAAAATAATTGTTGATTTTTAGTTTGAGTTAAACTTGAGTCATGTTTATTTATGACTGAGAGGGATCATTTTCAGTCCAGCCTAATGTCATATTACACAGTGGTACATAAGATCCTTTTTTCACTGAGGGAGATATGAACACTCATCATGCTTTTATAGCTCATTAATTAATTAACTTGCTCTGAATGGTTAAATGTATCTATGGTGCTTCTGAAGGATGAAACAGATGGAGATGTAACATAATCGGTCACACTGATTTGGGTGACTTGACTAAACTCATCTCTGGTACCCGTGTCTGACCTGAAGGTTAGCTGGTATTTCAATTCATGTTCTGTGCTCACCAAAAAGGTAACTGTAAATATAGCAGAAGAGAAAGCAAATGTCACTTAAGGGAACTGTGCTTAATGCTGTTTCTTGTTTCTTTGCCTGTCATACTGAGAATGAAACAAAAACATCTGGGACAAAGCGTTTTACCCCAAATGGAAGTTGGGGAAAAAACCCTAATTATTTTAATAAAAAGATCTAATTCAAACCTAAATTTTACTTAGGACAAAATACCAAAACAAACACACAATATTATCATTAAAGGCCGCCCAATGGTTTTGACTAAATCCACAAGATATATCAGCCATCTCCCCACTGTTGCTCAGCCTGTGCCTTTGTAACTGCTAGATCTCAGTGACCCAAAATTTAAAGAGTATTTTACCCCCCAGCTATCAACTTCATGGAGGCAGCATTTATCCCACTGACAGAAGGATTATCAAGACAGTGGATCATTTAAGAGTGTGAAGGTAGCTTTAATCTGGGATGAGGACAAGAAGCTGTGTTAAAAAGGGGAACTTGAGTCCAGCTATTCCCCTTCTTCCTCCTGTGCAGGACACAGACAGGATCAGCACCAGGCACACTGCAGAGCCTGCTGGTGGGTTGCAGGAGGCCTCTTACTGTAGGGCACCTCCGACTTGATGGCTTTACACTGTGTCCCCATGGCTGAGGTGCCACAGCATGGCCTTGTCTTCCCCAGACACCTGACAAGTGGTACTGTCAAGCCCTGTTGCTGCCCCTTTGGGCCCCACTGCTTGTGAAATGCCAGCCAGGATTGAATTGTGTACCCAAGGCCACAAGAAAGCTGACCTGGGAGTTGTACCTACACCTTGCAATACCCAGCAAAGCATCCCCCCAGCTTCACATGGATACAGTTTGAGAAAGGACCTCCATATGTTTAAATGGATGTATAAAATGGTAGAGATTTATGGATTCACGATTTTATCCAAGATGTTATGGTGATTTAGAGTTGGGTTAGAACCAAAACCTTTGATCACACACACAGATTTGGGTGGCATTTGAAATCTGGATCCACTTCTGAAATCTGCATCTGACTCATCTCTAGCTACAGACATGGTGTTTTACGGTTTTATTTCTATTCCGGAGGGACATTTTCATGCATGCCTTGTAGCAGACAGAGGAGGTGGGGATCTCTACATGATTTATATTCAAGGTAATGCATACATAACTACATCCCTATTTCTCTAGCACATAGAAAGATATAAATTTAACTTTATTCATTTACTGCACTAGGAAACAATGCGGCTCCCTTGGCAACACACCAGCCACAGACAGGAGTTAGGTAGAAGAGACATTCAAAACCAGTCTCCTAATTGACTTTTTGAAGTCATAAGCTATTTGTAGCTGTAGCAGTAATGGCAGTAAATAGATCGGTTTAGGGACACTAGAGAAAAAAGTCTCCAGCACCAATCTTTATCTAAGCAAATGCTGGAACACTTCAAACACTTTCTGAAGATGCCCAAGAAGAAGCGTTTCTTGTCTTTTTTCATAAACTGCTCTGCTAGTTCAACTGTTGAACAAAAATTCTCAAACTTCTGATATTTTAAAAGGTTAAGACTTCTGGTTTTTTAAGCCCAGTAAATTAATCTCTGTGTAGCAGAAGATTGTATTACCCTGGAAGAAAAGTAATTTGTTTAGCTGGGAAGAAGTGACCTCATTAAATATGATTCACATATCTGTGGGTTCAGATGAACAGCTCTTTTTAAACTGATCAGGAGCACAAGGTGTTCAGCTGGCTCTGGCAAAAAATAAAATGTTGTTATCTGAAAAAAAAGGTATCGGCTGCTTCTTTTAGTGGAAAATGTGAAGTCTAACAGGTGTAAGGCAGAAAAAAAATGAATGTGAAAACAAGAACACATTTCCATATGCTATTTTGAGAGCTCTGGGAGAGACTGCATCAGTTTCCACATGGAAAACTAGCAGTACACGCACACACAGAGTGGGATATTTCTGCTCTCCAACCAAGACATGTATCTGCCCAAGGGACTACAGCAATATGTGTCAGGAGTTGGACATCCATTGCAGGCAGCAGTGCCAGTGACAGAGCTCCCTCTTGGCCGCTCCTTCATCTCTCTGACCCAGGGGAGGTCCCTCTGACCAGATTTGTTCCTCCTCTAATTGCTGCTTCACCTGTCTGCTGAAGCTTCCGTGACCAAGGTCAGATTTAGAGTCCTTTTGGCATTCACATATTTCTCAGCTGTGCTGCAGGATCCTGTCTACTGGTTTTCAACTCTGAGACACCAGACTAAGAAATGGATGCAAATATACAGAGGAACCCATGTCATGGATCCTGAGACAAGTTAGGTGGAAGCTTGTGGGTGAGTCAAACATTAAGGAGCCCAGATTCCACAGTGAAAATCATTACTACAGTGGAGGCACATGGTTTCTCACACCATGCACGGGGAGAGACAGACATTCTGCAGAATGAGCCTGAGAAGTCACCATGCTGAGCAGGGAGCTGTCATATCTATACAGGAGAAAATAAGAGGAGAGAAATAGGACTTCAAAGCTGACTAACCTCACACTGCTCTGACAGTGATTCTCAACTGTGCATCTCCTCCTGGAGCTGAGCCTTTCAGCCAGGTCAGTCACAGAGCAGTCACAGCTGTCCAGAAGGAGACATTATCTTATGCATTTGAGATACCTTGGCATACCCAAGAAAGGGCTGGCAAAAATTTAGAAAAGGAAAAAACAAAACCTAGAGTTCAGATTGCCCTACAGCATTGAATACAGCACCAGGTGTCATCCAGGCAGCAGAAGCTGACCCTTGCGCACTCCAGCACACCAACTGTCACTCCACTGGTCCTTTGAAAAAATCCATTGAGAACTGCAAAGCCATGGCTTCATGAGCCTGGAATGCTTTTCAGGGCTATCTCAAAGGCTGGGTTCCTGCTGAGCTCTGCCCTTGGAGAGCTACTGGCCTACGTTAAGGATAAGTTTAATCCCTCTGGAGACTGGAGCATGCATTTTGAGCTGATATTACAGTAAATGCACCTTACTTCAGTTAGATTTAAGCTAATTATTCAGTGGCGAGCACTGAGTCAAGGCATGCTTAGAAAAAACTTCAGCTCTTCTGCAGAAAATTCAGCTCTGTTCTCTTTGCTTCCTGTTCACCCACCATGTGTAAAGCAGCACTGCTAGGAGGACTGGTGTGAACCTCTTGTCAAAAACAGCAATAGTGGACATATGAACTTCAGTTACTCCGTCCACACAGAGGATCAAATTCTGCTAGTTACACACAACAAGAGAAAGGTTGCCAATGTAAGCTGGGAATCAGAGAGCAAAATCTACCTTCCCTGTATCCAGCAATGTCCAGAAGCCTCTTGCCATGCAAACTGCTGTGTTTACAAGGGTCAGCATGTTCTTCCAGGCCCCAAGGGTGCTGTTAATAATAAAGCTAAGCAAAGAAGAGAGCTAGTAGTTGATAAAAGGTTTGATCCCGCTTTCCGCTTCTTCCTTACACTTTCCGCTTGGCAGTAACTTTTCATTCAGCAAACAGTCTCCAGGCAGACGGGGGAGCGCCAGCACCAGGAAAGTGCTGTGGTGCAGGAAGAGCCATGGAATGCCACTTTCAGGACAATTAGCTATTATATCAAACCATCCGCAGCACCAAATTGCACCCCCATAAATGGTCTCAAGCTTTTTCCAGCACAACTTTCCTTTAACCTGGTGAAGTGTCTCATCTCCTCCTTTCTATTCCAGTTGCTGGATGGAGGGTACTGACTGCTGCTGCTGCAGGCAGAATAAACAGCAGGTTTCAAGTGTCATGTAGCTGAAGAGCACTTGATTGTGCAAGAGGATTTGGGTGATGTTATTTATCACAGACATTTCTCATTCCCTGTTTACACATCTTTTTAGCTTCCTGGACTTGTGAAGGAATTCCAGAACAATCAGCAGAGAATGTAAAGCTGAGAGCTTATCACCCAAGCACCCTAAAGACTCACACATCCTGATATATATCACCATAGAGGAAGGAAGTGATTTAGTCTTCTGGAGTGTGAATGCTGATGCTCTACAGCTCACAGAAGCAAGCACATATGAAAGATTTCCAAAGGCTGGTGAGTAATTCAGTGCTGACTTTTTTTCAGCTGTGTGGAAAACTACAAACACAGCAGCTCTGCCATATTTGTGAAATGTAAAATGAAAAGATATTGATGGCTGGTATCTGCAGCTGGGTTTGTTCTGCTATTTAGGTCCTGTTTCAAATGGGAAAAATTTAGAATAGTATGTTAATGCTTGCATTGACAGTTTTCACATGTCAAGGCTTGGACTACAGGCATACAGAGCAATTCTGTCTCAATTATTATGCTTCTGAAAACATCCTACAGGAAAAGAGATAGCAAGGCAGCATGTTCATGTCCAATAGCTTTATAGACACTGAAATTCATCCTGATTTTGTCAATCTAGAAAATTATAACAAAAAAATGATATCAAACCAAAAATATGGCTGTCCAGATTATAATTTGTAAGAGAACATCTGAAAACTTGCGATCTTGCTCTCCCTAATGCTTTCCTGGAGCTCTTAAATAAACACCTGGATTTCTTGGTCTTTATACTTTAATCTAATACCTTTTGTCTCTGTTCACTCTTTTTCCCCTCTCTAGGTTATACAGTTTCGTGCACAAATATTCAGAGTGAGCCCACAGCAGTCCTGAGACATTAACAACCAATTGTAGTCCTTCACCCAACCTTGTAATACAGGTGATGTGTCAAAATAAAAATGCCTTATGCTGTGATGGCACAGATGTAAGAGAAAGCCTTGAACCTTAATACCCCCAAAAGAAAGAGAGTCCTCCTTGCTGGGGGCTCCCACAGGTTTCAGATGTATTCCTTCAGCTACTGCTTCCTGACTCAGAATCTTATGTACTCATAATAAGATCATCTTAAGATATTTTTTTAAAGGCTGAGATCAGAAATTTGTTATACAGCTCGCCTTGACTTTAATTGAATTTTATGTTTACATCATTTCACATGAAAACTTGACTTTAAGTTTCATCTTTTGGTCTCTGGAGATTGCACAAGCCTGGGAAGCAAAGCATTATATTACACTGCAGACTGAAATTTGCTGTTTTCACAGTAAATGAGTATGATGAATTAGTGCCTGTGACTGTGGAGCCAGCTCACAGAGACACCATGTCTTCTTGATAAAGGGTTTGCTAATGCTATTTGCAAGGCAAAAGTTTGGTCATTAACCATAAGCTTGATACTTTACATAGCCTTTTAGTCTCACATCAGGATAAAAACACCAGAGGGGGTCTATTCTATCCACTATATGGAACATTAAAACTTGTATTATAGTATTGCTTTCTGCCATCACTCTGGTCATTACAGGTAATTTTCAACACAACCATTCTGAAGTGCAATGAAATTGTTCATTAGGAAAAACTAAACAAAGCTAAACCTTCAAACTATAGGCATAGTGCCTTCCAGCACAAGAACAGCCATAGGCAAAAGAGATTTTTGCCAGCTCTGGCTTGGACCCACAGTAACATTCCAGTTGCTGCATTTCCCGGTCAATTAGCAGTATCAGCTCTATGCTATGACCTTATGAATGCTGGATATATGAAAAGTTCCCCTTTTTTCTTTTTTTTTTTTTTTTTTAAGTGAGTAAGGGTATGACTCAACCAAACACTTGATCTAGATTTATATTTTACCATGTGGAAATTGAGCTTCATTTTTAACAGAACCTGCAGGTATTGCTCACTGCTTGACACAGACTGACACAGTTTAACAAACAACCTCTGTGTAAAACTCACAACTGAAATGTTCAGAATGAAAGGGAAGATGTAAGCCCATGAAACACAGTAACCTTCTTTAAGGCATGTTTTTCTCTATGTTCTTAAATACATGGAATCTGTCATTTTCTCTTCTTGGAATAGTATTGTCCCCTTTCCAGACTTTTGCAAAGTTATCCAACTCAAGAAGAAATGAAAGAAGTGGGATTTGTGAACACTGAAGACTGCCAAGAAACCAGCTGAATGTAGCACAAAATCTCTTAGGTTCCAAATATTTAATCTTCTTACAGTACTCTTGTGTTAGAGGCAAATACTTATTTATTACTTTCATATTACAGTAGCAACATATACCCTACTTGAGAACCAACACATTTTGCTTTTCATGGGGACAGCATCCTAAGAAGTGTCTGCAGGCAGATTTAAATCTCAAACCATGCAAGGGAAGATCATCACCTGCTGCTGCTGCTGCTGCTGCTGCTTTGGAGACTGCTCCTGGAGGTACTGCCTGCTGCCATCTACTGATGTACTGTAGGAAGGCGCTGTACCAGCAAGTCCCTGCTCAGATGTTTCAGTGAACATTTTCCTTGCTTGGGTTAAAAATCCTGTAGATTTGAGATGTGAGACTCTGAGAGGAGTCCTTACTCGGTGACTCAAGAGTAGCAGAATTACTTAACACAGCTCAAGCCAAGAGTTCACTATAGACAAACCTTAGCTATGAGGGCTTAGGATGGGCTGAACTTCAGAGCTTTAAACACCATGAATATTCTTATTGCATCCTTTTTCCCTTCCACAGGAACGCATTAAGATCTTTACTTTTTTAGGGGCCCACCTTTTGGAGAGGTCATGGTATCTGTTCACTGCAGCTGCAACAAGGAATTGGATGAATTTGTGATTGTCACCTTCAGCCAACACCCACAGCACGGAGGTCACTTGGCCTGGGTAAAGGTAGGAGTCTCCTAGCCAGTGCTGGCATCACACCAAGACAAGAGCAGCATCCCATGGGAGCAGCAAAATCCCATGACATCTGCTCTGTGTGACACTGCTGCAGCTGCAATCACTGCAGGGAGAAGCTTTGCCGTTCAAAGAAAGAGGATGGTAATGAGGCAGACCTTCCTGAACGGCAGCTGCCTTTGTCACTGCAGTTCAGAAACTAATTTCTTCCAGGTAAAGAGAGCAATCAGGGTCTGTTGATCCTAGTACTGGATGTCTCAGTCCTAAGCAGCCCAGCATGCTAGAAATAACTTACCCAGAGGCAGTGCCCAGAGTGCCAGTCAGCTGTGATACAAGCCTGTTCTCTGTACACTCATGGTGTACACTGAGAGAACTCACCAACTACATGCTGCAAAATTCACAGGTGTCAAAAAAAGGTAGCAGAAACAGCCTTGAGGGTCGGGTTTTAAGTATGGCTGGCACCTTGTAACCCTTTGGGTGAGTGTAAATGGTAGGGACTTACTGGAGGTAGGCGACTGTATCTTTGCAAGCACAGGGTATACCAAGATTTATATGAGTTTCTTCAGTGCTAGGCAGCAAAGGGATGGGAAGGTTTCAGTCTGTGAACAGACTCTAGAAAAATTATTACAGAGCATTGTAATGAAAGTAGCAAGTTTCAAAGGGGAATCTTTACTCATGATCTGATCCTAGTTAACCCCAGTAAGAAGAATGAGAGGAAAATTTTTTAGTCCCTGTAGATAGCAATATGTTAGAGAGAAAAAATACAGGCAACCAAAGAGCTGTGATCCCTTGGAATGGATATTTTACTTACTGTTGGCATCCTGCTGAATCATTGCTTCCATGATTTTCTCCAAACAAAACAGCTTTCCTCCTTCCATCGCCCCATTACTCACTTTGATACTGCTTTCAAGTGCAAATTCAGACCCCGAAAATAGAGAAGTACTGACCCCTAAGGTCTCCAGTGGAGATAACAAGATTTGGGTGGAAGTGGAGGTTGTGGATTCACACTTATTTTGTTCTGTAGTATTTTAATAACCTAATTTTTTTTCTAAGTGATGCTTAGCACTTCCTCTGGCTATTGCCAGGGTGTAGTTTTCATGAATGATTTTGTATAGCCTGCACAAGATAGTGGGGCATCAGCAAAAAACTCCCTTCTGCCCCAGTTTTCATGCTATCTTATGAAATAATCACAAGGAAATTTTCAACCTTCTGAAACCTGGGTTTTGTCTTTTGAGCTACATGTCATATATGAGGGGCAGATGAAGCAGATGCAGTTATAACAAGACATTCAAAACACTTTACTTTTGAGCCTAGGGATAGGCTGTAAGAAAGGGGCAACTGAAAGTATAGAATAAAATTAAAAACCTGCACCCTCTTGTTTGACAAGGAGGCTTAGACGTCATGTACACACTGTTTTGCTTCCTGCTTCACATATTTCTATTAGATTGCCTTTGGAGTGTGAACACGAAGAAAATAGGTTGGCAATCTGTCTGGACAGACAAATAAACTTGATAGGTTATCAAAGGAGAGTCTTGTACATTCTAAGTGCTTGCAAATTCAGGCTCAGTAAAAAGATTTGTTTTACAGATTGATTTCTTGAAGAATGAATTTTGAATTATAGAACCAACCAAGGCTTTTGTGAATGAAGATTAACCATTCAAACATCTCATCCCATAACTTAGCTCTCCCAGTTGCTATCTGGTGACGATTAGAATTTCGGTTTGTATTCATGTGTTCTGCTGATATATGCCATGAAAGGTTTAGATTGGATGTTAGGATTTTCTTCATGGAAAGGGTTGTGAAGCATTGGACCAGACTGACCAGGGAAGTGGTTGAGTCATGATCCCTGAAGGTATTTAAAAAATGTGAAGATGTGACACTCTGGGACATGACTTGGGATTTGGCAGTGCTGAGTTAACAGTTGGACTTAAGAGTCTTTTCCAACAAAAAGGATTCTATTATTCTATGCTCAGTATTCCACTCACCTCCATGCACAGAGGTATTGCATTCCTTTAACCAGCATTACGTATGATTTGAAGAACGGCAATGAAAATACTGAGACAGAGCCAATCTACATGTATTACTTACCAACACTTTCAAAAGCATGACAGTGAGAAATACAGCTTTTACTTTTTACCTTTTTTGGTTGATTTAGGTGGTTTCAGTTTGTTTTTTGAACTGTGTATGGAAAAATCCACCTTGAATAAATTGGTAACCATTTAATTTCAAAGTAAAAAGAAAGATTATGTAGCTCCTAATTTGCATGGGTGCATTTTAAAACAGTACAATTTCTATTCAATGTTTCTTTTCTATATGCTTTTGGAATGTTATGAATTCCACTTTCATAATATAATATCTTTCTAGACAGTAAGAAATCTGAATGACTCATGCACCACTAAGACTTGTAAATCAAATTTTAGGACTCACAGCAGAAACAACTATGTATTCTTCAGTTTATATTTTGTCTTAATGGTGAATCTTTCTCTCCTGTCTTGGCAAGTGTTTTCTCTCACAACATGTGGGCACCACAATATAAGAAAGATATAAAGCTATTAGAAAGAATCCAAAGGGAGGCTATAAGGATGGTGGAGGATCTAGAAGGGAAGCCATGCAAGGAGTAGCGGAGGTCACTTGCTTTGTTTAGCCTGGAGAAAACTTCATTGCATTCTACAGTTTCCTTACTAGGGGAAGAGGAGGAGCAGGCACTGATCTCTTCTCTGTTGCGACCAGTGACATGACCTGAGGGAATGGCCTGAAGTTGTGTCAGGGGAGGTTGGATATTAAAAAGAGGTTCTTCACCCAGAGAGTGGTTGGGCACTGGAACAGGCTCCCCAGGGAAGTGGTCACACCACCAAGCCCTTCCACTAACAACTTGGGCAAGATGGACTTGACTTTGGGAAAGTAATTGAATTTATTGCCAATCAAAAGTCAGAGCAGGATAATAAGAAATAAAACCAAATCATAAAACGCCTTTACCCCACCTCTGCTTCTTCCTGGACACAACTTCATTCCTGATTTTCTCTACCTCCTCCCCTTCAGCAGTGCAGGGGGATGGGAATGGGGCTTGCCGTCAGTTCATCACATGTTGCCTCTGCTGCTCCTTCTCCTCAGAGGGAGAGCTCCTCAAACTCTTCCCCTGCTTCAGCATGGGATCCCTCCTGTGGGAGACAGTCCTCCACAAACTTCTCCAGTGTGAGTCCTTCCTGGGCTGTAGCTTTTAACAAACTGCCCCAGTGTGGGTCTCTCCCACAGGCTGTAGTCCTTCAGGAACAGACTGCTCCAATGTGGGTCCCCCGCGGGGTCACAAGTCCTGTCAGCAAACCTGCTCCAATGTGGGCACCTCTCTCCTCAGGACCAGAGGTCACAATCCCTCCTTTGGGCACCTACCTGCTCCAGTGTGGTGTCCTTCACAGGCTGCAGATGGATCTCTGCTCCACTGTGGACCTGCACGGGCTGCAGGGGCACAGCTGCCTCACCATGGGCTGCACCACGGGCTGCAGGAAATCTCTGCTCTGGCACCTGGAGCATCTCCTCCCCCTCCTCCACTGACCTGGGTGTCTGCAGAGCTGTTCCTCTCACATATTCTCACTCTTTGTTCATGACTGGCATGTCACAGCATTAAATACATTATCCCAGAAATGTTACCACTGTCACTGATGTGCTCAGCCATGACCAGGCAGCAGGTCAGTCTTGGAACTGGCTGCCATTGGCTCTGTTAGACATCGGGGACCCTTCTGGAAGCTTCTCACAGAAGGACCCCTGTAGCCCCACCCCACTACCAAAACATGGCCACACAAACCCAATACAGATATACAGAACAGTGTTCAAAAACAGAAGTTAAAACCTGTGAATGACCAGGAAAAGTAGAAGAGCATTATGGTGTTTACCTCTCTCTACCTGGAGCTAAGACAATGTGTAAGTTTAATAAATCCAAAGAACAGGCAACTTCCTTTTGTATAAGAAAGTTAACAGAAAACTGATTTTGCTCCCCAAAACTAAAAGCACTTTTTGTAAGCATTGGCAAATGTATTCTGCACAGGTTAAACAGAACTTCTTTCACCTTGCCCATCAGCAGTCTGATCCCCTTCCTTTACAGTGAACTGTCAAAAAAAAAAAAAAAAAAAAGGGCAGAAAAATAAGGAAAAACAAATTAAACCACTACAGATAATTTTTTTGTCCATTGTGACACTAGAGACCCTATCTCTGCTATAAACAGGAATTTTTGTTTACTTAAAGAGAATACAATTTTTGTTATTCTCACAGCCCCTCCTTTTTAATTTAACAACCAAAAAAACCCCACAACCACCCTTATTTTCTTTTCTTTTCTTTTCTTTTTTTTTTTTTTTTTTTTTTTTTTGACAAAACCTTATTGTTTTGCTACAGACCTCAGGGATAATTTCAGTCTGCTTCAAGGATCCCACCTGTAAGCCCAGATGATGGTATGAAACTCTAGTTTTCCCACCTCAGACAGTGGTAGACCAAATGGCTGATAAAATTCCAATTAAAAACTATGCCAATGATTTCAGTAGGAACTGGACTGGATAACCTTTGTGCAGGAAGCATTTGAGCAGCTGTAGGGTTACTATATTACTTGCTACAACTATTGACTCTGGAAGTAATTGGTGCTGAGCACAATTAATAACTAATAGAGATGATCTATATGTAAAGGAGTATTGAAAAGTACAATAGAAACATGGTTAGATACAAGGTTTGGTGAAGGAAAAAAGCAGTGGAAAGAAAAAGACATTTCATGAGATACAATTAATTTTTTAGTATTTTTCCATCAGTTTTGGAATAGCCTGTTTTAATAAGTTCTTTAAATATCTCCATTTTCTAAGAGATGATATCCATCAGCATTATCTGAAATTATAAGATAAAAGGCCTTCTTTGTTTCTTTCCTCTCTCCAGAAAGAAAAAAATCACTAACAACCTATTGCTTCTTCTTCCTCTTTGACCAGAAACTGATGCACAGGAAATTCCACCTGAATATGAGGAAGAACTTCTTTACTGTGCAGGTGACCTCACACCAGAACAGAATGTTCAGAGGGGTTGTGGAGTCTCCCTTGCTGGAGATATTCCAGAACCATCTGGACACAAATCTGTGCAATGTGCTTTAGCAGGACCCTGCTTCAGCCTCTGGACCAGATGACCCCCTGTGGTCCCTTCCAACCTTACCCATTCTGTGATTCCTGATGGAGGAAGGATCTGACAAAAAATATTGTCAAAATGAGATAATCTGTCCTTTTAAACCCAAAATTTACAGTTCACTATCTGTTCAAATATAGGTATAACTAAAGATAGAACAGGTGCAAATGGAGCAGCATGTATGTTTGGAAGAAGAGTTTGCTGAGGGGAAAAGTAAAATGCTAGTAGAGTAAATCTTTATTCTCGAGTCTGTAATTCATCAGAACTTCTATTTAGTCACAGTGTCAATGTAACTCAGAGCAGACTGGGATCCCCAGTAGCATCACAACAGTAACATCCTTCATCCCTCCATGTGACTGTCATCTAACACAGCCCAGACAGCCAGCAATTGCAGTGGCTTTACTAAAAAATACAGGGTTTGATAGGAGGTTGAATTCTGTATTGCATGCCTTCTGGCTCAAGCCAAGGCAAATGCTGAAGAAAATCATACTGAAAGAAAAGAAAAACACACATACTGATCTGTATTTGTTAAAGTTTTCCTGCCAGTCTGGATCCATAATTTCCTCTGACACAGAGCCAGTTTGAGTTTTATTAAGAGATCCTATTATGGGGATTGTACCCAGCAGAAGCACAAGTTACATGAAGGAAACAGATTTATCCCAAAGAGCCTGTATCAGATCCTGTAACAGATGGGCTGGCCATGCTTGCGCTCATGGAACTGGCTCTCCTCTCCAAGCCTGCATGACATTCACCAGCACAAGGCATCTGCTGGTTAACATCATGCAGACTCGGAGAGGGGAGCCAGTTCCATGAATGCAAGCATATCCAATGCTTGCTGGGTCACTAATCCTTGATTGTACTCACAACTCTTTAGGCTGACTCAGTGTCAATGCAAAAATATACACGTTTTCCAGACTGACACCCTCCCACCCCACTCAAGATCCAAGAAAGAACATGGCAACAGAAAAGATGGCATGGCATGTTGGCTCTGAAGGACATTCTTGGGCTGTGTTACACCCAGGTAGTGTGTGTGTGTGTGATGCCAGGTGCAATATTACTGCTCAAAGAATTAAAAATTAATACTGTTGGAGTTTTATTGTTTAGCAAGGGTACAGTCAGACTACCACAGGCAATCAAGTTAACTGCAGACGACTGAGTTACTGTGGTCTGAGAAGTTGACTCATCATGAGAAGGATTTTAACTAACCATCTGCATGCCTCTGACTCATTGCAACTAAGGAATAAAACCTATATCATTTATCTTAGCTTAGTATGTTTTGCTTTACCATGGCACTAAGTCAGGAGTGTATACACAGGCCAGGTAAAGGCAATGGAGCTTTCCATCTGCAAATTGATCATCTGTTCATCCGTTAATACTTTCAGATATTCAGCACAGCCTACTAGGAAAAGTTTATAAAATATTTTGGTCCCTAAGCATTTTGTTTTCATTTTGTGCTCCAAAAATCCCTATTTAAATCAAAGATATCCCTCAAGCCTCAGACTCCTAGCTGGAGCTCCAAGGAAAGCTGTTCAATTTGCAGGGAGAGGTTTGAGCTTCTACACTGTTTCCAATTGAATATTTTGCTGGCAAGATTTTGACTGCTGTTTGTAAATCCTCACAAGCTTAATTAGTTTGAATCAAGCCTAGATTTCTTTGGTTCAGTGAGTGTACTTGAATAACAAGCAGAATCCTAGTGAACTGTGGAATTATATAACACGGGTCCCTCTAGAACAGATTAAAATTCCATAACTGGAGTAGGGCTACATGATGTGTTTTTCAAATGGCCAGATTCAAGAGGGTTTTTGTTAAAGTTTTCTGGTAGAAAACACCTCAGATACATGAAAGCTTAGTACAGATTTAGATTTTCACATTTCACATTACTAAACTCTATTTTTGTTTCCAGAATAGTTATTTTAACTACATTCTTCCTAAAAATATGTTCAGCATTAAAATCAAAGCCAAGACACTGAGAAATATTTTGTTTCCAGGTAAAAGAACACTTTCCTCACAAGACAAATATTCACTCAGACACAAAGAAAAGAAATTATTGGCTCCTCAGACAAAATGTGCAGCCTTAGGCTGTTGTGCCTTTTTGTTCCATTATGTCTGCAGCAAGGCTAAACTGACCAGTGATAAAAACACACTTTTTATTTTATTTATGATCAAGACAAAGTATTTGTCTAAATAAATGGATAAAAAATACATGCCTAATGCAGTTGAAGATGTATTTGGTATTCTGGATTGCTTGAATATGATGGATTTTCCTGGTTTATCCTTATCTTTCTCAATAAAATAATATTGTGGACATATATCAGCATAATTCGTGTCTAGCCATTCTCAAGGCTCTAAAGAGTTCTATAATGTTTCCCTTGAAGTCAGTGTATACTTTACCAAGTCAGCCGTTTGATGTTTTTATGTATAGTTTAAGGATTCCTTTGCCCAGTAAACTCCTTGATGTCAGTACCTATTTGATAGACTTGTGTCATTTTGGCAAATGTCTAATTCTAATCAAAAACCAGATCAAAACCAAAGAATTACTCCCAAAATTCACAGTGCAGGAAAAATATGAAATGGGAAAATCAGATGAAGAAACACCTACATAACAAACAATAAAATTATATATCATAAAATAAACTATCTATCCTTGTGGGGGTTTTTTAATGTATAGGTGTTGACAATTTTTTCCCTTGTATCAAGGAATAACCTAGCTTTTGGAGATACTCGAGAAAAACATGATACGGAGCACAGAAAATACATGTTTTGTGGGCAGAAGGATCTCACAGCCAGAGACCACACACAATAGAACATGATATCACCATTAGCTACAAGCCAACAGTGGACAGTTACAATTCTGGGGTTGCCATTCTGCAAGAGATCAGGTGAACAGTTAGAAATTGTAACCTGCCCTGAAAATGCAGGACATCTCATTAGGCAGCTAGGGTTTAGTCTACACTTGAACCATTGTCTTCCTTCACAGGTTTACCAGAAAGGGAGCTAAATGGGAGTGTCTAAGCACATTGGAGCCCACTGTTAGAGCAGAAGCAGCCTGTCTCTTCCCTGGATGAGTGGAGAAGGTCCCTGTCTTAGCTGCTGCCCAAGGGCCCTTTATGTCTCACACTATTTTATGTCAAATCTATGTAAAACACATTCATCAAGTGACAAATGTGTCATGGTAATTAATTCTGAGGAATATTTCCCTTATGTTGAACATGCTCAGTTTGTGGATCACAACAGAGAGGATTTGCAAAGGTCTCTTTTCCTCAGTGGTAAGAAGGGAAATGGCAATTTTGAAACTTCTGTGCTAAAGGCAAAGCTCACAAGACAGGATTAGGTTGATAGCAACAACAGTGACCTAAAAAATGGCCACCAGGTGTATCACAAGGTCTGTTTTTATTTTGCATTTTTGCATTGGTATTTTTAGCATTTCTGAGTTTTGTGCTTTTTTCTGACAGGCAGAATATATCTTTAGAGATTATGAAGATAAAAAGATTTCCTTGAGCACAGACTGTCACAAAAAGCTTCAGGACAAAGACCAAATATTATGGGACTTCATATAAAATCTGAAGGTAATGACAAAAGTTCATCACTTTCTGGAGGGCCCCTTTTGCCTGAGGGAGCCTGATGGACCAGCTGTCTGTGCTTTTCCTCCCTGCCACTTCTTTTGCCAGCATCTTCCTCCCAAGGACAGTGTCTTTCTGGACTTACTATGTGCCTAAATGGCTTCAGCTGTGTACAGTCTATCCTGAGCTGTGGATGAGTGCCCCAGCATGTCAAGCAAGACCTTGAACCACCTACAGTTCTTCCTGTATGACTGAGCCTCCACAGACTGTTTGTGGAACCCAGCTGAACAGTCCTTGTGAATCCTTGTCTGTATTGCAGTTGCCTGGTAAAGTTCAAGCTTAAAGTTAGGAAGCAGATATTAATATTCTGTCCTTTACTGTTCAGAGCTATAACTTCTAGTGTGATGTCTACAGGGGCTACTTCTCACCATAAAATAGCAGGAGGCTATACAGTACCCTTGAAATTCTCTCATAGTGGCAGAAGGAACCCTGCTCGGACCCAGCCAGCTGCCAGGACCAGTAGGCTGCTAGCTATACACAGCTCTCCAGGATCCTCCAAGAGAAGATTCCTATCCATGCAAGTCCAATATCTCATTATAATCTCTTTTGCCAGACATTAACTAATCAGCCCAGACAGACCTGCACCAAGGTATTTTGTCATTTGAGCTCGTTCTTACTCTCTGCAGGCTCTTTCCAGCTATTGCAGTAGTGTCTCTGAACAACAGTAGTAATAGCCAGGAACTCACAGGCAATGACTGTCTTCCCACAGGCACAGGGTGGTGCCCTTCCCATGCTGTCTGTAGCTCTGGGCTCATCTCTCTTCAGATTAAATTGTTCCTGTTATGCAGCATCCACTTCTTTGTGGTGGAACATGACCTTGTGTCTAGGAAGGGAAATGTAGTAACGTGGTTTGCTGAGAATAAGAGGAAGAAGATGGTCTGGTGGACTAATATACTAGCACTGTCCCTCCAGAAGATGAGACCCATACATAGGCCAAAAAAAAAAATTATCCTGAACTTCCTAATTTGTGCTGCTAAATGATTACTGCAGCCTCCCCTGCCTTACTGTCCCACTCCAATATGCTGCCTTTGTCTCACATTCACTATTTGCCCTTACATGTCCCATGGCAGTGTATACTCACAGGTACATCCAGGGATGTAGAGATGTTATGACTTCTAGCCAATAAAACCGAATATATGTGTTTGCTTCCTGGTCAGACAATCAGAATCTTTACCCCTTCCAGACACCTACCTTCCTCTGCTATAACACCTTACATGCAGTTAGTATCTTTTATAATTCTACAGTATAGCAAAGATCTGGATGTGGAAGAGCATATGAAACCCACTGTCTTTTGCTGTAACACAACTCACTGTGTTTTTTAGGAATGACAACTAACTGTAAATATGTTTGGTTTAGGGTGCTTTTTGCAACATCTATAAATGGTCCACTGGAAAAAATTTGATTATCCAGTTTACAAAAATGAAGGCACTTTTAACACTGTGGGTTACAGTTCTTAGAATGGCTATGACTAAATGGAGATGAGGCACTTTTAAAAACCTCAGGAGAGAAATTAAGTTTAGCTGCCTGCCCTTTCCTAAAGCAGTAATCTGATAGGCTTTACCCTACTTGTAGCTGGAAATTTGACTACTGGCAACTCATACAAGGTTTACACATGGTAAAAATCAGAAACCAGCTAAATTATATTGTTGGGAGTTGAGCTAAAATGTAAATATATTTAATGAGCTTGAAGAATGGCCTGTAGTTTTCAGAAAAACTTGCTCTTCTCAATTGCCTTGGCACACTGATCCCTATCCCTGCCCCCAGACTTGGCTGGACCACACTTCTCCTCTATTTACACCACTGTGTTAACAGCAGAGATGGTGGGACCTCCTGGGCAAAGTGAGCTGTGGCTGCCCTGGCAGCTGCAATGGCACTGCTATTTCATCAGTTGTGTAATGTTTGCAATGATTAAGCGACCAGTAGGTCAATGCTTTTTTGGGAGATCTTTCTTGGGAACAGACCTCAATGCCTAACTCCAATTGCCACTCTTCCATACTAACAGGAAGCACAAGACCTCGTGAACAGGCATGTTTTGGCTTTTAAATGCATAACAAGAACCACTATTCTCCCTTCACTAATCTTACTCTTTTCTTCACTTGTTTCTTTTTTATGGAAGCCCTTGTTCTCTTCTCCTTCCCTGCTTAATTTTTCTCTGTATAACCTTTTGTCTGGTTCATTGATTATTCCTCTTTTTTTCTCTTTCCTTCCCTCCTTGTGTTCTCTTTGACAGAAGGTGACATGCTGCTCATGCTGGAAGCATCTACCAGATGACTGTGAAAACAAGCTCTGGCCTGCAGACTGATGGAGGAAATGACAGATGCCCTTTCCAAAGTGACTGCCACACAAGTGCCAACAATTTGAGAGATGAAAATCAAGTAATTTTCAGACAGAGAGGTATCATCCTAGCAGGACCTGAGTAGTGACCCTGAGATTAGTTCAGCTGGGTAGAGCATGCTGCTTATACCACCAAGATTGTGGGTTTGATCCCCTATGTGGGCCATTCACTTAAGAGTTGGAATCAATGACTCTTGTGGGTCCCTTCCAATTTAGAATATTCTGTGATTCCTTCCTGAACTAGCTAACAGGAGCCTTTATGCAGTAAAAGTATGAGGCTTTCTGCTCAGGTTATTCCTCTCGTCTGGCAGCTCCTCTGCAGCAGCTTTCCCAGGTACATTTCCCCTTGATAGACTGAAGATTTTTTTTCCGAGATGTCCAAATTTGACCTGCACCAGATTGCATAAATAGGACATTGAATAAATAAGTATTAATATCTTGCTATTTTCATAAATAGCTTTGCCAAGATCAGCATCCTCTTCCCTGTTTTGCAGAGAGAGAGACTGACACACAGCACAGTGCAGTGACCAGCTCTGTGTCACACAACAAAGCAATGACAAAGCCCATACCTCATATGTCCCCAGCCACACCTCCTCAATAATTATTATGGTGATATTTGGCTTTTAAATTCTCTTTTACAGAGATCCCCTTCTAGTACTATGTGATCTAACTAGACATCAATTAATAGTCTAAATAATCACCCTGTCACAGACTTTGTAGTGACAGCTACATGGCACTCTCTTTATGAAAGGGCCAAAACAAACACTTTTACTGCCAGCTGTTATTCTTAAATTTTCAAACAACTTCAGCACTTTAGAAATATGAAGGGCCAAAATCAACACATATACTGGATATAAATTTCCATGTACCCTCCATCAGTAAGGGCTGTTTTGACATACCTGACTAAAACGATGACTTTAGTTTCAAACAGCTGACTTGGGAATCTGAAAAAGTTAACTGACTGGAACTTAAGCAGAAGCTTTTAAAGCCACTAAAACTGCCAACACCTGGGAGATGCTTTTGCTTCAAAGCTTGCATGTATTTTTGGTCCAGTATGTGGTATAACATTATCTACTTTGTAAAAAAGGTATTTATATTAAATATTGGGTGGGGTTTATGCTGCATTTAATTTACAACTGAAAGCTGCAGAACAACAAACAGTTCACAGGAAAGCAAGACCAGTTCTGAGAGCTTTCATATACTCCAATGCCAGAAAGCACCATTCTGCTGGTCTAGTTTGACCTCGTTTGTTTGAAAACAAAATAAAAATAGCAACAAAAACCCCAGGCCATAAAATTTCAAGATGTTGCTGAATGAAACCCATAACTGACATACTAGAGCCAATATAAAAAAGTCTGCTAAGTCTGCATTTTACAACAGTTAATGTGGGGAAACATATTTTTTTACAGAAATTGTCTTTAAAAGGTTTGCAATACCAATGCTCTACTGCTTCTTCCTATACATTCAGACTCATCTTTGGACTATCAGTCAGGAAAGGGAAATAGGTTACAGCTTTTGCTACCTCAGGACTCCCCTCTAACACAGCAGTATCTGAAGATCCTTTCAGACAGCTCTGTGCTTGTCTGAGCAGTACAAGAAGCTTTATGAAAAGGCCAAATCTCCTTCAGGTTTATAAAAGTTTTGCATATACCAATATCAGCTACATCAGACTAGTGCAGACACACTATAGATGTAGTCTGCTATGGAAAAAAGATGGGCTTGTGTATAGTTGCTGTGTCTTTGAAGTGGTTAGGCAAGTTACATCTTCCAGACCTAACTGGAACCTCATCCCGATGCCCCAAAGAAGTTTGCAGCTCACTCAGCTGTGCCAGTTGAAGGAAGAAGGCTCTCTAAGCAAGTTCTTGTTGATGTTTTTTCTGTAGGAGAGAGTCAGAACACTATAGTTTGTTCCTTTTGTTGCAATGCCAATTTATAAAAGTTTTCCTCTTCTTGCCCCTCCTTTGTGGACTCCAGAAATTATTTCTTTCACTCTTCTCCAATGTTTTGCTGAGGCAACTGTTTAGTACGTCATGTTCTAAACCATACCAGTAGAATGATCTAGACTAAAAATGGATCCAAATTAAAAACATCACAAATAGACATTTTATAAAGTTTGGTATATCTTATGGTCTGGCATGCATCAGCACATTAAAAGGGTGGTGGTGAACTGCAGAATGGAGATGGGAAGGAGAGGGAGGGCTATGGAAAGATCATCAGCCTCTTTGTTGTTGGAAAAAAACACCCATGGAATGTTCTTGGGCTGCCTGTGGACTTCTGTAAGAGGCAATCCTGTTCCAGCTCCTGCTTCTCTTCTTCCCACCTTCATATACGTAGTCCCTCTTCCCAGTGCCAAGCACTTCTGGAGCTGTGCTGGGAACTGGGCCAGGCAATGGCCCCAGGTCAGAAGCAATCCTTTGCTACCCAGGGGCAGGAACTCCTAAACTACCATGTCTGCTAAAGAAAGTTATGAAATTACTATAACCTGGATTTGAGTGTGTGTGTTCTGTTAAGATAAATCATTCCAGATATTTAAAGAGCAGTCAGGCAAACATCGCAGCTGGCAGTGACCTCCAGAATGGCAAGGGGCAAACAGACAAGAATAAACAGTGAGGAAAATTACTATACCTCAAGCGTGGTCATACTAAACATTTAATAAATAATCTAACCTCCATTACATCTCCATTCTTGTTTCCTGTCACATCCTTGTCAATATGTCAAGAAGTAGCAAGAATATTTAAAGACTAAAGTCCAGGATGAATCAAGATAATCATATCCTTTTACTTAATTATGCTACATCATCCAGCTGGTCAAAATCAGATCATAGAATCTGGACCAAAGGCTAGATATATTGTGACATATTGAACAGAGAAGTCAGGCTGCTCATAAAAGGCAGTTTCCAGCAAAGCACAACAAAACACCCTCATTTCTGAGAACCCCTCTTTAAATACTCTGCAGAAATAAATATTGTACTTTCATAAGAAAGGGAATGGCTTTACTTGGTGTGTCAATAATATTGTTCTCCATAAAAACACATAGGACTAAAAGATAGGAAAAGATATGAAAAGTTCTCACTTATCCTGTGCAGTGTATCAAATCCCTTGTGTCTTTCAAAGTCTCACAGAACAGAAGCCAAGAGGGTCTACTCTGAAATGACAGAGTATCTTGTCCACTCAGTGAAAGGTAAATGTTTCAATTATTAAACAGCTGAAAAGGTGTGTCATGCCCATGCTACAAGTATACTACAGAACATTGCATTACGACAGAGAAGAATCACTGAGCATGAAATTTCTGGAAAACTCATCAGGAGAACAAGATCCCATACATCAACATGTGCAAAAGCACTAACATCATCTCTAAACTCAAATCTGGTGACAGTATAAACCAGAGTTCACAAGAAAGATATACTGGCCAGATATAAGTGCACACTTAAGTCCTCACAGTTCTTGTCCACAGCACGCTGAATTTATCCTCTGACACGTGACACACATAGTCATGGATCTTTCTGTAGGAATAGAATAGTCACAAGCTGTTTTAAATACAGTAGCTGAAGCATGTGTTTCTGTCCTTCCGTCTGATTTAATAGGGTATTTCACACTTCAGTTTGTTACCTTGTTCAGTGAACAGATGGTATGTCAACGTACTTTCATTGAAATCGTGTGGCAAACAGAAGGCTGCCCATTGCACTTTTTTTAACCACATCCTCTTCATCAACTGTTGTTTTCACCTCTGAACTATTATCTTTTTTTTTTTTTTTAATTTCAGATGCAACTGTCACACCTATAAAAATGGTCAGGAAGGACAAATGGGGAGTGACCTTTTATTCTGTCAAATTTGTTACAGCAACAGTAGATTTCCAGAATCAATAGTGACTGACAACCAGTCCTCCCAAATATCAGCATCATGAATCAAATCTTACTCCATATCACACTGCATGTACACAGGCAGCATAAGAAAAGCAAAACCTCAAGAGCTTCAATTAGGTACGTCTATGACTTATGTGCCTAAGCTCATTGTACACACACATGTACTTGCTGAATAATTCGTACTTTGCATGCTTTCCAGTTTCCAGGGGAATGCAGAAACTTTAACCAATCTTTCCACATGTTTGCAAGGCTGATAATACAAGCCTCTTCCCCAGGAAATAGGTATTTTCCCATCCTCAGCTAGAGAAGTCATCAAGTCTCAATCAGAGCAGGGACATTTCATGCCTGTAAATACTCTGCGCTTATCTCTGGCAAAGATAACAAGATTCTGACCTTGAATTAATGTCACCAGTCACCAGCCAGTGTCAGCAGACTCATTTGTTCTGTGATTTGTACAGAAAGCCATGTTATTGTACGACTTGAATGCTTGAGAATGCCTGCTGTTCTTGGACTAAGTCCAACCAAGATGCCTCACTGGAGATGGCAGTGGGATGCAACTTTGCCTTCCAAATCACTCATTTCCCTCCAGTGTCCAGCATTTCTCTCCAGTGCCCTAGGAATATCAATTTTTGCTACACATCTTTCTGTGGGAGTCCTCTAAAATGCATAGAAGTGTCCAGATCCAACATAATTGGTAATGCCCAGCTTCTATACGTGAACACCATCTGATCTCAATTTCACATTGAATTAGGGCATTGCCAGGCTGTGTGCGGAATTCCTAAAGCCAAGATCCTGATGCAAAAACTCAGAATTAGGTATTCAGCACAAGATATTTAGAGTCTGGGTCAAGCCTAATCCAGCTGACTGCAGGATGATCTGAAATCCTATCTCTCCTCTGGGCCTGAAACCAGTGGTGCAAGCACCCTTCCTTCCATGACTGTAATCTGGTTAGAAATGCAAGACTGAAAACATCTCTTGAATTTTGGATACCAAGCTGTCCTAGTGGCTGTTAATCACATTTTCCCAGAAACAACGGAGTTTGGGTCTCAGCAGCAGATTTGTCTAGCTTTTTTTCCAAGATAACCCTATGTGTCAGGCAGGAGCATAAGCCTCTCACTGTGGACCCCTGTAGTCCACTCAGGTGAGTATCCCAAATGCTTTATTTGCTGTAGCAGTTATTGCTTTTTGTTGATGCAGCAACAAAAGAATGGTCAAGCCTAATCTGGAACAAAGCCCATTGTAAACAAGGCCAGAATATATGCTAATATTTTTCCATTACTTTCTTACATATTTGTTGAGTGAGAACAGGTGATTCTTTAATTCCTGAGCATCTTTAGGTTCTGAAAAGTTCTGAACATTTTAAAAAGAAAAAAAAAAAAAGCCCATAACTGAAAATAAGACCAAAATCAGTTACTGACTTTTCTGGAAATTGTGCTGATTCCTTAGTGAGTGAGAAGGGTTAAGCAAAGACACTAGATTATTGACAATTTTCACCAAGAAATGAAAGGAAGCCCTGAGCTTACCAAGCCATCCTTGGTATTCAGCCACAAAAAATAAAAGTAGCTTTCATTTAATGTTTGGTGCCAATTCTCTAGGTTAGACACAACATTCCTTCTTGATAGTGTAGACAGTATCACTAAAATCAGTTCTGGGTATTTCATTTAAAGAGACAAGTCACTGCACTAAGCCTAATTATTGGAATTCCCAGCTACATAGGACATGTCAGGAGGACACTGGATATGTTGAACAAGCAATTCATTCAATGCTTGCACTGAAAATGAGTGGCTTTTTAAAGGCGTGTGATTGACTACCTGGTTTTTGCAGCTTTCCAGCCATCCAAGAGGAAAACAGTGCTGCTCTCTATTTTGAGCACTGTCTCATTTCAGACTATTGTAAACTATGTTAGCAAGATGCAGAGCAGGCATATTCAGAGGTTTCACACAATTACTAGGGTCCACAGATTTGATAATTATTTTCACTTTTCACCTGCTCAACCAGAGTAGCAGAAAGAGATTAATTTCATGCTATAACTGAATTCCCAAAGGAACAAGAAGGCTCTGGTTGCACACACTGCAGTTCAAACACAGCATCTCATTCATATACTCTAACAAGCTTTGGGGAATAAGAACAGCACTGTCAAATAAACATGGAATTTACACCTGCAAATCAAATAGCCGTATTAACACACTTGGAGATCAATCCTATAGTGGTATATCACAGCAGACCTTTCATTTGTTCATTTTTACTGTCTTAATATACAGCTTAATGTAAAGAAAGCTTTTGTACTCAGCCAAGAGACAGCATATTTCAAAGCAAAGTACTTTCCACACCCTGTAATTACAGTGTGGAACTTGTTGCTACAGCACACTGAAGTGGCCAAGAGTGCAGCTTACTTCAAAAGTGACTTTCTGTGGGTTATGTTCAGAAGTGGCTGCTCAACATGACTGTTTAGATGCAAATGCTTTCTCAGGACATTCCTTAAAGTGCTGGACTTGGGAATAGGGATCAGGGAAAAGATCACTTTCCATATATTCTGATTTTATGTACTTCTCTTGAGGCTACTGCTAGTTACAAGACACAGGGCTGCTCAGGACAGACCTCTGGCTTAGTCTAATATGGCTGTTCCTGCATTCCCCTATACTCATCAGCACTAACTATAATTACTGGGCAACACGGATGTTGTGCAGTTTTGCTCAAGGTAACCTCTCTGCATCTGGTATCCTTTCTGTAACCAACAGATTATCAGTCTTTATTAAAGTGGATACTGTGTTTACAAAACCTAATTGCAGCCAATAGCCCTAGCAGACCCAATCTAAGTGATTTGCTTCTCTGTCCTTCCTCTGATTTCTTGCTATCACCTCCCCCACAGCGCATATGCCATAGTTTTATTTCAGAGAAGACAATGTTATTGCTGCTTCCGAGAGAGGTATTGCTTATATTTTTCTGAAAGACTATAAATAACTGAGTTTGACAATCTTTCTAGTAAACCACTACTCAAACACACTCCAAGGGCTCTAGCAGAATGTCTTCTCTCCCATTTGTTTTCTATGAACTATAACAAGTTTATACACACAATTGTAAGTTTAAAAAATTCAAGAATAGGTCACTTGGAAATTTTAATAGTTGAGAGAAGATACTTTCCAGTAACTTTCCCTATAGTGTACTGAAGAAAGAAATGTAAAAAGGGAAACACAGAGAGCAACTGTCTAGAGGGTAGATGTGCTTTCTGGGCTTGTAAACTACTTTCATGTCCAATCCCTTGCACTGCGACTGACAAGCTGTTGTATCAAGTCCAGTCTTCAAACACACCGAATTCCTAGCAGTTCCCCAGTTGATTTGCGAGGCTTATAGGGCACGCCTTGAGCATCAGACAAATGATACTTGGTTTTTAACAGACTCACAGCTCCATTCTGTATTGGCACTTTAAACCCTAGGGTTCCAGTGTTAATTTTTTGGCATTGATTGACCCCTGCCAAAACAGCTGCATTCATACATTAGAGATAGAGGAAAGTATTACTCTTGGCTTAAAAACATCAGGGAAGTGGAAATGTATTTAGAGAAATTGTTAAGACACGTTTTGTAAGATATCCCAGAAAACATATAAGATAACAATGCTGTCCTGTTCTCTAACCCTGACAGGATCATTACAAATAGGTATTTCAGTTTATTTTACTACCAAGAGCTTCCTTTCAAATTGGGGAGGAAATTTTGGTAAATCACAGCTTTCACGTGCCAACCATAAGTATCAGCTGCCTTCTATTTTCTTTGAAATGCACTGTAAGTATAATACTGAATCCTTACAAATGCCAAGAGATTTAGGGTCTGCTTCTGGAAGAGGCTAAATGTCTTCATTCCTTTGCAGTACAAATAAGCTCCTACTATCTATCAAATGTAATGCTGGAACACTGCTTTCTTTAAGTGTCATTATTTTTAAAAACACAGTTGCACCAGACCTTTGATATATCGCCAGCTCTGCTCTGTTACTTATTGGCAATTTCTCTGGCTTCCAGACTGACCTCACCACAGGTGGAGACACATCATAGGGCCCTGTGCAGAGCCAGCTTAGTGCTAGTTTATTACCCCAGAGACAGCTCTGCATGAGTGCATCTGCCTTGTTCCACACTGCAGCCTGGAAACAATGCTTTTGGGTGGAAGCAGTCCAGCTACTAATCATGCCTGCTCTGCCAGATTGCAATTAGTCCCCTGAAGAACCATGGAGCTCTCTTTGCTCATAACTATAAGAAACAAAATATTGAAAAACAGTAGAGATATCATGGCCTATAAAATGACAGATCCAGGGCACCTTCAAACAAACTGGCTAGTGGCCTTGGGGCAAAAGGGAAGAGTAGGGACATGCGAAAAAAGAAAAGTGACATAAGTGATAATAGTTCTGAATACTGCTTCATCCATGATGGAAGGGAGGTGGCTAAATATATGGGTTTATTAGCCTGAGTGCAGGGTCAGATGGCACAAGCTCAGGTTCAACATCCAGGCAATACACTTCTGAAACCAAAATCTCCAGGTAATGTGACACATAGTCACCAAAGCATCTGTGTGATGTACACTTTTGAGTTCAAGACTTCACCCCAAAGTTCAGATGCTCTATAGACTGGTGCACCAGGCTCTGTCACAAGACAGAAACTGTCATAAAACTGTGTTTAGGGGCTCATCCTTGTCCTTACTATCTCCTGCTATCTGGGTGAAAAGGGCTTCCCACTACACTCGTGTTTTACATTTCAGCATGGCACCTACCTCCGCAAATGCTGAATGTGACTAGCACTAGATTTCAGGTTTCACTCTGAGAGTCAAGGACCTATAAATTGGTCTTGACATTCCCAAGTGCCTAAATGGTGTATTGTCACTCACTCCCACTACAAAAGGTAAATGCATTGTGCTGTACTTGCCATACAAATATGTCTGTATCGGTTTAGAGCTAGATATTGACAGTAATTACAGCTGATGGTGATGGGGTAGGTAGACCAGTTTCAGCCCTGGCTCCAGCCTACTATCTTCCCAGGTGGCAGAACACCTCATGTGAAAACCCCACCTCTTCCTTCTTTTGCAGAAGTGCTGACTTTTGGGGTTTGGTGGTCACAAAAGACTGTCTTGGCAACAACTTTCTACTTTAGATGCTGAAATATGCCTAAGGTACTCTTTAAGTTTGGATAATATCAATTCCTTATCAATGTCTAAGAGCTGGAAGTAGTGATTTTCCTCATTTTTTGTTTATTGACTTTCTTTATCTATTTTGGTAGCCTTGCCTTTTAGGAGCTGACACCAACTAGGCAGTTTTGCTTAAGCATAGCATATATATAACATGAGGGACCAGTGCGAACTGCTCTCCTTTTTAATACTAGGTTCATGGGCAGTGAGCTCAGTGACAGTTTTGCTGATGTATGGTAACTTGCCAAAGCAGCAAGCCTTTAAAACTGTAAAAGAACAGCTGTGTCTCATATGTTCTCAGCAGGTGCAAACATTAAACAAAGATAAAAACTAAAAACTGATAAAATTTGCAGATGAAGAGGGTTGTCATATAGGAGATAAGAACTTCTTGACAAAAAGAGTGATAAAGTCTCCCTGGAGCCTCCTTTCTTCATGCTAAACAACCCCAGATCCATCAGTCACTCCTCATAAGACTTGTGCTCCAGACCTCTGACTAGCTTCATTGCCCTTCTCTGGAAACACTCTAGCACCACAATGTCTTTCATGTAGTGAGGGCTCCGGAACTGGACACAGCACTTGAGGTACGGCCTCACCAGTGCTGAGTAGAGAGGAACAATCACTGCCCTGGTCCTGCTGGCCATACTATTTCTGATACTGACCAGGATGCCATTGGCCTTCCTGGCCACCTGGGCACACTGCTGGCTCATGTTCAGCTGCTGTTGACCAGCACCCCCACGTCCTTTTCCACCAAGCAACTTTCCAGCCTCTCTGTGCCCAGCCTGTAGCGCTGCCTGGAGTTGTTGTGACCCAGGTGCAGGACCCAGCACTTCATCTTGTTCAACCTCATACCACTGGCCTCAGCCCACTGATCCAGCCTGTCCAGATCCCTCTGCAGAGCCTTCCTACCCTCCAGCATATCAACACTCCAACTTAACTCATCCAGATCATCAATAAAGATATTAGACAGGACTGGTCCCAATACTGAGCCCTGGAGAGCACCACTTGTGACCATCTGCTAGCTGGATGTATCTCCATTCACCACCACTCTCTGAGCTTGGCCATCCAGTCAGTTTTTTACCCAGCACACAGTACACTCGTCCAAGCCACGGGAAAGCAATTTCTCCAGGAGAATGCTGTGGGAAATTGTGTCAAAATCTTTACTGAAGTGCAGGTAGACAACATTCACAGAGTTTCCCTCATCCACTACACAGGTTAATTTGTCATAGGAAATCACGTTTGTCAAGCAGGACCTGTGTTTCCTAAGCCTATGCTGCCTGGGCCTGAACCCCTGGTTGTTCTGTACGTGCTGCATGACAGTACTCAAAATTATCTGCTTCATAAAAATAAAAAATAGGTTCTAGTGAGAAGCGAAGGTTCTTATTCCAAGCCTCCTAAAATGAGCAAAGATGTGACCTGCCTATTATTGCAACGGGAACAAGCAATACTTCAAAGGCCTTGCAGTTTAAGGCAGAAAAGCATAAGAAGAGCTAATGACTTGAAACTTAAGCCAGACAAAAATCAATTAGAAACACTGAAAAAAAATAGGGACAATGGAATAATATTTAAACTAATAATAGTGGAAATGATGGATTCACAGTCTTTTGTTGTCTTCAGATCAATACCACATGCTTCTCTGGAACACAAGCTTTAGCCAAGCAGAAGTTCTTAGGATCAATAAATGGGTAATTAATGCAATTTTAATGGCCTGCAACACACGTGAGGTCAAACATGAAGATCTAATGGTCCCTCTGGCTTTATAATCTAGGGACAATCATATCAGATCAAAGAGTACAGGGCAGAGAAATTAAATGAGTCAGGAGTGTATATGTCACTCTTTGTCAGGCCTATTGTGCTAAAGAATTAAGAAGTACGGGACTTTCTTTTTTCTGTCATGCCTGTCCATCTGCTGATTTCATTCCTCCATTGGAGGGTATTTCATGGATAGATTGTATCACTGGCTGTAAATGGTCATAATGAATTCCCTGGGTACCACATCACTAGGATCATATTGGGACTTATAACGTTTATGATAATAATTTCCAGGTAAGAGACTGTTTTTCAAATTCACATTTTCCATGTTTGGCCTCAAGAGAAGTTTTAAAATTATTAAGGGAAGCAGTTGACATGTTTCTAGACAGGAAATCAGGAAGAAAAACCATTCACCTGTAAGAAGATACTTGGCATTATATTTCACTACCAATTCAATAGTTAAACTTGCAGGTGGCAGGTCCATGGAGGAAACTAGTGCTGCTGGACAATTCTGCACAATGGAATAATAGTAAACAATCACTAGAGAGCAGTTTTGAATACTTACAGCACAGAGCGAATCCTTCTTTGAGTTACAGTACTAACAGTTTTATGGAACAACAAATCTTTTCCTGTGAATTTTAGGCAGGAATGTTTGTCTATCAGTGTTGTCTTGATATTCCACAAAAGAAACAAAGAGCTCTGGACTTTTAATTTGAATCAATTTAATTAATTATTACTTCATTAATTAATTTAGAGAGTTACCTACTTCCTTATGCAACCTTTGGCAGGTTCCTTGACATCAGACCCATAAAAGGACTGAGGCCATGCCAGTTGCTCACCTCCTAGAAGGGGTTTTTCAAACCAGCTGGAGTGCCTGCCTACAGTATCAACTACGCAGTCAGTTACCTCCTGTGAATCTGTAACCCTGAGCAGGGAGCTCCACCTGAATTAGCCAATGGGAAATACTGAAGATCTGAAGGCCGCCTATCAACTTGTAGCCTCAGATTAAACATCACCAGTGTCTTCCTTGATTTGAGTCCAGGGAAACCATCTACTATTTTTATAGATAAGACAGAGCAAAGGGACAAAGCAATTATACTGATAGAGCAATTAAGCAACTATAGCACTCAGAAAATGCTTTCCTCTATTGGATTGATTTTTAATATGCATATCTTACCTGTCATTTAACTGAGCCACCCAGCTGTGATCTACTTGTGGCCCCTCTCTGTCCCTCCTCTCAGAGCTGGGGCTTTGTATCACAGTGAACGGAAACTTCAAAAGCATATGACACCACAGCATGGTGGGAGAAGGGCCTTGCTGGATCCAGGTCGCACTCCCAGTCCTGCTTCTGTATTTTAGCTACAGCTACTGATGACACATGTCCATAGAATCAGTTCTGATGCAACCTCTTCTGGCTATTCTTGAATGTCAGTGGTCACGGCTACTGCCCTTGCTAGTGCAGAACACGCCTAGCCCCAGGCAGCCTGAGGTCCTTGAAGGGATGATAACTTCCAAGCTGTCCCAGGGAGGAGATGATACCTAAGCCAGCAGAAGCTTGGAAAACAATCAGCAACAGACACTAGACATGGCATGACCTTCTCCAGTGAGAGCACTGGTGAACACAGATTCCCTGATGGCTCAGCAATTGGGTGACTCAATCTGGCTTTTAATGGAAATAAAAGCTTGTAATTTTATCTGTGTGGGGATCTGTCTCTTCCTTACTCATAGCTTTAGAGCTGAAATTTCAAATATCAGCCAAAACAGACAGAGAAATGTAATTTTCCATCATAACTGAGCTCATAGGAAAAGTCAGCTGGGAAGAGGAGAGAAAAGAGAGGAAATACTGGGGGTTTGACCCATCATTTTTTGCATTACAAGAAGTCATACAGGTTTAAAGGTCTTAAAAACAACTTCCTCTTCCAAGATGAAAAGTACTGTTGAACACATTGATATGATTTGTTTTTATCCATCTCCTCTGCCAAAGTTAATGTCTTTCTATCACAAAGAATTGGCACCTTCATCACTAACTTGCACAAAGTACTGTATTTTCAAGTCTAGAAACAAACAGAAGGAAATGAATGGGAACACTTAATTCTTAATAATATATATGTTAAATAGAATGGATATATTAGTTCATATGTCATTCATTCAAAATCATAAATAATCAGATAGTGTTTTTTAGTCCTGTAAAAAAATTATATAACAAAATCCTTCAAGAACAGGCACTTGTGTTTAAATTTAGTAGTCAATTTGTTAACTTATTCCTGTGAGTTGTAGTAGATTACCTATGCATATAGAGATAGATATAAAAGTCATCTTGGTGCATATTATGTTGTATGTGTGTATGGCTGCAACAATTAATCTTATCTGATAATCAGCTGCTACAAACATAAAAGGAAATGTAGTGTCACAGTTCTGTTCTCACAAGTATTACAAGACTGTGTATTCGCCCTGTAGAACAGATTAAGGTTGCTTAACAAAAATATTTATATATAAAATATTTTAAAAATAACAAAGTTTATTTTTATGTTATATATGTTCATGACATTTTGTAACAGCTTCATATTAATATGTTAATTCTGAACATTCTTGTTTCCATATTACAGAAGAATCCAAATCACTGTCAATATCCCCCATGAAAGGGGTTTCTCCAATCTAAATACACGATTTCCTCAGACTAAACCATCACCCAGTGTACCTTCACACCCACTGCAGCTCCCACAGCTGCCCACACAGTGCTATATCTCACTTCTCCCACCTTAGTCTATATATGTGACTCCTACCTCTTACGGTACCCAGTGCCAAAGTGGGTTCCAGCACCCCCCTTAAGCACGGAAGTGACGCCTCTCTCCCTCCAATTCTGCTTTCTTGATTCTCATCCGCATGCTGAGCTCCACAACACCTTCTGGAGATGATTTTCACTTAGCAAGCAGGCTGGGCTTTCAGCCCATCAGAGATCTGACTCACTTTCTCATCTTCAGTAGATAGCGGCTTTTCCAGAACAGCAATTACATAATTTCAGCCAGTGTCCTCCAAGCAGTACGTGGTTCTGCTACCAAGAATACTGTGCATGTAAAACAACAGCAAAATCAAATGAAGGTGTCAAACTTGACTCAAACTAGGTCTCCCTTGAAGACTTGTAGAGAGCTTTAGTAGAAACGCAATTTATATTCAGAGGCATCGTAAACCTAAAGTAAGAAAAGTCACAAGTCTTGAGTGTCGGTTAAGGCCCTGGATCCATTCCAGTCAGTAACATCTCAAGTAGAATGTGCCCAATTGCCTACATAGCCTGTAGTTGGTGTTGACAGGTATTTGGACTTAGGCCTTAGGGGTCACATGTCAACCTACAGATATTCTGATTAACAGTTTATAAATGACTGGATTTCTAAGGCAAGAAGCAATCTTTGTAATGATCAAATGACCATTTACATGCACATGCCATAATATTTCAGCAAGTGACTCAAATATTAAGGCCTAACCCCCATGAAAGTCTGAACAAGAAAGTCTCTGTGCTAGAGCTGCAAATGCAGTTAGACTTACTAAACTTTCACAGCATGTAATACCTTATCAGAGTTGTTATTAATTGGCAATGGATACACAATTGCCTGTGACAGATCTAAGATGAGGGTGTGAGAATGTATTTTTCTGTCACTTCAGTTTAAGTAGAAGACTGAAGGGGCCAGATGGCAATTTCCTATCACCGGGGCTGCAGCACATAAGCAGGTTCTCAGCTGTTAAACTCTTTTCTCAACTTCTTTACCTTAGCCTGCAGTTCATGCCTGGACACGTCAATCTGCAACACCAATTCTTGTTCAGATTTTCCATGACTCTGCATTTCTTACGATTCTCATGAGTCTCTTTTCAGACCTCCTGTGAGTGACAGCAGCAGTGACAGTTTACTCCTTAGAAATGTCTTTTTCTACATATCTGACAATACCTACTAAGAGACGTACTTTGTAGCTATGGATTTAATGTTTCTCTAGACATTAAGAAGACTAAGGCTTAAAAAGCTTGAAGGGCTTTTTTTGTGTACAGGGTGTTTTTTATATATAAAAAGAGATTCTTTTAGAGTTTGTATTTCACTCTCTTCAGCAAACTGGTGTACTGGAACTTGCTGAAAAGAAATCAGAGTACTCTAAAAGCAAATAAATTATAGTTAATGCAAGAGATTTAATATTTGTTTTCTACATCCCTATTGAAAAGAACTTTCTGTTCCTCAAAAATTACCAAACGAGTATTTTTATAATCAGAACTATGCATTGGATGTTTTTCTACTGTGACAACTCACTACTAACTCATGAGCTCCTTAAGAAGGAAACCCTCCCACAACAAAACAAGACCGGAGTAAGGCAACTGCATGTCTGCCATTATCACAACAACAACAAAAAAATAGGAGTACAAAGTCACTTTAACCAGCAAAATTAATTACACTGCACAAAGCAAATTTCTTCAGAAAGGGTGTCAAGCTTAGAGCAATCACTTTCAAATCTGAAATAATTGTCATGGCAGGGAGCTATGATTTTGACAAGCTTCCATCACGTTTTTTAACATTGTGTCTCCATGGTCAAAGCAGGTACAACTAAAAGCTCCTCACTGCGCAGCTCCACCGGCTGCGGGGATTTGATGTGTTTAACTTTGGACGAGGCACTCTCCCAGTTCTTCCCTTACCTCGGTACGCTGTGAAGGTACCAAGGAAGGGAAAACCACAGAGCACAACTGACTCAGGGGAAAGCGAAAAGTTTCTGGTGTCCGGACCGCTCCCCATGGAGGCGGCTCTCTTTACCTTCCCGGCAGCAGGGTCGTTTTAAGGGACTGTGGGCGAAGGATCCCACCGTGTCCGGGCTGCGCGGGGCTGCTGTGCCGCGGGGCCGGAGGCGGGAAGCCGGGCCGGGCCGGGCAGGGCGCGCGGGCGGGCGGGCAGCGCCGGGACCGGGAGCGAACCGGCCCCGCGCGGGCGGGAGCGCCGTCCCGCGCGCCCGCCGCCGCGCGCTGATTGGCCGGCGGCGCCGCAGGGGCTCCCCGGCGGCCGCCGCTGATTGGCCGGAGTGTACGGCGGGGTCCGCGGGCGCCTGGCGGGAGCGGCAGAGCCGCGCGCCCCCCGCGCCCCCCGCGCGCCCCGG
>JAWWEU010000040.1:37498291-37520840 GCA_035583155.1 Acropternis orthonyx | reverse complement strand
CCCCTTCCCTTCCCTCCGTCCCTTCCCTCCGTCCCTTTCCCCCCGGCCCGCCCCGCCGTCCCGGGAGCGCAGCCCCGAGCTGCCGCGCTCCCCTCGCCTCCCACCGGGCACGGGACCGGCCCCTCATAAGGGCCGGGCTAAAAGCGCCTTCTCGCTTTGCAGATGGAGGTGAGCGTCCTGGCTCTGCGGGACCTGGCGAGCGCCCTGCCGGGGCGGCGGGGCCGCGCTGAGGCCGCACAGAAGGTGAGCGGGGGGGAGGGGGGCACGGCCCGGCCGGGGAGCTGTGCGGGAAGGTCGGAGGGATCGGGGGGCGAGTGCAGGGCCGCGACCCGGGGCTCTGGGAGGAGGATCGGGCCCTGGATCGGGCTCATCTCGCTCCCGGGACAGCGTGTGGGGTGCTGCTAGTCGGACCTGCTCTGCCCTGCCATGCTTGGTCTGTACAGCAGCATCTCCTGTGAGCACTTGCAGCACTGGTGGGTCCGACGCTACCCTTGAGATAAAGGGACGATCCAGTGAAAGAACCCCGAGTCATGCCAGCCTTGTCAGCAAGTGACGTGATTGCACTCTGTCACTGCTCCCAGGGAAACACTTTTTAGCTTTCACCTAAGTAAAACTCACTAACTGATCGCAAGCATCCCAATGGCTACCATGTGGAAAGGTGTAGGGGGCTCTTGTAGAGACTCACCATGCCGAAGGTAAGAACCACCAGGCCTAAGCTGACATGGGAATTGTGTAGTCCTGTTATTTAGCAGCAGTTTGAGTGTGCTGATGCACATGTCTACTATGCCTGCCTTCTGGGCTGTATCCATAAACCTATGTTCCCACGTCGAGAAGCTAAGCAGGTGCCATTCAGCAAAAATCAAGCTCATTGTTCCCTTACTGCTACACCAGCCAGGAGACAGGATATCTAGTCTTGGGCATAACCTTGCTCAGTAATGTCTTCTGAACTAGACCCAATTCATGACCTGTTGTCCATGCTCAGTCTGAGTCCTCCAAAGATCACATAGTTCTAGTCAGATTCCACTCCTATTATGTCAGATTTGTTTCAGTTCTTGCTTACATACTAAATTCACTAAGCCAACCTTTCCAGTCCTCTTGTAATTGTAAGCTATCTCTGCTTGGATCAAGGTCAATCTCATGCTTCCACCAACTGCCCTTGCAGTTTTGTGCAATACAGATGGTGGAGATGGAGTAGTATTGCAGCTACTGGGGAAAAAAAAGGGAGAGAGGGTAAAAATGTTTCTTACCTTAGTAGGTAATTACAATAGTAGGAAATAAAGATCTGAAAGGGAGTAGACGTTTCTTATATAGAGCCACTACTTTGTTCATTGTGATATTTGCAGAAACATGAACATTTGAGATGCTGAAACACTGGGTTACTTCAGTTGCCCTCACTGCAGTTCTATCACCAGTAGCCACAGTGAGCAGGAACCTGAGGGGAAGGTAGACTTTCTCCACTAATTAAGTGTTGATTCGCTGCCAAACGTGAAATTGCAAGAATATATTGAGTGCCAACGCTATGTGAACATATATTCTAAGAGGTACCATGGCCTCTAAATTGACCTCTAATTACCACAATGTAGTAAGTTACAACTGGCTGACTGTTAATTGTAAAAGGAGATGTATTTATTACATCCTTTTGGTTAATTCATAGATAAATGTATGCAGAAGTGCTCTTCATCACTGCTCAGAGAATAGTGCTTTTAATGTGCCAAATTTGTTTCCAGTTTGAATGCTGCAAAACTCTTCCTAGTAAAAGTCAGTTTCAGTTGTTACTAAAATTTCTTTCTGCTTTCTAGCTAGACTGTACCTGTCAGGATGATCTTTGAAATCACATATTTAAATATCTATTTCAGCTAAGGAATAGTTAAATTACTTCAAATAAAAGGCAAATTCTTCCAGCAAACTAGTACAACTCAGTATTTTCTTTCAGGATTTTATTCCATTTCTGAGTTGGATTTCTTGCAAGCACAAAACAGAATACATAATATCCATCATCAAAGTTGTCGTGTTAGATTTTTAGAACTAATTCTGGAAAAAAATGAGCCAGAAGACTTGCTCAGTTTGAGACCAAAAAGCCACAATTAGACTGAAGAGTTAATAACTTCAAACCTGAATTTTAGTTTTAAAGCAGTTTGCTGTGATTTCAAAGGCTTCACTGCCAATTACAAGTTATAAGCTTCTCTAGGTTTCTGATGATAATCTGTTCAGTTTGCTTTCTGTCTCACTTTACCCAAGGTGCATACTAAATCTAGAAACCACTGAACAATATTAGCTAGAGTTCCAAAAAACACAATGTCCTGTTTATAGGGTATTAAGGGGAATTAATTGATATCTGAATTATCTAAGAACAGAACATTGATGAGCAAGAAGAAACAGTATGACTTTTTGCATGGGTATTTCTGGAAGTCATGCTCTGTATCAGGCCTAGGATACTTGGATCACAGTTTTTTATATCCTTCAAAGAAAGCCAATATGGCATCCTGTCTACTTCATTCCTTAAGTCTTTATGAGCTATTTGCACGAACAGGCTAAAGTGAAGTAGTGTCTCTTGTTGCTCAAAAAACGCATCTCAGCTCAGGGATACCACTGATGCTTCCTTGAGTCAGTCCCTTGAAATGAGATGATCTGTAGTGATAATTCTTGCAGTAAGAGAAAGAGGCAAAACTGGATCCAAAGATGAAATACAAAAAAAGTTTGATTGCAGCTAGGGACTTAAAGGAGTAGAGCTTCATTCAGATAATGATAAAGATCAGCTGATGAATTAGACTTTCCCTTCTAGAATCTCTTAGCTGTAGTCAAACAACAGTTGTGGAGTTTTTCTGTGTTGCTTTGAGCAGCACATAGTGGAGATGCAAAACTTGCCTCATTTTCACATGAAATTACATCCACTTTATTTTGACATTTTGTGGCAATTTGAGCTGCATCCCTATCGTGGCTTTTAACTAGGGACCTTTCAAACAGAGCAGTATGTTTTCTTGCTAAGTGTAATGTGGACCAGTGCATTATTTCAGTTTTGCTGCGAATTGGTGATTTATGTTTGTGAGCAATGCTGTCTTGTAGGAACAGTCAGAGTTTAAAAGCCTGATGGGCCACAAGTTGGACTGGCTGACCTCAGGTTCTGTATTTCAATGCAGTATCTCGTATACACTTCCTCCAGCACAGCAGCATGTAAAATACTTTACCACTTCCAACAAAGGCAGAAGAACTGTGCTAAATATATCTATCAGTATCAAGGCATGAGTCACTGCAATTACCTTCATAAGAACCATAAAATTGATTGTTGGGAATATTGTCTTTCCTGTTGTATCTAAAGAACTTTATTTTTAACAGGAAAACATATTTGATCGATCCAGGATGGCCCCAAAGACTCCCATTAAGAATGAACCAATTGATTTATCGAAGCAAAAAGGCTGCACACCGGAAAGAAATCCAATTACACCTGTTAAGATCATTGACAAACCTCAGCCTGATCCCTGGACTCCTACTGCTAACCTGAAGATGCTTGTTAGTGCTGCTAGCCCTGACATGAGGGACAGAGAGAAGAAGAAAGAACTCTTCAGACCCATAGAAAACAGTGAGCAGAGTGACACACCTGATTCATTACAGGTGAGACTCAGAACACGATTACTGTGTGTTCAGTTAGGACTCAGACCTTCCTTAAGTTGCTCCTCAGTTTTCTTCCAACCGGTCCTTCTGTCCCTATGGAAAACTGCAGAATTATAAGACGTTCACAAGGACAGTTGCCTATGCAGCACTGGCTGAGCAGTAGGACATTGAAAGACTAAAAGTAACTGTCTTACTAGTAACAGACCTGAGACCCCTCAAGAGCCTGAATGTTACTTAAAAGGACAGTGAAGGAAGTAGGCCTTAAATGCTTCTTTTTCCCCAGCTGAAGTACTTCTGACCCACATTAGAAAGAAAATTGCCAGGTCATTTTTAAACAGGCATCAGTTTCAAAAATAAATTCAACAATGGAAGAGCACACTTCGAATTTTACACTTCATCTGCAGCAGCCCTGCAAAGTGGTCCGCCGAAACCTTTCTCCCCCTTACCACCTCAGCCCCTAAAATAGTGGCCAGAAAGCAAGGTCAAGTGTTAGCAAGATTTTTACTTGCCAAGTCTTGGGCAATGCAGGGGTTGATCTCTGTCCTTGCTTTAGGAAGTCTGTCCCTGGAGAGAATGGCATCAGGTTGCAGTAAGCATCATTACAGTTTTCTTCCTTCATATGTTTTTTTTTTTTATTTCAGCCGCTACTTTCCCTCTCCTGGATTATTTCTGATATAATATCCTTCCCTGGTGATTCAGTGACAGGAAAAGAGTTCTAGGGTCCTCTTACTGAGAGACACCACTTGATAGGTACAGTTCCCACTAGAAGTGTAGTTTTTACTGCAAGTACAGTGACTACCGTAGTCTAGAGAATTTGGCAGTTTACATGGTCATAAAGAAAACAAATAGTTGTCTAAGGATAATTCCTACCATAACATCCAGTAAGTAAAAAATAGCTCATGTTAAAAGATTAGTTCATTACCACTTCAGGCCAGCTAAGGTCACACAGCATTTTTGGAGTGGCTACTGTAAAGAGCTCAACTATTTTCTAGTTAATAAAGCTTACACTTCATAATCTTCTTCACTTAGAAAGGTAACTTATAAAAGAAGTAGAAGTGTTACTGTAAGAATACTGCTATTTCCATACCATATAAAACTAAAAGAATTCTATCAACAACAGCCTGCCACAAGGTCACTTAACTGATAAGCAAGGAAATGTGGCTACCACCCTTAGCTTTTCTTTGCCAGAGGGCAAAACTTATTTTCCTTTTTTTGACACAGAATAAAACCTTTTTGACACAGAAGAAACCCCCAAGGTAACCACTGCAGAAAAATCCTCCATAGTTCTCATTTTGTAATAAATAAACATGCCTCTTCATACATTCTTGGCATCACAGTTTTCTTGGATTTTATTTTATTTCTGCTGCAGGGAATGAAAGACCATGTTCAGGCCATCCTACAGAATTCCTTATCCTAACAGCTTGACTGAGTTTAAGGTTCAAAGACTGGGTAGCGCCTTTTATAGTCTCTTAGCATCGTGCCCCCAGCCCTTCCCCAACTGCCAGTTTCTTAAAGTGATAGAGTCATTGTGAAGGGTAGCAAAATCTTTTGGAAGAAGTTTTGCAGGAACTCTTTGATGGCTTCTGCATCTTCTGGTTTATTAGATCCAGAACTGTTTGAGGGAATATTCCTCCTTCCCTCAAAAAAGAAATACTCTTTCCAAGTAGAATCTTAACACCTGTGAGTCTTGGCTGTTTGTCTTACTGGTTTTTTTCCCTTATGCATGACCATTATTTTGTGATAGTGCAGATAGGAGTTATTTTTGTACATACCTTGTGTGCTGAATTAGAAAGAACTTGCAAGTGTGTCACCCAAGTACTTTGTGCTTGCAAGGAACCCGTGAATTTTTTTCCTTATTAGAAAATCTGAGCTTAAATATTGCTAATATCTGAAATATGCCTCATTGACTATGTCTTGCTTTTAAAGCTCTGCACTAAAGGGTTAACATTTATTTTTTAACAGTATGATATAGTAGACGACAACACGGTTGAGGAATTTGAAAAGCAGAGGCCCAGCAGAAAACAGAAAAGCTTAGGACTCTTGTGCCAAAAGTTTCTAGCTCGCTATCCAAATTATCCGTTATCAACAGAGAAAACTACTATTTCTTTGGATGAAGTGGCTTCAATTCTTGGTATGTATACCTGCAAAAATGGGGTAACAGATCACCTGGGGTAACCCAACAGATGGGCCTTCCAAAGATCATCTTCTAACAGACTGCATTCAAGATCTGCCTTTCCCTTCTGGATGCTTTCCTAATCATACTAATCAGGAGCTGAAAATGCCTAAAATTCCTGAGTGTCTTTGCTTGCTTGTTAATGATACCATTTTGAAATCTGCTTTCTGACCATACTTTTCACTAGACAGATCTTGCTTCCAGCTGCTTACCAACTCTGTTACCTTCTTAAATATTCAATTTGTTGAACACTGAAGGAGTCGAGTTACAAAACCTCTGAAAGAGGACTTACAAACAACAAATCATTTCAAAATGAAACATTTGGGAAAAAGATTGCAAAAAACTAGGTGCAGGAGATTAGTTGGGTCTACTGCCTGACTTCTGCAACATGACTGACATTGTATCTTCTGAGATCTCATGGTTTGTGAAGGTTTTTTAGGTTTAAATTATGTTCTCTGTGACTCCGTTAAGAAAGTCCTTGAAATACTCGTTTGTTTGCCTTGGTAATGGAAAGTGGAAATAGGACAGAATTCAGATTAGGTAAATAGTTAAATAAATTACTTTTTAAATTAATTATTCCTTTAGATTCTGCAGTTACTCCTTTATGTGCTTGCATGAGATGCTTGTGGTCCAACCTTGTACAGCTGAACATGAATAGTGCTTTATTTCATGTTGGGAGGGATGTTACTTTGTTTTCCTAAATAATAGAAACTTTCTTTTAAAACTTACTCTTGGCAATTTTGTCTCCCAGAAGGAGTGTTTGTCCTTTTCCCTTTGGTTTTCCCTTCCTTGCTTGCTTGTATCCACTTGCTTCAGTGACAACAAAATTACTCAAGGTTGAAGTTGCTGCTGTCTGTGTAACAAATGATAGCTTTCGCTACAAATGTATATTGCTTTGTTCACTGAAGACCTATGGAAAAGCCACAAAGGGGGCTACACTGCCTGGATATGTGTAGCACTCTTGTTTTTCCAGAGTATGTTTCAATCCAAGATCTTCACACACTTGGAAATACTCATTAATTGTTTCACCTAATATCCATTTGAGACTGAGAAGTATTATTCATATTCTCCAGATGGGTAAACAGATGCATCAAGACCTTGCTTTCCCCAGGGAAGTCTTTCAAAACCTTTCGCCCTAAGAAGCACTTGTTCTGCTCAGCTCATGTTAACTGTTAGGGGATTTCTGGTGCAGATGATGTCACCAGCATATGTAACAGACATGCTTCAAACAGCACTAGACATGAGTACTCAGGACAGTGAGCAGAGTCACCAGCCTTGCTAACATCAGTGAGGCTGAACTCAAGTTGGATATACTTCATAGATTTCCCAGAGGTGTAGACCCAGCCAGCACCAAGGACTCATTTCTACTGCATTTGGGAATGGTGGGTCTCATCCTACATGGCTTTGTACTTTGTGAAGCTTTTAATGCTCCTTTTCTTGGTACTTGCTTAGCAAGTAAAAGGAATTGTGCCCTTGGAAACACAAACCACACTCCCACCGGTTTCTGTATGAGGAGCTTTTATCCCTGTACCATGTCAGTGCCTGGCTCGGACCATTTCCTGCCCTCTGTTACATACAGGCTTGTGTATAGGTGTGTGCCTGAGCTCTGAAACTCTCTGTCAGGAAGGGCCAAAGTGCTCTGAAAACCTTGGGGCAGTCTGAATAGGTCTGAGTAAGTGGGGCTGGTCAGAGTGCACTTAGTTCTGAACACAACGTAGTTGCTTTAAGCTGAAGCTATGGCTGAGCTGGAAGTTAAGAAAATAGACAAAGAGCGTACAATGAGGCTGGCCACAGATAAATCAGGTCTTAGTTGTGTAAATATGCATGGATCTCTTGGAATGTGTCCAGGTGAACAGTGAAAAATGTCGTGGACACAGTATTAGAGAACAGCCTGTTCTCTGTTCACTTCTGCTGAACAGTGCATTAAATCTAGATAAGCATCTATGTCTTTTTTATCCCCCCCCATTTAAAACAGGAGTTGAGCGGAGACGAATTTATGATATAGTGAACGTCCTGGAGTCATTGCACTTGGTAAGCCGTGTTGCCAAGAACCAGTACTGTTGGCATGGCCGGCACAACCTCAGCCAAACTCTGAAAAAGCTTCAGGAAGCAGGAGAGATGCAGTATGGAGAGCTAATGACCTTCCAGCATAAGGAGCAGGACTTAGAGTACAAATTTGGAGAACAGAAAAAGGAAACTGTTCCAGATTCTCAGGACAGACCATTTCTGGACTTTTCAGAACCAGATTGTACCTCTGGTAAGATAACTAATGAATGTGATGATACACAGACATAGTAAACTCCAGTTTACTATGTGACTTTTTCCCTTGTTTTGCTTTTAATTCAGATAACAAAAAAATACCCTTCCTAAAGAGTGCTGAATTCACCCTGGAGAGGGCAGAATTCTTTCTTCTATTCTGTCCCTAACATAGGTCTCACAACAGATTTTTCCCTCTGTGCTACAGTCTGGCAGGAACTTGTGCTGGACACTCTAGTTCTTTCCCCACTTGTACCTGACAGTAAATGCTTTGTCCTGACAGAAGGTGCCATCTACGTGTGTCCCGTGTTTCATGCTGCCCATGTAACACATAATAGTTTAAGCTACAGTTCATTGAGTCACAAAATTATAGGGGCACAAAACTGTGTGACCTAGCATAGCATCAGCTTTGGAATCTGACTTTCTAAAAGTTATTTCTGCAATTTTTATTGCCTTTTGAAGAGGTACTTCTGTCTGCATTATTCAGTTATTTGCTGCCTTTCAAAAGATTTCTGCTTCCTGACAAGAAATACTTTACTACTTTTGCATGTGAGAAACCTACTTGCTAGTTTTCTGGCTGTGATGGATGACATATTCTAAGAGACTTGGGTATTATTTGTAACACAGCATCTGCAAACAGCAGAAAGGACAAGTCATTGAGGATTATGAGCCAAAAGTTTGTCATGCTGTTCCTTGTCTCCAAGACCAAGATAGTCACTCTGGACATCGCAGCAAAGATACTCATAGAAGAAACCCAGGATACAGTGGACCACAGCAAATTTAAAAGTAAGCTGGCTAATCAGAGGCAAATCAATTCATCAGTGAGTAAAGAAAACAGGGACATGTTTGGACTGACATCAGTAGGTAACAACAAGAGCGGGTAATGAATCTTTTGCTAAATATGATTTGAGTTTTTTAATTGCAAATGTCAATTTGTGAAAACAGCTTGGTATGGGGAAGATTCACTTTGACAACTGTGTCCCAAGTTTTAGCTTCAGAATGAAGAAAACAATTTTTTTTTCTGTTGAATTTTTCTTTCATATTTAAACCCTGCTTCCTGTATTGCTATGAATGATGTTTCAGAACTTAGTGAACTGAAACATGATGTTTAATTTAATGGAAATAATTTTCTTCTCTGTAGAAATGTGCAACTTCTTTTTACCTGAAATCTTTCACAGCTGGATGGCAGTTTGCTTTTAAGTTAGTAGAGATTAGTACTTCAGTCCCTTGGACAAGATGGAAAAAGTCAGCATTAGTAACTAATTTTTCTGATATAAAGACTTTTATTTTAAGTCTTTAAAGTAATTTTAAAGTAAAATACTTGGACTTTCAGTCTTACAATTCTACCCCAAATACCAGGAGCAACATGAGGAATATAGCTGGACAACATGTGGGTGTCACAGTCAGCTCAAAGATGTTATTTACTAGAATCACAGTGATTTTTCTGAGTGTGTTACTGTTTTAAAAATTATAAATATGTGTCCTCTTGTGATGAGCTGTGCAGTCTTGTGCCTCTTTGCCCCAGATTGTGTTTAGCCCACATGGAGGTAGCTGCCTTTTCTGAGCAAGGTGATGATGCAATGATTCCTTAACCTATTTCCATCAAAATGAGGTACATGAGCTTAAACCTGAGCAGCTAAGATAGGAAGCAGCAGGGACAATCAGGTGGGAGCTGGCATGGCAGGCTTCATAGGAGGTGGACTAAGTCCATCCCAATTTGATTTTACCCACCTCATCTGTGAACACTATGGTGATGTTTTGGAATGAAATTACCACATATATCCTATATGCATTGTAAAACTGGTTGTCTTAACTCTTTCTGCCTTTTGTTGTTAGCAAAGGTACGAAGACTGTATGATATCGCCAATGTTCTCACCAGCCTAGACTTGATCAAGAAAGTTCACGTCACGGAGGAACGAGGACGCAAACCAGCCTTCAAGTGGATTGGGCCTGTGGAATTCTCTGGAAAGACGGGTAACTTGTGTAGCTTGCATTTATATTCTTTTTGTTTTGACAGACCCTTCCGAAGTGGTAAAACATTGCTTTCCATGTGTAAAGAATGGCTCAGCATTAATTTTGTATCCTGTGATTATTAACTGCTGCCAGCTCAACAATTGCCCTTGTTAAGACTTTGGGCTTGAGAGCTGGGGCTGTGGAGGGATGTTGAAGGATACTGTGTCTACTGACTTAAATAACCTCATGTATAACTGTATGAATTGTAGAGCAATGGCAGATAATGCCAACATCTTCAAATCTGGGTCCACAGCTTTTCTGGGTTGCAAAATCTCAGTAATTTTATAGTAATTATCCAGTGAATTACTGTCTTTGTAAGGGGACAAGTCCTGTTCTACCAAGGTAGGGCAGGGCTGTTTCTCGCACATGTCCCATTGTACAAAAGGTTTGTCTGCAAAGAATGAGGCAGTGGGACAGAGCATCTCTGTAAGCTGATGACTCTTGTCTGGAAGTCCAAGCTAAGGGAAGCCCTTAGGCTTTGATATTTGGGTCAAGTCAGTGTCAGGACCAAGTAAAAGTGAAGCATAACATTAATGACATCTTAGTGCCTTTTCTCCTCCTGGCGACGCACACTAGAGTGTAGCTGCTGCTGCTGCTGCTATGGGATGGATAGTAGGGAAGCCAGTATCTTGTCTACTGGTTCTTACTGAGCTTTTAAGTCTGTTTCAATGTTGTGGGGTTTGAGATAGTATAGAGGTTTCCTCTTCCCTTAAGGCCAAGTTTGATAACGTGGAAAAATCCTAAACGATGAGCTGTGGTGCCTGGAGGACTGTTGTGCAAAATTATGTCCCTATAGGTGAGCTGAGAGGGCATAGTCCAACACCTGATCCTCTGCCAGAGACACAGAGAGAAGCCTGTGCCCGCTATCAGATCTGTGCTACTGAAAAGCAAAGGCTTACACGTCATGCTTCATTTAACGGTGCACAGCCTTGTGAAGGGATCAGAAGGAAGGTCAGTTCTGAGCCCAACAGCCCACATCGAGAGAGGCAAGGTAACTACTAGTGAAACATGTTCTTTTGTATCCCACCAGGTCTGCCCAAATGACAGCCCACCAATTTAAGGCACTTGGGTGAATCAGTGTAATTAAATGTGTGAATTACTCTTGGGAGGTACCTATACTTCCACTGTCCATGTAATGATGAGATTTGTGATTTAGACCCTCCAGTCAAGTGCCTAAAGTTAGATGAGGTTAATGTGGGCCACACTGCCTTTAATCTGCAGCTGGTTTTCTGGTAAATGTTTCTGTTCTCTACTAACTGCAGCTATACTACAGTTTCTTCTGTTAAAATTTGGCATAGATAAAGAAAGATTCTTTAGTCACAAAATGCTTGCTTTATTTTATGGTTCCTAATACAGTGAAATTTACTGTAACAATCTAACAATCTAGTTTTTAAAAAAGATAAAACAATTACAGGGCTTTTCACAGTCCCCTCTTACAGGAGATGGTGATGTTGAACACCTCTCCAGTGGGAACTGAAAGTTCTGAGTGACTTGCAGGTTCTGGCTCTAGGTGATTAGTGAATGTTATAAAAATGTCTCAGGACTGAAAAATTATAGCAATTATTTTATATGGCCAGTATCAAAATATGCTTGGTAAGCCTACCTGTGATTAATTGAATGCCTCTTTGTTCTTTCAGCCAGTATTGTGAATTCAGATGAATACTGTTCCAAAATGATAAATCTAGCAGCTGTCTGCAGGCAGAAAATAGAGGAAGATACTAGGTAAGTTGAGCTTAACTCCTATCCAGTTTCGTCTTTGTGCTTGTCATGTTTAGTTCAAGGATAGATTTCATTGCTGAGATCAAGATAAAAAGTCACCAAAAGGTCTTGTTATTACTATTTTAATACAGATAGGTGTCAGTGTGACTTTCTTTTTTGTGGTCATTTTATATTCACCTGTACTTGTACCACTGTTGTCATTTCACTTCTGTAGTTCTTTGTATCATATGTGTTTATATGGGTTATCCCTGTGTCCTTTGACCTGTTGTCTGCCTAGGCTGAGCAAATCATGATTCCATGGAAGAGCCTCTCTGTCCTTGATCTGTCTTCTCTACACCTATCCCAATTTGAATTCACTTGTGAATGATTGACTATAGTCAAGTGCAGCAAAAAGCATTACTGTTCCTCCAAAAACCTGAGAAGTCTGCTTCTGTGTAACTAGAAATAATAAAAAGGGACCCTCCTTATAAGCAGTGTAAAAATAGTGGTTTGGGGAGGAATTTTTCCACATTTATGTCCAAAATATACCTGTTTGCTTCTAAGGATAAAATAGGAGTTTGGTTTTGAACTAAATGTTTTTCTTCTTTTCATTACTGTTTTTTTAGGAATAAAGTTTGTGGCACAGAAACAATACTAAATTCAGCAAGGAACTCAAGCATAACCTCGCCGTTCTCCCTTTTTCCAGTTCCTGGGGACTCTGATTTTTGTGTTAACCCTTTGCCTCAGGCAGTTTTCCCTGTGGTTCCGGCAGAGGTGTCAAGCCTCTCACTACCAATTGGCATCAGCAGCCAGACTCCACATCCTTCCACGCCAGCAGCCACCAAAACAGAAGATGGCAAACCTGCCCTGGTCCCCAACCAACCCTTCTTGTGCTTCCCATCTTCATCTGTTTTTATGTTGTGCGGTGGCCTTCAGGAGAGTAACTTGGGCGAGACTCTGCCCACAGCAGGAGACCAGGGAAACAGGAGTGCTGAAGCTCAGGCTGCTGTACCTCCAGCTCTCTGCCAAAAACGCGGCTCCCACAAGTGCACATTGCCCTCTTCACCTGTAGATGATGAAGAGCCAGCTGCTAAAAAGCTGAATATGGAGCAGAGTGATCTGCCCCTCTCACTTGTAGTACCCAAGGTAAAGTGAATTTCATTATCACTTAGGATTCCTGATAGTAAGGAAAGACTTTCGACTAAGACAATGTCTTCAGAAGTGAAAATTTACTACACTACACCACTCTTGTTAGAATTACAAATGCTGCCTTCCACATGTTAATAAAGTTGTAAAGGGGCGGTGTCAGGAAGTGCAGGCATTAACTGAGAGATGTTTTTACATTACCAGGAGAAAATGGACGGTGACTGGTTTGCCTAGTGTTGTGATGCTCAGCTACTCTTTGCAATCAGTGTCCTGATCATTGTCTTGAACAAAATAGCATGTCAGAGGGGAAGAAATCAATGTAACTATTACTCCTCATCTTCCCCTGTTACCTTGGGCTTTCCCAGACAGCAGCAGCATTGCTTACTCCACTGAGGTATAGCAAATATGATTTGTACTTTCCCCCCTACTCTACAGCCTGAGACCCCCTCTCTCAAGCCCAGTGTTGCCCCAGGTGAGAGAAGGATGATGGTGAAGGTGATGTGTAGCTATCTCGGGGTTCTCTTAACTACTGAAAGTAGGGGTCAGGCTCAAGGCTGTATCATATAAGCCATTTGACTATTCAATGTGAACCATTTGAAAAAAGTGTTTTTCTTTATCAATAAAAAAATCCCGGAGATCAGGTATTTCTTCTTTAGTGTTTCCAAGTACTGAAAGTGCACTACAGCAATGGGCACAGAAATCAGGCATCACTAATATGGCTGTTCAAACTCAATCAAAATTTCTAACTTGGTGATTTGCTACTCAGGTTTGTGCTGCTCCTTTGCACAGACACACGTTTTACTCTGTAGCTCAGGAAGGTGCATGTGGGATGTCACACAGTGTTATTTCAGTTTGAACCTTTCATTTCCATTTTTGTTTTTGCTTAGAAACCTTTTGAATCACCCAAGGCAGAATCTACCCCAGGAAGCAGCTGTTCGTCTGCTGTACATCTAGAAACTTACTGTCTTGACCTGGCAAGTCCTGTTGCTCCAGCGGCTGGAAGCAAGGAGTCTACTAAGCCTTTGGATTGTCAGGAACAAGAAAAACAATTTCAGAACAAAGACCCTGATGAACCTCCTCCAAGAAATGATAACATCCCTAAAGAAAATGCCAATCAACCTTTCCAACCGCAATATCTTTATGTTCAGCCTACTGCTGGTAAGGACAGCTGTGAGATCTAGAGGCACACAAACCTCTGTATCTGTTCACTGAGCAAATACAGAGTCCTGCCAATAAGTGAATAAGTCTATATTTGTCAGAGAAAAAAAACTGACATCAATTCTTTGTAGTAGTTTAATAGCTCTGAAATCTCTTGACTCCATGTGAACTGTTGCTCTTCTGAAAAGACAGGCATTTTTCAGAGGTTCTCAAACATTGAGATGAATAACGTGGGTTTTGCATGCTTGAATTATGTGCAGCAAAAAAGAACTTATCCAGCATTCAAAGGAGCTGGAAGTCTAGTTTTGGCAGCTAGGTGGCCAAAATAGACCAGCAGCATCCCCCTCAGTGGATGAATTTAGTCACCCACAAACTTTATACATGCATCATCAGAATAACCTCCCAAAAACCAAAGCACTGGGAGTGTAATTAATCCTGCTTGTAGGACACCATAGGGTTAGAGAGGAAGAAGATGAAAATATTGCAAGAGAATTTTATGTCCACCATGGTTTGTGCCTGTGTTTGTGTGCATTGGAAGACTGTTTTTTTGGAACAGGACATGTGTGGCAGATTGCCATGACTACTGCTTTAGTATTTGATTAACTTGTGAAATGGAGTGGGGTCTATGGGATTTCACGTAGGATGGAGATGCTCAGATCCAGAAATTCTGATCCTGGTGTTTTGAAAGGTCAGACAAACTGGAAGCCAGAGCAGCTTCTGTTTTAACACAGTGTTTCAGCTGTTCTCAGAAAAATTAATGGCATTGTGGTATATCTTTGTGGGTGTCTCCCATTTGTTGGGTTTGGTTTAGTTTGGGGTTTTTTTGCACTACAAGCAATGTGTATGTTTTCATATAGCAGAGGATATGGTCCCTGCTAGTGAAAAAAAGAGTTTGTTTTGCCACGATGTTGCTTGTAATTGAAATTAGAAGCAGAAAACAGGGAGGTGTGTGTTTGGTACTTAATATGACTGAAGTAAATGGATGCAGTACAGTGAAGAGACAGTAGGTGGGGAGATGGAGCAAGGTGAGAAAAGGCAGCTGGACTTTGGAAATGGCAGTGGGGATTTGTGACAGTTTTCTTCCTTCTTTTTTATTATTTTTGTCATAGTTTACTTTCTAGGCAGACTTTTCTTTATTGTCACATCTTTTTCCTATTCTAGATGAATTTACAATAATTTACTTCCAATTTGTCAACTGTATTAATGCTTTGTTTTCTCTCTCTTTGGTTTAGGATTAAGCAGTTTTAATTTCCTGTTCTCTGCAAACCAAGCCCCTGCTGCCATCAGCCTGGCTTCAAACCAGTTACCTTCTCTAAGTGTACCCTGTGTCATGGTGCCATCAGCAGCCTTGGCTTCCTTCCCTGTCGTCTGTTCTCCCTCATTCTCCAGTCCTCTTTCCCCAGTTCCTGATGGCTCCTTCTCAGCTGCTGCCTCCATGAATTTCAATATGTCCAGCCTGGCACCAACAACACCTGTTTTCATAAGCACCACAGCAGTGGTCAACCCCAAGGTCTCACCTGCTCCTTCTGTGGAGCCACAGCAATCAACTCACCCCACTCTGCACCTGAGTCCTGTGCTTACAAGATCTTGCAGTGCTGTTAAACTGGACTCCCCCATGTGTGTGGGGCACCCGGTGACCCTTCTGAAGCTGCAGCAGGTAAGGGTGAAAGGTGTGATGGAGTGATGATGAGAAGACCATGCCAGGTCATGGGCCTGAAGGCACCTTGTGCCACTGGCTGATGCTGTTGTGTCAGAGTGGTGAGCTAGCACGCTGGGAGCTGCTGTCTTCCATGTGGTTTGTGCATGTCCATCTGGTAGCAGTGGCACGGGGCTTGGCATATAGTGTTGAAGACATAACTCAGCATAGCACATCTAGCCCTGAACAGTGAAGTGGTTAGTTTTAAAACTCTTACAGGAATTTTAAAAACCCACAGAAGTCTAAGTGAGTGCTTTCCCCCCCCATTTGACGTTATCATTGTGTGTTATGCAGTGGCTACAGAAATGTATTAGGAGGACTGTTTGTCGAAATTCAGGAGTCAGTTGGCTGCAACACTCCTTCAGGTAGTAGTGTCCAAGGTACCCCCTCAGCCCCCTTCTGATCTCTCTTCAATATATAATGGAAATGTAATAGCAGTGTCAGAACTGAGGGAAAACAATTATTATTGTGGGTTTAGTTGTTACTTTTTTTAAAGATTTTTTAAAAAAATTGAGAAATTCAAAAGTGAAGGGGAACTCATTTATCTGAAATACAATTAGTGACATAAAACAGTCATGTCACACTATGTTACCTGAGTGTTTACAACTGTTAGCAGTGACATTATGGCCCTAATTCAGGTTACACTTTTAAATCTGTGATTTGTTTTCCTATTGTCTGATGCAGTGACAAACAGATTGAATGTTTGGAAGCTTTATGAATGTAACTTTATGTTTATCTTATTCAAGCTTTAGAAGGAGGCTGTAATAAGAGACTGGTTGGCAGCCAATCTTATTACAAATACTAACATTAGAGGTTACAGTAGAGTGGCACTTGGAAGTGGTCAGGGTTTAAAAGACTAATTTTTGATTTCTCTTGATGCTAACAAATAGTAAAAGTGAGTAAAACATCAAGGACAGGAAAGAGCCATTTAAGCTAAAAGACAAGATGGCATAAGAACGAATGAATATGAACTAATCATGAAATCATTTAAGTTGGAAGTGAGATAGAGGCTTCCATCTTCTAGCAGTGATGTACTGGCATACAGTTCCAGAACAAAAAGCAGGGGCAAAGCCCATAGGTTTTCATGTGGAGCTTATGAAAGGATGTGTGACATGGTTCTCTCTAGTAGGAGGGTACAGGGATTAATGTCTCCCAGCTGTCCTCTGTTTGTATGCTTGCGTGTAAGCTTTGAGAAAACCCTGCTGAATCACTTTGGTTTTGTTTCACAAACAGCCATCATCAGCTCCAGTCACTCCCAAGAGCATTCGCCCTGCACATCATGAGGCATTCTTCAAAACTCCCGGAAGTCTTGGAGACCCTGTGGCATGGAAGAAAAATGAAGGCAACCAGACCAGAAATGCCAGCTCTGTGCAGAGGAGACTGGAAATCTCTGGTACCAGTGCTGACTAACTCCAGTCTTTGCAAAGGGTAGGCAGATTGTCTTAGGACCCTGTATTGATTATAAGAGAACAAGCTCTTACCTGGCAAGAGGAACATGTTAAAATGTCACCCCTTTTGGCATGCTGCCCTGCTATCCATTCACCCACTGGTTCTGTTAACCATCATTCTTCACATCCTTGGTACTGAAATCCTTTTACAATTGTTCCTTCAGTACTGATTTGGATTTAGATTCTGTGCTTCACACAACCTTGTGGGCATCAAATTGTATTTGAGATTTGGAAAACTCTTTTTTTTGCGATGAGGAGATTCAAAGAGATTTTGGAGTCCCCATGAGTTCTTTATTCATGGTTTTAAATGAGATGGCTAGCACTTACCCAGGGTAAGCATTTTATTTGCATGTACTCTACTTAGCCTGAGTAAATCTGTGGTGAAAATGATAAACTTCATTTATAAATGATAAACTGAAGTTGTTAGAGCAACTGCTTCCTTTGTTCCAATCTGTCAAATCCTGCCTCCACAGTGAAGTCTCTTGCTATTTATTTTGTATATTGGAGTGGGATTAGTGAAAAAAAGGATTTTTGCGGCTTCAGAATAACAGATTTTCTCAGGGTAGGATTACTTGAATGTCAGTTGGTTGTTGTACAATTTGCCCAGCACTTGTGTTTAGAAAAACCTAGTAATAACACAGTATGATTGAATGTATACATTTGAAAAATATTAAGACCAAAATAACTGTGAATGTTAACATTTTTATAGTTATTTTAACGAATTGTTATTAGTCCTTGGGTTGTGTTTTTTTCTTTTACTCTAAGCAAAATATGCAAGTTAGATGTAAAGAATACAAAACTTGACTCCTTAAATAGGTTTGACAAAGTAATTTGAGAGTGTCAAGCCACTCAGAGTCCTGTGCTAAGATTTTATCTCCTGTTTAAATATCTAGTCTAGACTTTATGACCAAGGAACACTGATAAGTCATTAACCACAGGATTAGATTCAGTCTAACCTGAGTCTACTAAGTGCCTACTTAGCTGTTTACTTAGGTCTACTTAAGGAGTATCTACTTAAGTGCCTAACTCTTCACTTACAGGAATTTCGTAACTACTTATAGAGCATTTGAGCATATTGGGAAGACAAGGGAGATCTTATCTATCTAAACCATAAAAAAAAGCTGAAAAGAGTGGGAGCCTCACATTTTGAAATTAATATTAAAAAATAATAAAAAAAATCTTTATACCTTAGGAGAAAGTAATGAGGAAGAAAAGTCTTAACATTCAACATTCAGAGTCCTCAAATAATGGATGGTGCTATTAATAATATAGAACATAATTTTAAGAGTCAATGCTCTTATGCTTGGGTATGTTTTCACTCATGGAGGAAGCTGCAATTAAATTTATGCAGTTTCCTTTTAAAAAGACAGAAAGTGTTGCTGTTGACATCACGTTATTCTGGATTTTTAGCAAACATAAGGCCAGCATGATCAGCTCTCTCTTTGGTACTGGTACTAATTTTCCAAGGGTAGATATGCTGTTGGATATGCTATTTTGTCAGTCAAAGGAGGCTAGGACTTTGAGTGCTGGGGATTTGATGAGGGGGTTTTATTTTTATAATTAAATGTATTATGAAAATGAAATATAAGGAAGAATTTTAGTGAAGCTGAGAGGTTGAGTAACGTGGCCTTTTCTTAGAATAGACCAATAACAGCATTTTAAGTAGGGCTTGGTTAGCCCATGTTGAAAGAAAATCTATAGCAGAGTTATCATAGGAAATTTCAGGGGTGGTAAAGAGAGATCTTCAGACTGCTAATTTTTTTGTATCTTAAAGACACTACAATTATGAAAGTTTACAGTTTTTCCTTCTGAATTATTTCTTCTTATACACCCACTTAGATTAATTTTTCTTTGAAAAGCAGTGTGTAATTAGCACAGTGCTGCCCCTGCATTTCCGCTAATATGCTTGTCTTGCTGTTGGGGCAGAAAGCAGGCTGCTAAGGTTCCAGGTGACATGGTGGGTGCTGATTCTCCAAACTTTGTCTTTTTTCTTTCCCTCTAGTATGGTGCAGACTTTTAGTTGAAATGGCAGCTAGGAGCAGAGGGGAGCATTTGAGCTAATGTTGGCTCTTTGCTCCAGTTGAAGCATCATCACCAAAATTGCCTTTCTTTGTCAGTAATGTTATTGTGTGCCATAACTAACCTAACTATACTTGAAAATGCAGGGTCTGAAAAATGGATTTTCAATTTCCAATTTCTGCTTATAGTTTTGGGTTTTTGTAAATACAGCAGGTCTGGAAATGAGGATCGACTCCCTCTTTATTGGGTCATGGTTGGGAAAGCAGATTTTGGGACTGGGAGAAGAGGGATGTTGATATGCTGTCTTGTTTTAGTCAATGCAGAATTCTCACTAAAAACCGAAGCAGTTGGGCAGTGAAGGGATCAAGGCTACCTGAGCTGCTGAACTAGACCGGTGAGGGGGAAGAGTTGGTTGTCAAGAGGGAATGAATGTGTTTACCTTTCCTATCTTTACCTTCACTGAAAGCTAAGAAGTTAAATAAACTAGGAACAACTCATTAGCAAAGTAGCTTTGAAAAAGCAGAATTTGTATTTGCACTGAGGCAAAGTGCATACCCAGGATGTTCTGCAGGGTTTGTGAAACCTTTCTGTCCCAAGACAGTTGTTGAGGAGGATGAGCATATAACTTATACTTGAATCTGTCTGCCACGTTTACATTTCTGATTGTCTTTTGTAAATTGGTGCTATTTCTGTATTTAAAAAGCTGTATTTTTAATGTAAAGCTGCTTCCAGTTTGTTTCTTGCACTGCTAGTTTAATATAGATATTAATTTTATTGCTGTTTATAACTGTTCTTCAGTGATTAGATGTTCTGCTTTACCTGCTGTCTAGCTATCTTTTTACCTGTCTGCATACAGCTTTACTCCAATCACACTGTTGGGTTGAATATTTTTTTTATACTATCTTTTAGAGAAATATTAAACTTTTACAGAATAAAAAATGGAATTGAAACTGAGACTGTGATTTCAGTATGGAAGACACCCTTGAAAAGAAACATTCATGCACCGTGTGTCCGGGTGAGCAGTGCCTGGTGGATGTGAGCACTGAATGAGTAGCAGAGGACAACAGCTCACCCCAGTGGCTCTAGTGTCCAGCTATTTTATGCAGCATGGGGACAATTCCCACTCCAGCTGTAATGACTAGTGCAATGTAAACTGGCTTTTAAAGTCCTGGACGAGGCCAGGGCAACAGGTGGTGACCCTGGCCCAAAGCCATGCAAAGTGATCCCCAGCCCCACACCATGGGGGCCCATCCCACCACTGCTGTGGGGCCGGCCCCAGACACCCTGTGGCTGTTGCAGCTGTCCCTTGGCCTGGCTCTCCACAGGATGGCAGCAATGCCTGCCTGAGCGATGGCCACAGACACGCAAGAAGCTGGCATTTGTTTGTGCATCCTTATAACCATCAGCTGCTTGTAAAGAACAAGAGAACACAGCCATAGACCCTCTTCCCTTTCTCTTCCCTTCCCTAATCACACACACACCTAAGACACAGCTCAACCCAAACACGAGTTTGGTCCCATTAAAATCAATAGCAGGTTCACTATTGATTTCAACTAGCCCAGTATTGCCACCTTACCCCTCCCTGTGACATCCTGTGCCACCAACAATGGCTGTAAAATGCCTGTGAGTTGCAACTGATCAAGATCCTCAAAAGTAATTTCTAAAAGGAAAACTCAGCAGCTCAGTCAGTATTATTTGGCGGGGGCGGGGCGGGGGGGGGGGGTTGACCTGTTACTCCAGTAATTATGCCTTTCCCTTTTAATTGATAGAAGAAAAATGAGAAGTCTAGTAAGATTATATAGGATATGAGAAGCACTAGTAAGCCCTAACCCTGCTCCAGCTCCACTGACAGAACCATGGCTATCATTTCCTTATGGAAGAGCAGGGCTGTAGCTTCCAGCAGTTCTTTTCCTCAATGGTGAACTTAAAAGTCCCTCTTTTGAAGTAAAAAGTAATTAGGGAGGAACATCAAACTCTGTATGATTTAGCTCTCTCTATAAAACGTGAAATGCACAAGCAGTGCCATTGTGGATGAGCATCTTAATGCTTCACAGCCTGAGCTAGGCAGCACAGAGCCAGCTGGGAGATGTGTAACCCACTGACGCTGGAAGGTGTTGAATGCTGCCAGCAAACCCAGTCAGAGGCAGAAGCAAAAAGGAAGCCTCCAATGGGTGGCAAAGGAAAGCCTGCTCCCTCCATGTCCAGGGAAGCAGGTTTTCACCAGCTGCCTTTGTCAACAAGGAGGGTTTCCTGAGAGGTGCTTGGCCTATGGCAATGCTTTCTCCTTCCAGCCCCCAGAGTTCCTGAGCAAGGCTCTGTGGCCTGTTTAATAATTTAAAATTTAATAGCTTGGGATGTAAAGGAAGGAGAAGAAAGGCTTCATGTACAACTGAGGCAAATTTAAGCCATGCTGTCCGTGATCCTTGGAGAAGATCCGTGTGTGCAGTAAGCATTAATATCCAGACTCTTTAATTTATCATGCCCAGAAACGCAATTAGAATTTAAGATCTCTTTTCAAGCACTTTTTCCAAGAATTTCTGGAGTGATGAAATGAATCCTATGGTGTCAGTTGGCATCGGTTTAAGGTCTGAGAGTCTGGAGCCTTCCCCCATTCCCCTTGCAGGACTGGCAAAAGGCTGCCTTGCTTGTTTGCAAAATGCCATGGCCTTTGAGTCTGATATTATGGGACTTCCTAGGGGACACAAAGTTCTGCCTCAGCTGAAACTTCTCCATTTTACTGCATTTTCCAAATAAATAAGTTCTCATTTTGGCCCTGAACATGAGATGCCAGACTTTACACCTTTCCCCCATCTCTGGCTGGATATTTCTCACCCTGGGTGTGACAACAGTGTAATTTCAGAGATGATATACCAAACCTGGGTGGGAGGGGAGCATGAAATTTGGTTTTTTTCCAGCAATTGCTTTGTTGTTTCACAGCTTACAGCTATGAACCAGCAGTTTACAGTCTTACCCCTAAAGCATGGTGTGATAGCAAAAGCACCACAGTGAAATCAAACAAATCAGCAATATGTGTAAAATACTGCAAGTTGGTAAGTGCCTGTAACAGCAGCTGAAATAGGCCAATTTGGATCAGTTAAATCTTTTGGGAAGAAAAGGGAAACAATTTAAAGCCTAGAAAAAAAGACAGAGGTATAAAGATTACACAATAAATTGTCCAGGAGGAAACATCTCCCTTAACTGGGCAGCCAATTCTTCAATGTTAAGAAAAATACTTCGCCTCTTCACAGTCTCTGCATGTCTGTGCTGGTTTAAGGTAAACCAGCAGGAGAAAAAGAACCCAACTCACAAAAAGACTGCAAGTCAGAACTACAA
>JAWWEU010000040.1:37467157-37483655 GCA_035583155.1 Acropternis orthonyx | reverse complement strand
TAAATTGTAGTTCTGACTTGCAGTCTTTCTGTGAGTTGGGTTCTTTTTCTCCTGCTGGTTTACCTTAAACCAGCACAGCATTTCAAGAAAAGAAAAATAGAAAAATGCCAAGAGAAGAAAACAATTGCCAAGGCACGCATCTGAACAACTAAAGGATTACAGATCCTGTTACAGTATATAGCAATTGGGAGTAGAAATGCCACAGGGTACCCTCCTGCCATTCTTTTACAGACAGGTCTTCTGGGCTCTTCCAAAGCAGTGCCTGCCAGATTAAGGCTGTTGCATTGATTTCCAAAATGATATGTGTTCAGACCCAGTCTTGACAGGCAGGATTCAAAGCTCCTACCACTTTGAATAGCCCTTCGTCACCGCAAATATTTTGGATCAACATCACTGTCCAGCAGATAAGTAGGGTAGGAGAACCTATTTCCTTCTAAATGTTGATTTACTGCAGCTTAAAGCCCCATTAATCCCCAAATCATTTTCAAGAACCAGTCTGGGTAGCCAGCATTCAAATGGTACATTTGCATTACATCTTTGTGCCTTCTTTCTCTTTTGAAGTTAATGGTCTCTCAGCTATTCATCTGCCCAAGTTGTGCCAAGTCACCTTGGGGCCTGGAGCAGCTGGGGGTGCCCAGAGGTCCTGGACCCCACCACTTGTGTCAGATGATGTGTGGTGGTGCCGCACAATGTGTGGGTATCATACAGTGTGTCGGTGCTTCCATGTCCTGCCAGCTCCCCAGGAAATGGCCTGCACCTGATCAGACTGGGCATGATTTCCAGTCTGACCACAAACAGACCTGATCTCCATGCAGGATGGTGGCCGTCACTCACACAGTGCCAGTGCACCTACAACCCCTCCAAGTAATTTTCTTGCACTGATTATTTTCTTGCAGTAGTTTTCTTGAATGAGTAATTCATGGCATCTCATGCACAACAAGCGAAAAATAAAACAAATGGAAAACACTAGCCCTGAGACATTCCTGAGTGCCAGAACATTAGCACACTACTCACATTATATAAAACCTTCAAGTGGTTTGCAATAAATTACCACAAACCAGCACAGAGCAAAAACCCTGCACCATGCCTGCTCAAGTCCACAGAGGTTTTCTTCCTGCCAATGGAAGCACATGGTTTTCCTTGGGAAGTAAAGCATGCTCTGTTCTTCTAAATCATACAGAAACACTTGGCTACACAGCAGTGGCCATTGCTGCTGTAACCCTACAAAGCAAGGTCCCCTGTGCTAGTCCAGGCTGGGCCAGCCCTGCTCTGGCTGCTGGAGGCTTTGCAGCTGCTCCAGGTTTCTTGTGTTGTACAGCTGAAAGGTGGGATGCTGAAGCAGGCAGCACCACATGGGCAGCTCCAGCTCCTCATCACTCCCCAGCCTGTCTGGCTATCCTCACAGCTGGAGAGCACATGCTCTGCAGAAGAGCTCTTCTGAGTACTGCAAGAGTTACCTGTCTCTGCACAGCTTCTTTCTGACTAGCTGAACAAAGAATTTCTGTTTCTTTTATATCATATGCACCCTCCAGATGATTTCCAGTGAGATGGAGCCCACTCTATCTGTAGCCAGGCTTACGCGGCCATCTGAGTCATCCCTGATTATTCTGATGCCTTGAGTCCCTAGGAGAGATTTGGGGCCCTCAGGAACACGTTGGAAAGTTTCAGTAGTGTAACACTGGAAAGTGAGGTAAATAGAATCTACTGAAAGGCAATAAGTGTGTTAATTCTCTTAAGTGTTTGGGATTTTCCTTCCACTTTTTCAAAATGTCCCGTTTTGTTTACAAAAATGGATTACATGTCCAATAGATGCACAATGAAAGGAAGAAGGATTTCCTGTCCTTAGAAACACTTTTATACAGACTTGCGGTGGACACTTTGAAACAAGGAAATGAGGAAACTAACACTCAGCATGTGCTCACAACTTCAAACAAGTGGATAGCTGTATGAAACAAAAGCTAAAGGTGTATTTGGACATCTGAACAGGAAAGACAGTATCTTTTATGGGCACCAATATCTTTATTTCATAGGAACAACTTGAGGCTTGAGATGTGTTTGCTAGGCTCACAGCAGGAAAGAGGATTTCCAGGATGCTGACAACCTTCTTTAGCATTTCAGGAGTCAGGGCACAGTCCACCCCTGGCCTAGGGAAGGTGAACTGTAGAGAAAGATGGGCATTTTCTAGTGGTACCTGAGGCAAGCTAAAAAAAAAATCTTCCACCTGGAATCAGCTTGATTCACTGGGCTCTTTAGCACAATTTTTAAAAAGTTCTTCCCTGATGTCAATGCTAAAGCTTGTCTCTGCAGTGCCCCTTTCTGTTTCCAGCCATACACTGGTAATAGATACTTTTCTTGAAGTACGACAGAACTAGCGTGTCCAGAAAAATTCCTAGTGAGTGTGGTATATCAGAGGGGACACACCACTGCATTCCTTGGAATGGGAGAGGAAAGGCAGTGCCACCTTTCACAAGAAGCATTTGGAGAAAGTACTGAGAAATAACGTGATTGAATCAGCTGAAGTCCAAGAGGAGTCCACATGAGCTCCAGGTAAAGAAACATTTAGCAGGAGGTAATCCAGCTGGGCTAAGAAAAGGCTAACGTTGTCCTCAACACAGTGTGCAGCAGCAGCTGCATGCAAAATGCTGCACTGAAGGATGTTACCATAAGCATCTCATACCCCTTCTGGAAGAGCTCAGCTGGCAGGAGGCAGCAGGGTCAGGAATCGGCCCATCAGCTCATGGTTGTGTTGAGGTGCCTGCTGCATGTAGCTCGGTCTGCAAGCTGCAGTTGCAGACACAGGTTGAGCTCTGGGTGGGAGCCCAAAACCAGAGGCTGTGAAGCTCAAGGTGTTTCTGTGTTACTGCATCATGAATATCTTGCTTTATGGAATGAGACATCTGAGACTCTGCTAGGGGAAACCCTTGGCAGAACCAGTAAGGAAACCTGGCCTGACTGCACGAGTGGGGTGTGTAGGGAGGCAACTGGGGCTCCCATCAGGTCAGTGGAGCTGCCTGTTGTGAAGGGGCTTTGGTCCCAGCAGGTAAAGTCTCTGGCATTGGGAGTGTGTCTGCCAGAGTCTTGTGAGTGATCTGTGAAGTTTCCTTAACCCTTGCTTGCCTCTACAGTGCATTGGATCATCCAAAGTCTGAAGGAAGTAAAAGAGAGAGGTAGGGAGAGAGGAAGACAAATTAAGTGCTACCAGATCTCTGCAAGGGATCTTCTTCCACCTAGCTTTGTTTCAGAGTCTCACACAGCTAACAACAGAGTCAGAGTTGTTGTACATGCACTTACAAAGAAGCTCATGGAAATCTTGGAAGTCTGTTCCTTCATTATGTGCAGACCGATGCAACAAACTGTAATGCTCTCACAGCCTGTCTGACGCCTCCTGGAAGGAAAGAGAGGGAAGAAAATGAAGGGGGGGACAGCTGCAGCATGTTGACAGTATTTATCCACTGTGTAGGCTCAATTGTGGAACTATTTCTCAACTTCAGATCTTACCCTTATCTAAACTCTTGTCCATCTGTCACATCAGAGTCACTGAGGTTAATGACTCCTTCATTTCCTCTGCAGTATCCTCTTGACTGGATAGCGTGTACCATGAATGTGTCAGCCTTGGGCTGACTCATTGAACCAAATAATACAATCAAGAGAATTAACCATACCTTGTGAGCTTTCCACAGACAAAATATCTAGATTCTGACTTTCATGCCAAAATTAAGGTTTTTGGAGTGCCTGCATTACTCACCCAAGGCTTCCTGAGCATGCAGGGAGAGACAGACACCCTGAAAGAGTAATTTAGGTTGTGGGAGGACTAAATTGCATTCCTTGACGATGGAAATAAGAGAAATTAAGACATTTGGTCTCTTAATTTAGATGCCTATTAAGTGTCTATGATGTAATAGGATGAATTTGGACAAAAGTGTTCATGTCACTGCAACAACAGGAGCCTGGGAGTTTGCTGCTCTGTGTCTACTTGGAGAAAGTCTAGCTCATCATTTTCCCACAAGCCTTTGATCTCATCTCAGTGGCTCTGCTCAAGTCACTAATCCCCAAAAGCACAAAACATTCCATTTTCGATTTAGAAAGAGAGTGGGCGTATAGAGGAGTGCACCAAAATGGGTTTGGGGAAACCAGAGCAAGATGGAGTATATAATTTCAAAACTCCATCCTCTTCAAGGGATGTGCTTATTTCTTCTTTCACATGGTTCAGAGGAGAACATCAGACATCCTGCTATTGCTGTTTAACAAGACATACTGTTCTCTTGTCTGCGGACCTCTGCAATACACAAAGTGCATTTTAAGAAATCACTGCTTTTATTAACTGCAGTTATACAAGCCAGTAAGGAAAAATAGAAAGGACTATTACCCAGTCCCTCCCAGCTATCAAGATTCATAACAACCTGCATCAATTAACTAAGCTATAAAGCAAATAGTTCTAAGACAGCCAGAAATATCCAGGGTAGGAGTGTAACTGGCCAAACTCCCAACTTTCACACAACATACTTATAACCTTCTGCCTACCTTATGATTTCACGGTAAGTGATCTTGCCTGGGGAGGGAGATGACTCTGTATAGAAAACTGAAGTACTGTCTCAGTTTCACACTGATATATATGTAGAGAGTAGAGTTTTTCTGTTATGACCCACACTGCAAGGCAGAAGTAACTTTTGTTTCTCTGCTAATAAATCCCTTGGGGTGAATTAAAGTAAGTCAATACTAGATGATTAGTGTTTACAGATATATATATATATACGGTTTATCATAGGTTGCAAAGGAAAATATATGTAGCCATTTTGGTTGTTATTATCTGTGTAATACGGCAATATAAAAGTATAGAGATATCACCCAAGAAAATGTGTAAAGAAAAAGAGAGCAAGAGAGAGAAAGAGTTGGAAAGAGATAAAGAAAGATAAAAAAGTAAGAGTTTATATTCACTGCCCAGAGGTCTCTGACAAACTTGGTTATTGTCATTGTCACTGGTGGTGTCACTGATGTCTTGATCCTTCAGGGAGTGGTGGCAGAAAGAAGCCCATGAAACATAAAGTTTGATGGGTTTATATACCTTCAGAAACACCCCTGGTGCCTCCCCTGTGTGTTTGGGAGGTGCTGTTTTGGCACAGTCATGTTGTTTTTCCAGAAGCTTGAGATGCTGATTTCCACACTGTCATTTTAGGCTTGACAGGGGGCGATGCTTCAGAGGCATCACTGCTAAGAGCCAGGCCTTCTCCAGGGTTGAGGTAGGTGTGTGCACAGAGGGCCTCTTTGGACATAGTCTGTGCACTGAAGGTAAGCATCACACACTCAGAGTTGCCAGTGGTTCTCTTCAGATAAGCATCACACACCCAGAGTCTCACCCCTGGGCCTCCACAAAGGTAACAGTTTGTGGGCTGTGGCCTCTTCGCCTCACCCTCTATCCTCAATCTCCTGGCAGGAGGCTTCTTTGCACCGTAGCAATGTTTTAAGGCAATTAAAAAATCCAGTTCCTCACACCTGCATACATATTTTCTGGAAAAAACCCATTAAGTTATTGAGAGACTAAGCTGTTGTTGAGATTGCAGTTATAGGATCATGGAAACATGGATTAGAATATGCCTTTAAGTGTCATCTAGGCCAATCTCCGGCTCAAAGCAGGACTGTTGCCATCCCAGGACTCGTCCTAATGGAAAGCTACATTAGGTCTTGTCTTATTTGCTAGTGAGGGAGGGCTTACCTTATCTGCAATGAGAGTGCCCTGTCAGCACGTATCCATCATAACCACCCAGGGCTTTTTGAGCAGGGCTACCACTGGTCAGTCACTTCCCAGCCTGCGCTGATACCTGGGGTTATTCTGACACAGATGCAAAACTATGCATTTGTCCTTGTTAAACTATTTCAGCTGTTTAGGCTGCCCTAGTCCTCACATTTAGCAAAGGTCTTTTAGATTGAAGCTCTGCCACTCATCTTGTTGAATGTTTATTCTAATTGAACATTGTCTGTAAATTCATTGATGGTTCATTCTGCTATCATTCAGGCTGTTTATTAACATGTTAAGCAACACTTGTAGTACTCCTCTCATAAGTGACCACCAACTAGACGTGAGCCACCCTTTGAGCCCAGAGGTCCAGCTGCTCTTCAGTCATCCACCAAGAATTTTGTTTCTCCAGGCCATATTTCTTCAGCTTCCAAATGAGCATGCTGTGGGTGATAGCATCAAAATCACTAATTGTATACATGGCTCTCACCTTCTCCACACAGACAGTCACACTTTTGTAGAAGGCAATCCACATTGATTATTTCTGAGTATCTTCTTCCCCATCACATGGCTGTGAATGGATTCCAAGAAGACATATGCCCTAATCTTTTCAGGAACAAAAGTGAAGTTGGCTGGCCTTCACACAGTGAGGTTCCCTAGGTCGCTCCTTCCCTCTTCCACTTCTTAAGGATTTACTATTAGTTTTTTTGCTGTTGTCACAGACATCTCCCAACCACTATGATTTGTCAGAGATAACAGGCAACACACAATTAAATTACATAAGCCAATTCTTTCAGTACTTTTGAGAAAATGTCATCCAGCCCCACAGGTCTGAATGTGTCCAAGTTCTCCAGGCAATACCTACAGTGTTGTTCCCCCATTGTTGCCTGTCCCTCCAGTCTCCAAATTGTGCTGATATACACAATGGTCTGGGAGTAGGTTTAGCTTGTGCAAACCAAAACACAAAGTTTTGTTTCTCAGCCTTTTCTATATCATTCAATACTAATTCATCTCCTCCAACAGACCCACATCTGTTTTTGTAACTGCTGTGCTTGTAGCATTCCTGGTATCCTTAACACCTCTCACTAAAATCAGCTCTGGGACTTTAACCTTCCTGATTTTCTGTGTACATATGCAAGCAATGGTTTCATATCACTCCTTTGCTGCCTGCCCTTCTATTAGCACCTGGGATCCTTCTTTTTCTCTTTAGTTCATCAGCTTCTGTCCTGACTGCTAAGCCATGGAACCACTGTTAAAACACACCCTTTTTAAATAACATAATCTGCTTGTTACCTAAACAAGCCCACTGTACCTTCATAGGTACAATGAATACAGCTCTATCGTTGTCGACTTCTGTCTTCTGTTGCTGTCTGAAGAAACTGGATCTTTTGCTACATCTGAAAAGCCTGGGATTTTGCAATGAATGCAAAGAATGACAAAGATGAGCCATAGCACAATCAGTGGCTTGCATGATGAAGTGTCTATTTATTTTTACAGCAAAGCTCTAAAATAGAGGTCTATGAAGATATAACACTTCCATCTTATTGCACTGCAGCTTTTGGGGCCTTGCACATTCTGTAGTCATTTCAACTTGTGCAAAGTTCACAGAAGAAATAAATAAATAAGCTAGCAAACCCAGGGAGTCATTGCAGTTGTTTATTCATTTTGGTTTCCCTCTGATTTAAAGCTCTGAGTAGTGTGGAATCAGGCCTCCTATACTGTATTAAATCACATTCCTAAAGGATACTTTTAAGAATGTGTTCATTTACTTGTGGTGAATAAAAAAATGATTCTCTAGTGTAAAAAGCAGCAAGAACTTATCATCTCTTGGGATAGGAAGGCCATAATCATCTCCGTCTTGTGTGCAACGACTTGATATGATCATAGATTGGGGAGGCTGTTACATCACAGAACTGAGTTTTACCAGTATCTGAAAGTATCAGTATCACAACAGTGATTATGTTCTTCTTCCATCCAGGTATCCCAGTCTTTAATTTTCCCATAACCTGTAAAGACACACCTGTGTGTGTGTGTCTGTGTGTGTGTGAGGTTCTCAAAAACATGTCTGGCAGGACTTACTCTCTGCCTTACAATCCTACTCCTTCACAAAAGCATATGCTTTAGCCAGAAAAATTTTAGGAGTCTAATAGAAGTAAAGGCTGTGCTTCTTTTCACTCAAATGGTTACTTTTAGGTTACTTTTTCATTGAGACTAAAACCTTTTTTTTTCCTGCTTATATCCTGTACCTCAGACTGAGACAATCAAAATTCCATTATCCTTGGAATCAGAGTCTCCTGCAGCCCTAACAGCTTTTCAGATCTCCTTCCTGTCTCTTAAATCACTGCCAGCATCTTCAACAGTGCTGTGTTTGTTGGCCTCCTTCCTTATCTTACACACACACACACACACACAGAGTTTCTTTAACTGCTTTAACATGAGCTTTTGAGGTTTTCTTCAGAACTTTGGTTATCAAGTTATGCATTAACACTCTTTGCTGGGGCTAAGCACCCAGTGGTTATACTTAGTGTTATTTCTCCAGCCTCCCTCCCTAACCAGGATGTTTGTTTTCCATAAGACTCTTACAAGTTTAATCTTCTCAGTGGAATTTGCATTTGTCTCGTGAACACAAATTCCCTCCCACTGGCACTCACTAGACTCTAACAAGGTAAGCCACTCTTACAGGATGTCTAGCTCCCAAGCAATAGACAAATCTTCTACCTAAGATCCCTTTGGCTTTTGCAATATGCTGGCTCTGGAAACATACTGATGGGGCTGCTTTTTGAAGGGCCTTGAGGGTGCTCAGTTTGAAGAAGCAGTCCCAGCTAGCTTAGCCTGCTTCAGCCAGCTGGTTGTGATTTTTGCCAAGAGGAGTGGCTGTTTGCCAAGATTTACCCTTCTTAGCAGAATTTTTATAAGGACTTACCAATAATGGGGATTAGTCCTGATTTGAGCTCTCAGGAGACCAGACTCCAGTATAGACACATCCATGCAATCCTCAGTGAACAGGAAGAACCAGCTCCTTCTGCACCCAAAGCCTGTATCTGTTTGAAGATCCAACCTGCTCCACCTGTGGGAACAGCTGGCTTAGGAACAGTGGCAGTAGCCCCTGCCATCCCCCAGCAGGTGTGTTAAGCCCAGTTTGGAGATGATAACTCTGCCTCCAAGGCCTCAGCTCTGCAACTTGCACAGGAAGATCTAGTTCAAGTCCCCAGGCAGATGCCAAGTGCTGGAAAGGGAGTTGCTGCTACACTTTGTATACACTGTGCTGGCAGGAGCACTTTTGTTAGCATGTCTGCATCTACACTACGGCTGCTGCTGGCACAGACCTTCTCTATTAAAACACATGCCTCTACCCAAGCCAGCATTCCTGTTGCAGTCAAGATTTCTGGTGTAATCCTAGCTCGAGCTCCCAGCCAGCTGTGATCGTTTGCAACCAGCAGTGTCTGTCTGCTTTTTGGTGAAAGGGCTGTCCTGGAGCAAGATGATCTAGCAATGGCTCATTGGTAATACTTATCCAAGCATGGAAATGCTTCTGAATTTTTCCATCTTTCAGCCTAAAAAAATTATCTCAGAGTAATGGTAGATTTACACTTATTACATGGATACTTTTCCCATTATTCCTGCCTCACTGGGAACCTTTCCTGAACCTCAGAGAGAATGGAAAGTTTGGAGGAGAGTTGTTTTTAAAGCAAAACCACCCCAAAATACCCATCTTCAGCCAAACAATAGAGGTTTGGCACCATCATGGTCCAGCCTTCTGCCAGCTGCATCTGAGCATACTTGAGAGAAAGTGTCATGCTGAGAGACAGCTACTGCCACATACAGCTAAGGAAAATGAAATACAGGGAAAAGCTCTACTTCTCACCTCCCACAGATTCCCCCATGATAAATTCTTCCAGAAAATTAATTAAAGTCCTTTGTGTCTTGAATTCTGTATTTGGCTGCAATGCTTTGTACTTAAATATTCTGTAAGTGCCACAGGGAAGAAAAGTGTTATAAATTGTTGCATGTTATGTTGCAGGAACCCTTTCTTCCTGAGGCAGTAAAAATCACACCCATTTGAGCTTAATCAGGCTATCTCCTAGGTCTTGCACTAACAGAAAAGCTTTCTGAGGTTAAGCCAATGTTCATTGAGATTAAATATGTGCTGCAGTGATGGTTATAGACAGTCAGCATGAACAAGTCCAGCCACCTCAAACTCAAGGACACCCCTCTGAGGGGTACCCACTTCAGAGGACAAGGACAAAGAGGTAAATCAATCAAACAACAGCAACCCCTGGCACAGTCAGGCATGGGTAAGAAAGGTTGAGAACAACATGTCTTAGAAGGTCTGCAGCTGCTCCACTAGTGCTGGCCTCAGAGTAGGTCTTCTCCAGGTGAAGATGGTAATTTTGGCAGCAAGGCTTTACACCCAGTGCAGGAAAGCAGTGAGAGCTGCTCTGGGGAGTCAGCCTGAGCTGTGCTTTAAGGCTGCTTTATGCCACAGCCAAAGGGCTACCACCAAGCTCACCAAGACATCAGGACAAACTGTTGTACAAGTCCATAGGAAGACCTTATGATGAAGAGGAAGCACAGGTGCTGAGTGGCAATGACGTTCAGGGAAAATGAAGGGAACCCATCCATTTAACGCTCAGGATACAAGACAATAAACTACCTAAGGGAATTTTGCTTTACATCCCCAGAATTTTCTCAGTTCTTTCTTTTTTGATAGTCTCTTAGTCCTTGCCCAGTGATAGCATGCATAACACCATTCATCTAATTCTGGCTGGGATTTAGCATTTTTCCACAAAAACTGAACTTGTGGGCTGCTGTACAAGGGGCAGGGCTGCCAGTAGCATCTTCTGAACTAGCAAACAGACCTAAACCCACAAGAGCTGCTGCAGTGGTGACCAGCTTTCAGCTGGCTGCCTTCCAGGTAGGGATTTACAGTCCCCGACTACGCCAGCATTGGAGGGTAAGAGGCAGAAACCCAAGCTAGCCAAAAGGAAATGCTTAAAGGAAGAGTGTAATATAATCTAACTCCACCACACTCCTTCTGGGCTTGGATGATTTCCCAGAGGCTGCTGGAGCTGTACTTCCAGCCCAATCTCCTCTTGGCTTGCTGTCTGGCCAGGGGTGCATACCCCTCTCTCAGACACAATGCTTGATGTACAGCACGAATGTTGCCTCCTCTTTCCAAACTAGGGCCAAGTAACTCATGCACTCAGCTCTGACCTCCCTTTCATTTCTTCTGCACCTACTGCTCACATTTGGTACCTTGTTCCTCCCTCCTTGGCAGCACTCTGGTGGTGCACTCCTGGGAAAAGCTGCTCTGTGCCACGGGTGGTACCTCACAGGGATCATGACCATGTCAGGGCAGGGACACTCCTGCAGGTGGTGGACAGATGAAAAAAGGAAGATGGGACAAATAGTTGAAAAAAACCCTTATGCACAGATGCACCATTCAGCAGTGCCCATTACCTCATTGGAAGAGGTGGGAGGGACTGGGTGTGAAGGCTGGCAGAAACAAGGGAATCTGAGGCTTGGGAGGTGTCTGGTTTAAGGTGAGTCAGGGGAATGGGGAGGAAAGGTGTTTTCCTAAGTGTTTGCTTCCTTGTCTTCTTTTCCTCAAAATCCAAATCAGTAAAAACAAACTTCCGTTAATTTGCCAAAAATTAAATTAAGTAGAATTCCCAAAGTCATGATTGTTTTGCCAGTGACACATTGAAAGCTGCCCTTGCACTAGAGATAGATTTGAAAAATAGTTACAAGCTGCTTAGGTGATTCAGTTCCTCAAAAAAGCCCTTTACCCTTTTTACCTACTTCTGTTCTCTGCAGATCTTTCACTTTCTGAGTCCATAAGTATTCCTCTCGAAATGTGTAGTTCACTTTCTCTTATATTGCATGCTGCCTCAGTCACAACAGCTTGATGCACATAGGCTGAAGTCAGCTAAGCCAGGTTTCATTTAAGAATGGCCTACACACACATACACACATGCTCAGTGACTGCAGTAGGAGGTTTTTTCCTATTCTTTTTTTTTTAAGGCGAAAGCTATCCAGCTGTTGGACAGATCAAACCCCATCATTTCCAATGGACATCTTTGCATGTTAAAGCTTGTTCCCTTCTACAATTTCACTCCTCCCATACCCTCACCTGTTGCAATGGAGCAATGGAGGTATAGCCCACCTCACCAGCTAGGGAGATATTTCAGTGTGTACAAAGAACAGTATCACCATGTACACCAATGCCTCATTTTATGCAGAAAATGGGGAAATAGTTGTGCAAACCAGTTATGCATATGGAAACTATCATCCCAAACCTTGGCTAGCTTCACTGGAATACCAAAAGTCTTGTCACCTCTCCAAGGACTATTTTCCTATACTGTTTCAGTCTTTACTTGCTCCCACCCATTATGACACCAAAGCTTTTCAAAGCAATCTATCACTGTCTTCTTTTTTCTTTCAGATGAAGGGAGAATATTTTCCCTGCCTATAAGGATAGCTGCTCTTTGTTACTTACACATTTAAATGACATTATTGCATGGTAGAAACTTGGTCTGGAATGCTTAAACTCAGAGGCTGAAAGTTTCAGCATGTAATTAGCATCTGAAAATAGAGCCATTGAACAGGAGCAGTTTGACTGTGATATTCCAAATATACATCCCAAGGAAGAATGAGGGGAAGAAGCACTCTGCTCCAGGATGAGCACAGGTACTAATCCCAGTGGAGAACTGCAGGGGGAAAGGGAGCCTCCAGTGAGTAATGCCATTTCATTATGAGTCCAAGCCTGGGGAAGGACTGTGTCTGCAACAGTTCTGGCATTCCTTAGTTGGTGGATTTTAAGTACTTTTATTCCCTTTAATTTCTATTGTTGAAACACTCCTCCCTCTTCACCATACTTAGCATAACTGAAGCAGAAAGTAGTATCTTTTTTCCCCTTTACAGATAGGACACTCCAGGACAGGTATACTGAGATCAGAGCCTTCAAAGGAGATTCCACAACTCAAATGCATGTAAAGGTCTGGGATTAACCAGCCTTCAAAGGCTGTGTGCTCAGTCCATGGCCCCAAACCATGCTGAGTGTTCTGAGCCCCAGACTTCTTTCAACACCTGGTGATGCTTCTTTCTGTTACAACACCCGTTCCCAAACTCAGTATACTTTCTTGCTGAGTAAGGGAGTGGGACCAGTGCAGTTACAACAAGGACAGACCAGTGCAGGGCACTCCTCCACTGCAGGTTCCTTCTGCCTTTGACACTTTGGCCACGACGCTGCATCAACTCCTCATCCACTGCAGTGCTATGTCTCTGTACATGGACAATAGGCTGGAGGCAAGCACAGTGACACACACCCTGCCTTCACCCACCCTGCTGATGGGGTGCCATTGTTCTTGCCTGACCAAAACCTCACACCACAAGTAAAATTTGGCATTTGGTCCTCAAACCTCCTTCTTTGTCCCTGGTAGTCCCAAGAAGAGAGGAAAGAGCTGTACCTCACAAAGAGGTATTTCTTCTCCCTTCAGGCTTCTACATTATTATGAATGTCTTGAGCAACCACAGTTAGACGCAATGGCACTAGATTTTCAGAGAATTAGTTCAGTTGTTTTGAACTAAGTCCTTTGTAAATCTTGAAACTCCATAGATTTATTCCTAAAGTTGGTTCCTGAGAATCACACCTTCAACTTCCAAAGCACAAAAATGTCTGTTTTGTCAAAGGATTTAACTACTGCTTAGATTCATTAGCCAAGGTAATTTTGGCCTAATTAGTCTTCTAATTTCTATGTTATCCCTTGTATGAATATGGCCTCAGAAATTAGTAAAATTACTTATAATAAATGCTAATCACTATAATCTGGTTTGTCTTTAATTATCCATGTAATGGGGAAAATAATTGGAAGATAAAGGGTATTCAGAAGGGCCAAAATACATAAATCAGGAAAGAATAGAATATTATCATTAAGCAACCAAAAAAAATATACTTTTGAGTATGTGGAAGACGATTTGTTTCCTATAACAGAAATATCAGATTGCTTCACTTCTTTTAGAGCTCCTTATTGTAGCGAAACTGATTCATAAATCTAATGACAACTGAGGTTTTGGCCTTACAACATCTGCCTGGCCTGAAATGAAACACCTAATACATGGACAAAAATATGGAAAACTTATTTTCATAATAAAAGGCAAAGTATAAAGAAATTGCAGTTTATACATTTCTAAATGAAATTTTCTTAATTTCAGAATTTCCTTCTGGCAGAAAACATGTCAATGAAGTTTACTGAAGTTTCCCCTGTGTTCAAAACAAAATTGAGCTGGTGGGTCTGTTACCAACTTTGCAGTGTATTTTTTCCCTTTGCATGGACTTAATGGAAAATAACAGTAAAAGTAGCAATTTCCTGGGCATTTATTATTTCTGTTCATGAAAAGTACATTTGGTATGAAGTACTGTCAAATTCTGTTCATGCTTTAAATGTTGCAGTGTAATGTGACTTTACAAAGCACAGCAAGGAAGCGAGAAAAGAAATTATAGCTCTTCTATAAAGTTATCATGAGGGAGTAATTTAAAAAATCTTAATACACAAAAGGACATAAATCAACAAAAATGAAGATACAATAGCTATCCATGTCTGTTTGCATAAATATTTGAAACTATAAGCATTTTTTCATCTTCTTGCTTTCTGGCTGTAGGAGAACAGAGATGTAGAATTGTAATTTGTCTGGATGAAAACCAGGTTTTTGTTTAATAGTGGGTTTTATTTTGGGGTATTGTTTGGCTGGGTTTTTCCTGTTGGTAGACTAATGTTGACAAAATGCATTTTGACTATTCCAGTTCAATAAGCACACCAGTTGACACTGCCTTTAGTAGCAGAGCCTGCTAGCAGACTGTGATGTGGATGGGGGAAGCTGATGCTCTGGAACCTCTCAGCCCAACACATTTGCCAGGGTTTGTCTCACAGTCTTACCTGTGTGTCCTTACTTTGTGCCTGCCCCAGCATTGCATCTAGAAAGGATTTTCTGTTAAAATAGACCAGGTGCTAACATTTACAAGGGTTCTCAAGCATTCAGTTCTTGGCTGATCCCATGGGTAAGATACACACCTTTGATGAAGTGGAAAGCATCCACACCGTATTTTCAGGAATTTTAGGAAATACCTCATTTATCATTTAATTGAATGTTCAAGTGCACAGTGAAATCCTGCATGTCCATATAGGCAGAAGCTTTCACAAACCAGTGAGACACCCTGGCTCTTCAGCTCTAGCCCACAAACCAGCTTCTGTAACTTAATGCCAAGGGAAAACTGCTGTCCCCAGGAAAAGCACCCTGTCCTCTCTTGGTACAGCCCCTGCTCTACCTGGTCACATTATTATCCATAGAAAAACTAGACCAACAAGTCCCAGCAAAGTGTCTGTGCTTTGCTTGGGTACAGGCCATTTTCTTTCGTACAGAATTTCTCAAGAAGGCTTCATTGCAAACAAGGCGTGTGTTATTTTTCAGAAAAAATGCATCTACATATGACATTGTGCTACATTTTAAATCAGAGTGCATTTAAATTATAGGAGGCTCAAACATTCAAAATTTCTCTTTGGTACCTTCAGTCTGACAAATTGCCTTGCCAGAAAGAGTGGTGGCCACACCAAAGTTGTGAGGTGGAGAGAACACCTTAAAGCAGAGCACAGACAAAAAACCTTACTTACATGGTTAGAAAGTACAATGTATGATGCAAAGAATCTCATTTGCACTGACCTTTGGCATTTAAACACAGAACGATAATAGCTGATATTTTTATTTTGAAACAAAAAGTCTTGTGCTAAAGATCTTTCTGTGGCTTTATGTCAGCAAAGGATTTGAACTAATGACTATCATGCACATCTCCCAGTTTAGGCAATATCAGGACCTCTCCTAATTGAGGCAACTTAAAATATCAACAACTATGTTTAATGACTTGTGCCTACGTGAGGGGAGATCCCAATCTTTCAGCAACTGACAGCTGGGATCCCAGCACAGCTAGGACTAGGATGCCATCATGTCTGCTAATCTTCTTAAGAGAACTAACCACACAGCGGGACGTGCCTTAAAGCCTGGGTTTAATTTTTTAATATATTTTATTAAGTAGGGAATTGGGGAATCAGAGCACATTCATGTATTTGTTACTTTCTCTGTCAATAGGACAAAATTAGGCCAGCAACATAAAATAAATTAAACATGAGCAAGTAGAAGTATTAATTTAAAATAATATTCTGTACAGACATAGACCTTTCATGATGACAAAATATTCAAAAATTTTTCTCATTGTTTGAGAACTTGCTACATTTGCTGAATAATTTGAATAATTAACCTTCCCATGAGCTATTAAAAATTGTTTCAACCATCCACCAGTCTTTTTATTTGGCTGGTAACTTAAGTCATCTGGTATTGATTAATGCTATTGGAACTTTAAATGGCAACAAAATTAAGCAGAACCAACCTGTACCTTGTAAAAGTGCTCATAATAGTGAAACAGAGTTATTAGAATTGGGAAGCCTTCAGCATAGCCTCACAAATAGCTGGCAATTTTCTGAACATTTACAGCCATCAAACATCAGCAGCACTAGCCAAGCACGACAAGGTTTGGGTTTTTTCTCAACAAGCACATCACATTATGTAGCATGCTGTGATGGGTTTGATAAACTCCAAAAACTCAGATTAAGTTTTTAGTTTTAGCTAAGCCCCAGTTTCATGGGTCATGTGGTTAGGGACAAGCATCAGCTGACTTAAGTGACCAGTGAGATATTTCATCCCATCTGACGTCAGCTC
>JAWWEU010000040.1:37399438-37467057 GCA_035583155.1 Acropternis orthonyx | reverse complement strand
ATTGTTGGTTTGTCTTTTATATCTATACATATATATGTTGTAAATTTGTGTAAATATATGTATATATACCAGTTTCACTTTTAAGGGTTTTTTTCCTCACTTATTTTAACTGAAACTCTGTCGCATTGAAAAGTACTTAGCATTTTGCCAAGAGTCAAACCAAAACAATAACACATGCCCTAGCACAGCACTGCAGACACTGCCACAAGCCATCCCTGCATGGTTCACTGTGCAATCAAATGCTCACCACTCGTTCATTTCAAGAAAGTATTGACTGAACATATTTACACCCTCACATGGGAAGAGGTCTGTGCAGATGCAATCTACCAACAAATGAAGCCACAAGCAAGAAGATAACTTTGGTACTTTTCAAAGAAAAGCCAAATGGGAAAGGTAATCACCCATTCCTGTGGGCTTCATTTGACCTTCATCTAATTGTTATCCATGGGTGCATAACTGAGAGAGCGCAAATGTGGCCACACACCATAAATCATGAAAAGATACAGTGAAGAGGAGAATGATATGAACAAATCTGGATAGCATTTAATGTACAAGTTAATGGTCATATTGTTCTTGGGTTTTACTGAAAATTACCAGGCAGCCTCTGGAAAATACACACTGTTGGGAATCTATTCCGCGTTTCTATCAAAGCTTCTTTGCAAGTAGCAGCAAATTATTGTTCATTCCTCTGGAATTCCTTGAAATAAGATCACCCGGATTTCAGCCTTATACTATTCATGCCCTTGCAATCTATAGCTCTATGGAAAGTTTGTTTTAATGATAAATGGAATATCAAGTATTTGTGTGGCAAGCAGCAGTGATAAAGCATTTGCACCACTTAATAGCATTTTCACTGTCAAGGGACTTGACTTGCCAAGCTTAGTCTTTACAGCTCCCAGTGAGGAGAGTGTGTGACCAGTTTCCCTCAGTAAACACAGTGGTAGGAACTGCCAATCTCTCCATGCCTGGGCTGGTTGGTCACACCCCGATAAGCACAGCTGCAGTGCAGCAGCATCCGGCAACTCGCTCCATCATGGCAGGGGAAGGCTCACCTGGATTTAGCGGCTGTTCAAATATGCTGTTCTTTTCTTGTCCAGTGCTTACAGATCTGTGAGTTAATTATTACTCCCTTTTGTTCTGACCAGAGTGAAGGCACCGACATGGGAGTTGCTTGCCTGAGACCAGGGTACTGGGGCTGAGCTGGGAGCCAGGAGTTGAGGGAGCCTGTTGGCCTTTTCCTCCCTGTGCTTGCAAAGGTCCCACTGTAAACCTGACAGCTTCTGGGCTGCTTCTCCATTGTGCTTCAGAGAGAGGAAATATCTGATTTTCCAAGTCCAATTTTCCCATGTGGTCACTCCAAGTCCTGTGTGGGATTGGAACTACAGAAACAGGCTGGTGCAGCCTGGGCAAGCCACAGGGAGTGAAGGTCCTTGCTGGAGATGTGGTGGAGCCCAGCTGCAACTCCACTCCAGTCTTACTCCTTTCTTCCCATCACTATTGCTAACAAGGATGGCAGGCAAAGGTGTGGAGGAAGGAAAGCAGAGACATCTGGCCAACCTTTCTCACTAAGGGAATGTTTCCACATGAACGTCATCCATGGGCTGTGCTGCTCTCTTCTGTCCAAGAGGACACTGCAAAGTCACTTCACTGCAAGAGGAAATTGGAATTAAATGTTCCTCTGTTGCAGATCCACACAAAGTCTTGATGTAGCAACATCTACCTCATCTACAAGTATGGTGCTGATGGGCCATAAGGGTACACTACTAGAAAACAGATTAACTACACCACTGAGAAAGAGTTTGCATTAAAAGTATTATAAATATCTGGGTTGGATTTTTTTTTCCAAAACCATGAGGTATGAGGAAAAGAAAATTAACCATGAGGGAAATAGTTGGAGTGGTGTCACTACTTTCATGGTTATTCCTAGCAGCATAATTGCCAATAGCATGAACAATGGGAGAGCTTTGTTAATTGCAAATATTTTAAAGCAATTTATGCAGAAAAAAACCAGCCAGAGTGAAGGCATACAATGATTTTAAAGGCAAAGATATTACTAACAGTTCCTTTGAATGGATGGGATGCATACTGTTTCTTTTCCTCAAATAACAAAAAATGTTACTAATTTGATTAATTATGAACCTTCAGAAATAAAAAATGCAGCATGGAAATCTTGATTACTAATCATTGCTACCCAAGTTAATGACTGCTAATGATTAATTAAAAATTGCTCAAATGAGTTCGTGCAGCAGTTGGATGAAATTATATAGGAAATTACTGTGCCATGGTACACTAGACAAATGATTCCCCTAGTGTGTATTTATAGAAGTAAATTGCACAATGCAAGCAGCAGAACAATTATCAAAACTAATCATTCCTGGAACTTGGCATCTTGTTTACCTTTTATCTGGGGCTGTGAAACAGTCAGATAATAACCATGAAAACCATATCACCCGTGGCAAGGCTTAGCATCTGGTGAGGGATGCTGACCCAGAGTGCCAGCATTACAGCAACATATGCTTTTCCTGCTCCCTTGTAACCTTCTAGTTTTGCAGGAAAGTATAAAAAATTGTGCAAACTCTTTTCTTTAGTGATCAGGGTCAGGGACTGTAACGATGGCTTTGTATCTCTTTAAGGGCTTTATCCATCAGAGAAATGCAGTCAGGCAATTTTATGTACAGCTGTTTCTTCCCTGGTTTCAGGGAGTGCTACAGATCTATTTGATCATCCCACAGCAGGATCAGTTCTTTGTCCTTGATTTTACTGTGGTGTGCTTTCAACAAAGTGAGGATGGAAACTGCTTTATATTACATTGAAAATAATAGGAGGAGAGGGTAAAGAGGAAAAGTAATGCAATTGTCAGAAAATTATTTAAAGCAGCAATAAAACATTAATAATCTAATAAAAAGGAGAGACAAACCTACAAAACTTTTTACACAGCTGTATTTTGTTTAATAAGAGATTTTATTTTTAAGAGAATGGATGATTCACATGGAAAAATATGTCCTAAGTATTCATCATCTGTGGGAGAGTACTGTTACAACATGCATAATGTGGTTTCAGAGAGAACAGTTTGGCTTTGTAATAAAGATGTGGGCTTCAGTGGTAAGAAAAGTCTATGTTACTGTGAAAATATGTCAAAGTTCCAGAAATTAAACTTTCGTTAATGGAAAAATATACCACCACTATTCCCAAGCTGTTATTACAACCTGGTCTTGTCATGCAGAAAAATCTGCAGTTAGTTATTCATGCTACTGAATCATTTGATAGTCTCCTTGAAAGATACCATCGCATCCATTTTATAGCATTACAGTAACACAGCTATGGTGTAATCATCTTCCCTTTCACAATATATGGGAGTCATAACACTGCAGTGAGGAAAAATGTCCACATCCTAAAACTTCCATTGCTCCTTCAGGGCTATAAACCCCTTACTTACATCTGCTGTTGTATTTACTTCTCCTTACTTCCTGCGTTCATCTGTTCAACATGGAAATCTACTGGTAAACAAGCTTCTTAGTTTTCCAAAGGCAAGAGCTCGTTTCATGGATGCAAAGGGAGGCCCAGGTTCATTGCCTCATCCAAAACCAGTTCAGTCAATGATTGCATTTGGTGGCAACCCTTGGACCAGTGTTTATTCACCACAGGCCATTCGTATACAGCACATGGAGAAGGTATGTGTGGTCCCGAGTATATATCAACATACTAATGTGATATAAATGCCAGTGCTTTCAGCTGAGGTGACTTACTGAAATGGGTATCAGAGACACAAATAGGATGTGGCTTTTCCATAAGTCAGAACTGAACTCAGATGAATACTGAACTGAAAATGAATGTATCAAGTCTTTTTTAATAACCTTTTTTGAAAAAAAAAAAAAAAGAGGTAAAAGTATGACATTTATCACTTTGGTTGCTTATTCATTTAAAACATTGCAAATGAAGTGATTTTCTGTAGCAGAAGTACAGTTATTGCTTGTACAGTATAATCTGGGCCAATCTGAATTTTCATTCCTACCTATACTACCATCTGAAAACAAGTAACTTTTCGATTTTGCAATTAATCCTAGTTATAAGTACTTAGAGAAATGGGTAGATATATTTGAAACAAATAGGTGAGATCGGAAAAGATAAAAAAGAGAGAAGGAATCTGTTGCTGCAAAACAGCCATTATCAGATCCATGTGTTTCAGGTTGCCAGAGCCCAGGCCAGGAGAAAATAACTTGTTTCGTTAATTAAGAAACAAAGCAAAGGTGAAGCATAATTTCTGCTCTTTGATCCCAACTTTCCGAGGAGCACGCTAGTTTTGGCTGGAGTAGAGTTAATTTTCTTCACAGTAGCTAGTTATGGGGTTGTATTTTGGATTTGTGCTGAACACAGGGTTGATAATACAGAGATGTTTGTGTTATTGCTGAGCAGGGATTGCACAGGGCCAAGGCCTTTTCTGCTTCTCATAGTGCCACACTGGTGAGGAAGTTGGGGGTGCATGGGATGTGGGGAGGAAACACAGCCAGGACAGGGGACCCAAACTGACCATAGGATTATTCCATACCATATGATATCATGCTCAGTCTATAAAGCAGGGGGAAGAAGGAGAAAGCAGAGGGGACATTTGGAGTGATGGTGTTTGTCTTCCGAAGTAACTGTTTTGTGTGATTGTGCCCAGCTCTCCTGGAGATGGCTGAACACCTGCCTGCCCATGGGAAGCAGTGAATTAATTCCTTGTCCTTTGCTTGTGTGTGTGGCACTTGCTTTCCTTATTATCTCTTTCTCTCATCCCATGAGTTTTCTAGGTTTTATCCTTCTGATTCTCTTTCCAATCCCACTGGTGGGGGAGTGAGCGAGTGGCTGCATGTTGCTTGGTTGCTGCCTGGGGTTAAGCCATGACAAGGAGTAATGTTAATAACTAGAGCAAAGATTAAAATGTCCATATGCCTCTCGTTCCATCTGAAAAATCTCTTACTTTTACTTTCCCCACAAAAATGAGATGCTAAGAAATCTCCAAGTAGGAAAATGCATTCATTGCCAGGACTGTAGAGTGGTGACTGTATTTCTTCAACATTACTTTCCTGTTAAAAGGTAAGAATGCACACTTGTAATTTTGCATCACTTTTGACCCAGGCTATAGCTTTGTTCAACAAACATCACTGACCACACCATAAAATATCTATCTAGCCAAAAAGGCAACCCAATCAATGTGTATTTTTTGAAAGTAATAGTTAGGAAAAAATATGAAACTGATAACTCCAGAGCACTAGCAGCCATGCTAAAGGAGTAAAAGGAATCTTTTAGTACTGTTTTTACTAGTGACTTGTATCAATGATTCTGATGCAGGCTGAAGTGAAATCTCAGCAGCCAACTCTAATACATGTTGCATAGAATTTGGAAAGATCAATATTTTGACACCTTTCTTTTGGCTAAACCTCAAGTTATGATCCAAATCCCATGCATTACAAAACATTCCCATACCCTGTGGAGTGCTCGCATTTACCCCTGCTCCGAGTAATCCAAAGGCCCCTTTAAGACAGATGTTTGTGCAGATCTGTTTAAATTAAAAGAAACATGGGGTCCAGTTTCCTCTTGGGTATCATTCTAGGCCTGAGGAAATTCAAGTTAGGCAGAAAACGTCCCTTCTACAAACAGGAAAAATCCCAGTTCCACAAAAGGAAGCTGCACACAAGTTGCCAAACATTGGACAGCTGCACCAGATTTGGCATACAACTAGAGTGCACAAACTGACCACTGTCCCTAATGATGAAGTTCAAGGAAATGGCCTTAATTGGGCCTTTGAAAATGCCAAAGAAATTAGTAAAGCTGATGAGCCAACGATGACCATGGAAACAAGCCCGTATAGCCACTCAGACAAAAGCAAGCAAAGAGATGAGTTGGTCGAAACACCAAATCAAAAAACAGCTGAATCTTCTTGTACATGCAATGCTCTTCTGTGTTAAAATTCATTTTAGCTATAAGTCAAGAGACCTGTCATCCTGTCCAACCCCTCACCCCCCTTTTGCCCTTCAAATTGTTTTTTAAAGCATATTCTTTTTTAGAGCTTTACATCTCCTTGCCTCACTGTAAGACATCAAGTACCAATGCTCTCATTCTGTATATACCTCACCTCATACAGACAAACTTGCTGATGTTAACTCCTGTCTGAGCAAACAGTAGCATGAGGACTTCAGGATCTAGACAGGAATAGCATACACATGTACCTTTTAAGCCCAGATCAATAGGTTGCTCACCAGCCTGCCTCCACCAGCTAACTGCTGCTCTCTTTAGATGACCTCCCTTCTTCCCTTCCAACACTCCCTGTCTTAACATTCACATGAATTACAAACCAACCAAATTACATCTCTGAGATTTCAGAATTAGGGAGTTATATACAAGAATGGTGGAGCATGTCCTCCCTTTCAGGCCCTCCAAAACATGGAGTTACAGTTAGGAGCCCATGCCTCAGGAGAACATGGACGTGGGGGTACTGCACGTACTTGTGGCACAGCACTCTCCCCATCAGTACCTTCAGCTGAGTTTCAGAAGATCTAGATGCCTAAGCCTCAAGCAACCAGTGATGGAAGACTACAAAGTACAGCTGTACATTTAAAACAACACTGCAAGCTCACATTTAGCCATCTAAATTGTACAGACTGGGCACACGTTGGATAAAAATTTACCTATTGCTGAAGCATATTTTCATCCACAGCAGAATTCACAGCTCTCACTCTTTTTCATTCCTCTAAAAATCATTTAAACTTTTGTTACCAGAGCACCTACAGCACAGGGCACCAGTGACACCCACATGCTACTTTCCTAAGGGCTGGAGTGAGATCCATGTGCTGCTGGAGTGACACTTCCAAACAAATGCTGTCAAACCATCATAAATATTTCCAGTATAAAGCCTCTGTGTTCAGGCTTTTCAAACACATGCTAATGCAAGACAGAATTGTACTCAGCAAGGCTCCCTTGAGACTTTAGGTAAATTTGTGGGTTTGTGTTTGCTGAGTTGGGGCTTTTGCAGTGTAACTTGGTACTCGTGATGAATGAGGAGCCATCTCCTGGAAAATTGCATTCCTGGAGACATTTTCATTGATTGGCATTTTAATAAGTGCCTTGAGAAAATGTGGAAGTGCTTCAGTTCACTGAGGAGTGCAAGATATTTTATGAGCCTCAAATAAAAAATGTTTTAAGTCTACCACCTCTGTTGAACTGTCTAGAAGACGTGCCATGGGAGGAAAGCACAGAAAGATAGCACAGTGCCATTTCTGTGCTATACATCATGTCTTCTGCAAAGAATCAAAGCCTGAAATCCTCACTCAGCTCCAAGACCTGACCCATAGTGTGGCAATACCAGCCCTATCATACACTAACTGGGGGGCAGTGAAATCATGTTCTGAGGTCACAGCTTTGTTCTGCAAAGTCACTGTGGGAAGCCTTCTTAAAATTCATTCAAGCTAGTAGACCTTAAGGTATGTCCTTAAGTGGGCATTTTACCGGGGAGCTTACTTCATCCCTAACCAAACAAGAACCATTGATGGAAAGTTCTGCAATAAAAATAATCCAGCAAACTGCTCTGGACTGTAAATCAGTGGAGCCCACTGACCTTCTGAGCTTTACAAGAGTCTGTCCCAGCTGTGCAACAGGATGAAAGCCTCAACTGGGATTAGCCCACAGACCTGGGACTGGCACTGATAGTCAGACCCCTATGGGTGCTCTCACAGGGAGCAGTCCCTGGGTGATGAACTAAAGCAGTTCTTGGCATAAGGAAGCACAGGGTGGATAACCCTTCATCCCAACAGCACAGGCTCTCTCTCCCCTTCCTAAGGCACCCACAAGTGACAGTCCCACTCTCACAGGGCAGCTTGGACCCTAGCAATGGCTTCTGCCTGGAAAGAGAACTAAATCCAGGTTTCCCAGGCTCTGGTTAACTGCTCTAATTGCAAGGTTAACACACACAATAGCACCACAAGTTGCCTTCAGGGAAGCTGGCATGGTATTTCTGCAAGAACAATCCTGCCTGTGTACTAAGCACGGTAATGGCTGTTGAGCAGGAACATTTTTCTCAGGATACCAGCTGGTCTCAGGTATCCTCCACACCCTCAAGCAACATCTGTGCCAGAGCTGGGGCAGCTCTGGGTCTGCATAAACATGTGCATTCAGCAACCTTAAAATCAGGAACTGAGGAAGCTTTGCAGTCAGGTAAAAACACTTTTTCTTTAACTGTGCAAGTCCTCTACCGGATTTGACTCGAAGTTGTACACAATGAGGTAACACTTGTATGTGGAAAAAATTATGATTCAGCTTCTCCAGGTGCTATTGTATACTATGAAAATCATATCTGACATCTAGTGAACGTCAGCAACAGTGACAGCTGCTGGTTATAGGCAAATGCAGGAGTGCTGACACTGCAATGTACAAACACAGTATTGTACATTATCTGCATGTGTCCCACTCCCACCCACCTGAAATTAAGCCTTCTGGGAAGACATCCAAGAAAGTGTACACCTAATACTCAGGCCTCTTGTCTCCTTTGACAAAACCCCATAGACTGGAGTAGATTTAAGAGGAACAGAAAATCTTAAACAAAACAAAGAAAAACATTTTTAAGAGCTATACTGAGTGCCAGAAGGCTAAACAAAGGCTTTATCTACTCCCAAAATAACAAACTGGTCCAGTGCCATGAGTAGTCTAGTGGTTCTAGAAAGCACATCCCTTAATGCCAACAATAACAGACACCTTCGGTCAAATATGGCCCCTTTACAGAAATTCACCATATATGACTAATTCAGACAGACAGTAGTAAATCAGAACTCTGTTCCTCATCTGTACATGAAATTATTTATAACATAGTGAAATTCTAACATTAGTGTGGTATATTGCACAATAATTTTCTTTCAGATATATTTATTTTTCCAACATTTCTTCCCTGAAGTATAGTTGAACAAGAAAGAAAAGAATCAAGCTATAGAATACTATATAAATTCAACTGCAAACATGCTGCTAAGACAAATTAAAATAATACTGAAACTTCACATGACTTATTTGAAAAGGCCAGGGCAATAGACATGAGATTATGTAAACCATGTTGTCCTCCCAGTCCACATGAAAATAAAATGTTTGTATATGGATATATATATGTGTGCACATGTACCTGTGCACATGTGTGTGTTCTGTACTGCTTGTGGGCTGCTCAGGCAAGGAGGGGTAAAATAAGTCAGACAAAGGCTTTGGGGTGGAAGTTGCAGAAAGACTGCCAGGCAAAGGGGAAAATAAAGGATTAGGCAACATGGTATGTCCTGCATTTTCCATATGGTCAGAGAATGAGGAGCAGAGAGGCAGTGAAAGCAAAATGAGTTCAGGAAATGTTTGTATAAGTTAGTGAGTAACCCGTGGAAACTTCTTCCATACAAATTACCAAGGTGATTAGCGTGGAAAACACCATGAAAAGATTGCATTCACACAGATGTGATTTTCATATGAAGTTACAGTAGCTAAAATAAACAACTCCAAGAATCACTGACTTTCCTCATTTAAGAAGGACTTGTCTGGTTGTACAAGTTCACAGCAACAAGAGCACTGCCCTGATGGCTGTCAATGGTCTCCACTTGCAAGACCAGGCAACCCATTGCTTCCTCAATTATATAAGTTAATTTCAAACAACAAGACCCCAGGGATGTACTGACTGCCCCCCCAACATCCATAGGCAAGTGCAGGGTCTCCATCCCCAGTGGTGAGAGCCTCACTGAGCTGGCACAGGCCTGAGCACATACAATCCGCTCCTGAGCTACCAGCACAGTGAACAAAACATGGGAAACAGGATAGAAAATGTCTGGCTGAGCGCCCTGCCAGCCTTGTACTTACTGCTGGGCTGTGAACTGCTGGGCTGAAAGCAAGGAAAGAAACAGAGAGAAATCTCCTACACCTCCAAAGTGTCCAGTTGTCCTGCAGATAATAGGATTTGGTGTCTAATCTGCATGACCAAAAACTGATTTAGTGTCTAACCAGCCTGCTTGCCATCTCTCCAAACAAGAGCTGTACTCCTGAAGCACACCAGCACTTAGGGAACATTTTCCTGAAATACCAAATGGGTAAGAGCAAAGTGGATGAGGTGAGAGAGGAGGCAATATGTGCATGAGAGGTCTTCTCTGTGCCCTGAATTTTGCAGGTCCTCCCTGCAATCAAAACAGCCAGAGACTGATGGAAACTACCAGCATTCCGTATCCCAAATGTGTAACTGTCAGCAAGAGTCTCATCCAGTGTTTAAATGGACTAATTTCCCTAGTGGTCGCCAGAATCCAAATGCACCACAGGCAATGGAATTGCCCCATTCCCTTCTCTGATTTTTAAAGACAATTGAAAGTATCACCAAACAGCAAAAACTGTGATAACCTGCAAAGCAGTCTTATTTGACCTTGCATTTCTTGCAAAAATAAAAATCCTCTTCTGTTTGGCATAAAATGACTGCTTTTTAGGAGAGCTAATTACTTTTGGTTTCTGTTAACCATTTTGCTGGGAACATAGCACCTATTTGAAAACAGTATCTGATTGCATAACAACAATTACATGCAAATAAATTAAAACAAATTTTAATTGTGAATTTCAGGCCCATATAATTATGTTTTGAACATTAAAAGCCGGGTTTGAAAGAATGGGTACAATGCCAAGGGGCCTTTAAAAGGCCTTATTCACACCAAATAACCACAGGCTGAAAACAAAAGTCTAATTTCTGTTGTAAAGCAAACACAAAGGTTAGATTTTTGAATGCAAAATTAATATGAAGGCTTTTAATGCTACTGAAATTTTCCAGTGCTTGTTGAACTTTTGCTCCATTACTGTTTCTGCAGGTTTGGCCTGAGTTGTGCCGAAAATTTGCTGTCAGAGAAACTGAAGTTGTCGCTCACTTCAGGAACAAGACTGAAACCATCTATGGTGGAGAGAGAGAGACAGCAGGCTGCTTGCTAAATGACCAGCACTACAACAGTAATGTCTAGCATTTCATATTCAGACTAGTATGTTGACCTTTAAATAGTGACCTTTAATTAAAGTTGCAGACAGCTGTGCTGGTGATCTGGTTCTCAGTAGTTAACACTTACTGCCCCTGTTCAATTGATCACAATTTTGGCTGCTGTTATCCTCACTTTACAGTGGGCTAAGACAGCCAAGGAAAAGGACTGAAAAGCCATCTAGGCCTTAGTGAAATCCCTGGGCCTCTTTTAGTACCCATGGCAGGTGGCTTGGAACAAGGTGAACTTTAAGTTCCCTTCCTATCCAAACCATTCTATGATTCAAAGATTAGTAGGTTCTTGCTTTGGCCTCAGCCTTGGCTAGACAGGGGTATCACCTACTCTTAGGAGGATTTTGCAGCCCAACAACACCATCAGAGCCCCACCAGTGCAATGGCCAAAAGCCACAGCTGCTCTAGCACAGCCTACACCAGCCCCTGGGAGAGAGAAATGCCAAAACACCTTTTGCTGTTCCTCCCACACTGAACCATGTCAACCAGGCTGTTATGTGCACACAAAGCATACTATTAAACTGCAGGGTAAAACATTCATGGGGTTGTATGAAACTTTTAGGTGATTTACATTGGACTGGCAATGTGTACTTGCACTGAGAAAGTTATAGAGAATAAATAATAATATGTGTAACTAAGGATCAAAAATTACACAGACATCACTATCATAGAATAGTTGGAGTTTGAATGGACATTTAAAGGTCATCTACACCCCCTGTGATGAGTAGGGACACCTTCCACTGGACCAGGTTGCTCAAAGCCTCATCCAGCCTGGTCTTGAACACTTCCAGGAATGGGGCATCTACCACTTCTCTGGGCAACCTGTTTCAGTGCCTCATCGCCCTCACAGTAAAGAATTTCTTCCTAATATCTAATCTAAACATACCCTCTTTTGGTTTAAAGCAATTTCTCCTTGTCCTATCATTACAGGCCCTTGTAAAAAGGCCCTCTTCAGCTTTCTTGTAGGCCCATTTAGGTACTGGAAGGTTGCAATATGGTCTCACCAGAACCTTCTCTTCTCCAGGCTGAACAGCCCCAACTCTCTCAGTCTGTCTTCACAGGAGATGTGCTCCAGCTCTCTGATCACTGTTGTGGTCCTCCTCTAGACCCGTCCCAACAGGACCATATCTGTATACTGACATATACAGAGACAGACAGACGGACAGACAGACAGAGATATGTCAATATACATCTCTGACTTAAAATTCAGTCGCTGAAAAAATGCACAAATTATTTTGAGTTAGGAAAATAAACATTTTGATGGTAAAGAAAGATTACCATTAAATCCTAACATTTCAACTAATGTATGGTTTATTAAAGCTTTTGAACATCTGGAACACTGCCAAAAAAGCAATCTTAGGACAAAAAAACAAAAGCAAAGATAAATCTAACTGTACAAGCAGTACCATAGCTTGGAAGGAATACAGAAAATACACATATTTCTGCATCTCATAGCCAGGTTGCAGTTAGTAAACTTCTGAATTTTAAAATAATTTTTTTAACCTAATACTAAAACCCCTCTCATGCTGATGACTGCCTCCCTAGCTCAGTCTTCAGTCTCAAACGGCATCAAATGCTGATTCTTTTCCCTCCTCCAGAGACCTTTTCCACTAGGACCTTTTATATTATCTTCCTACTTAGTTTCAGTGTCCCTTAATACCACTCACCTTGTTTCCCCCATTTACCCTTTTTACTCTCTTTGTTTCCTATGCTCACTCCGAGCTTCACACTTTCTCTTCTGCCCATCATGGTGTCCCCACTTACAACTACAAAACAACCTCCAGAACTATTTTTTTTTAAATCCTTTTTTAATCCCTGGTTTTTAGACAATAAATCTCAACTACCTCCCCTTCAATCTCTGTTAGTATTTCTTCTCATGCGTTAACTTTCGGGTTAAGCAGGCTGTTTTCCCAGCCTCCATTACAGCCTCTTTTATGGTGTAATGTGTCTTTTAATTATCTATATGAAAGAATCTACATCTCAAGGAAGACTGAAATGAACTAATTTTTAAAGTTTGTGCAGATAGCTATCTCATATATACTAAAATGTACTGTTGCCTAACGTCTAGAAAGACATATGGACTTTGATCACAAAGCAGAACCAGTAAAAAGCACAACAGCCTCATTTCATTGCCTTACTTAATGAAGTGTAAAAAACAAACTGACAGCACAACAAAGAGAAGAGAATAACTGATTTTAAAATGTATTCCAAAGGTGACATTTGTAATCCAATTAAGGAAAATATTGGAAATTGTTTGGGCTTTTTCCTGACCATGGAATTTCACTGTTGTTGATGCTGGATCTTCCCTTCTGAGTGGTAAAATTTCTGTAGGAATCTGTTCAGCTCTTGCACTGCTTTTTTACACCCATATTTCTCAGCAAAAGAGATCTGTGTTTTACAGGTACTGGTCTATCTTAGCAGGACGGTGTGTGGCTCTTACAGACCACACGTTACATGACAGTGGCTGTCATAATTTGAATGCAGCATTAACAATAGTGACTAAGCCAAGCACTGAAAACTGACCATTGGCGCCATGCAGACGAGATTCTGACACCCTGTAGCCTCCTAGTGCTTCTGTATTTGTGCCAAGAAACAGGGATCACTGCCAAAATTCTGTGATGTGCAAGAACTGGCCAATGTGCTCCTCTTAACACAGTTGTTTTCACTCGCTGTGTGTGGAAGGGGGTCATAAATTTCTATCCTAAGAAACCACAGAAAAGCAGAGTGCCTCACAAAGATTTGTTGCTGATGATGCAGCATTGCCGCTAGGTATGATTTTTGCACATCTAGTTTTAACTGGGAACTGTTGAAGACCCTGATTAATGTTGTGGGCAATAAGAGGGACAAAGCATGGGCAGGAATGTGGATGGGAAAGAGCAAAGGGGCCAAGGGACCATGGGAACACCAGTGTCAGTGCTGGTTGATTGACACCCCTGCTGATGGTGGAAAGCAGCATCCCAGATGAGCAGTTTCTGATGGGCAGCTCACATCAGGTGCTCACTGTGTACTACAATGGCCTTTGTTTTAACAGTCACAGACACATCTCCAGGTACTCAGTCCTGACATCCTCTCTTTGCTGAAACCCTTGCATGTAATCAGCATTTCCATGGTACTGTTACTACCTGGTTTTACTGGTTCAAATAATTATTTAGTGATAGAGGTAATTAAAATACTCCAACCAGTGATGATATCTGCATGAATTAATAACCATCATTAGCTGATTTAACCCATGAGGTCTTCTTTCCTCCTCAGATGGCACTGAGGTCAGTGGGTCAGCTTCAAAATGCAGATGTATTACTGTTGGGTGACACAGCTGCTGTCGTGGATCCTACACACCAGGGATATGTCAGAGACAGAGAGATCCATCCAGAGCTGATGGAAACTCACTTTGGTGGCAGGAGCTAGTGCTGCCTCACCTGTAGGTAATATCTGCTGGAGAAAGGCACCACAAATGCAGTGCTGCCTGCTGGTTCACCACAAGGGATCAGACTGACAACTGCTATGTACCAAACCAGGAGCTCTGCACACTGGGAACAGTTCTCAGCCACAGGTCTCCCTTGGCAAGATGCCTGCAGCCAGAATACCCTTGCTTTTTGGGCAGAGCCTGCTGTACATGTTTAGTTTTCAGGCAAAGGAAACAGAGGAGGGCTGTAGCTTATGGCTGGCTCCTGCTGCTGCTACCACATTCAGTCTTAGCACTAAGGTGGTGATCAGTGTCACCTATTCCTCTTCAACAGACGGTTAATGAAGCACAATCACATTTATGGAGAGTCCTGCCTTTCTCCCACCAGGAAACTCAATGTAAGATGAGGTATACCTACCCTTTCCTTTTCTGCTCTGGGAAAAAACAGGTTTCACAGCAGGCTCATATTCTCCCAAATGACACGGGCTTGTCATTGGCGTTACAGTCAGTTGCCAAGTAGCAGTCCAATGCTCATGTTTTGTTGATGAGAACAAAATCCCACCAAGCCCCTCTGCAGACAGTCAGGGTAATGGAAGCATTGCTGGCTGCAAGGAGACATGCTAGAAAGTTACCAGCCCAACTACACTCAGTAGCTTATTCCCCTTCAGGCTGGGTTGGTTTTCTGCCAAATTTTCTACTCCCTCTCCCTCGATCTGATGTTCCTAGCCTGGGAAAGGTGAAGTATCGTTGCTGGTAGGGGGAGGGACACCAAAGACACAATTATTTCCAGCAAGTATGGGCAGGTTGCTAGCTGTACTGCTGACCATCCTCTAGCTGTTTCTGTGGAATCTGAAATGCTTTTCCTTTGATGTAAGGATGCCAGGAACTTCATGCAATGGCAACACGATGCAACTTGGAAACAATCCACCGTCTTCTTTCTCACAACAGTTAGCAGGGAGCTCTGGCACAAGACTGCCAGTGGCTCTGATGAAGGTTGCCTGCAGGTGATGTAACGCCCTGGCATGAGTCGCCTTTGAGCTTCCTCTTATCAGGACAAGATGCTACATGCAGAGGTGCTGGTGAGCTGGAGAAGGGTTTAGAGTCCTAACCATTACTGGGAAAGGGGACATTGGGACTCTTTTTTTTTTTTTTTTGGCCCAACCACTGCTTTTTCACATTATGGATTTGGCGAGATCGCCATCTGCTATCCAGGTAACTCCCTCAGCAGCCTGATGGAGCTGGGAAGTTTCCAAAAACAGAGTCAGACCACTTCACCTTGCTATCCCCTCTGTGCCTGCTATCTAATAGTGTACACATTTCCCTGCCCTCCTCAAAATCAGTAATAGTATTATTGGAACAAACTGTGTGGGTCCTCAAATTTTGTCTTACACTAGTGATAGATACCCTGTCAGTCAGCAACAGAACTTCTACATGGCTGAGATTACTGAAGCTCTTGCCTGCAGGGTTTTCCATGGCACAACACAAGGGACAATCTGGCCTTATGAGCATATGGTGAATAAATCGAGCTTTATTAAAGAAATCAATACTTTCAGCCTAAATTATGCCTCCTGCCAGGCAGGTGACATCATTACTAGTCTAGGTATTAGTGTTCTGCTGAGCTGGCATCTGAAATAGAGCTCATGTTTTGCTAGCCTTTTCAGAAACCTCTATTCAAAACCTCAGAATTCAGTATAGTAACTTCAATGTTTTGCTGGGGTTTTACAGTGCTGTCATGTGATCACTGTATCACCAGCACCCTACGCTGTGCTTTACCTCACTAAATGTATTTAGGATTAGATGCAAACAGTGTGTTTCTTTCACTTAGATAAACCTCATATCAGGCTGAAGTGTTGCATGCAAGACCCTGGGAACAAATTAATCCATCTTCCTGGGAGACCAAAAACACATTGCGTCCCAAAACTTTTGCTGAGCTGAAGAGAAATCTGAGAGCCTGTGAGTCAAAGACCAGACTCCTTAAAATCCTACTAGTACTAATACTTCCAACAATGGGCAGCTCCACAGCTGCTTCCGTTTCTGCTTGGAGCCCCTAAAGATAAGTAAAATAATTTATAAATGTGACCAATAATAAATAAATCAATAGTCTTAGAAAGCACAGTCTTCTTTCTCATCCTGAGTGTTACTTTGGACACAAAGAGCTGATTAAAAAACCAAAAAAACTGAAACAAAACAAAACACAGCTCTGGTAAACTCAAGAATTGTCTGCCATATTTTCATTAATTTGTGCAAACTTCATTGATTTATCATTGTCATATTTTTAGTAGAATAAATGTACAATACTCCTGAGATACATGAACGGTTTAGATAAGGAAATCAGCTAAACAACATATTTCCTACTAAGATAGAACAAATCTGGGTAAAATGCTGGGCACAAATTAATTTTTCACTATCTGATATTGTGTATGTCACTTGAATGTCTCTTTTACTAGGAGAAAGTTAGGGGCATGGCCAGTGAGAAATTAACCAAGGGACCACAGGGACCACAGTGACCTTGCAGGCTGATAAACAATAAACTCTAATGCTAGCTTCAAAACACCTTTCATGATAGGAAAAATAGCTAAAATCATGCTCTTCCACAAACATAATTAAGAGAGTTCTATCAGTTGTAGCAGTATTTGGATAACACTAGGTCTGTCAAACACAGTGTCAAAATATGACTACTCCCTGTAAAGTAACATCTAGAATAACTAGAATAAACTTTCATAAAATGATAGCAAGGATTACCAGCAGAGCAAGCAGATTGACTCTGCCATAAGCAGACATGTGACCATGCTTACAAGATCAAACAAGGATAAGATAATCTCAGGTGAGTGGAAGGTATTTAGTGAATGTAAAAGGCCTGAGTACACTGACGTGTGACAAGTCTTTGAGAACTAGGTCAGACAAGCTAATGATTTTCTTAGCTCTCCAAAACATGGAAAACAACTTTTGCATAAAATTATGGCATAGCTAAAACTTTGAGAATTATTTTTTTGAGGCAATGAACATGCTTTGAGTCAATTTTACAAGTGAAAGGACAACTAGTTTTGTGTAGAGCCTGTGGGCTTTCCCATGGCCGAGGAAGCAGAAGAACAGAGAGGCAAACACCCTTGGTCAGAGAGCTGCCAAATGAGCAAGGGAAAACAATGGGAGCTGCTAATACACTTGAACACTGCTTCTCAGAAATAAACTGTCCTAATTATGATCTGCTGAGCTCAAAATGACAGAAGCCAGACAAAAAGTTGGCAGGCCCAGCTGCCACAGTGGTTAGGTGGGAGCTCCTCCTCAGGCCAGCGAGAAGAGGCATCATGTAAAATTTTCAGGCAAATGAGTCAGAAAGAGGAATTTATGGCAGGTGTTAGGCAGGAACACAGGGAAGGATAGGGTCAGGAGGATGGCAAGAAGGGTGGAGGGGGCATTGGGGCTGCTCGGTCAATGGCAGGGGTATTCAGGGCGACAGGATGAGGACTGCAGGACAGCAAGGAGGAATGCAGCAGGGTTGGATTCAAGCTTTATCTTAAAGATGTGTTTCCTGTGCCCTCAGGAAAGACAGGCAGAGAAAAACAGATCTGCTGAGGAAATAGAATAAGTATGCTTACAAAGACAATAACTATGTATCTATAGATAATAAATATACATACTTATATTTATAAAATGTATTGATAGAAATAGTTTTTATCAATAAAAATAAAGTATGTGGTGAAAGTTTTAATTTTTGCTTGTATTTTCCTTTGTTACTTGGTATTATTCCCAAGTGTTGGAGTAACGTATGCCTTAATATTGTTCCCATAGTAATGAACTTAATGATATATTTATGTCCAATGCTCACAGTTATTCTCTTTCTGACAGACTAAGTACTAAACAGGAGAAAATTAAATATTAGATGTCAGATTGTCTTCTAGCTCACTCAACACTGCCTCAACACTGAAGAGTGTTTTATTTTGTACCAGCATGGGCCCTTAGTCACAGAGAGAATTTCCTTTTTTTGAGTACAGTCAGACCTCACTAGGACTGCAATGCTTCTCTCTTCCCTTTATGATCTCTGCTGTTTATTTTTTATAGTCTGTAGGAAATGTTATCAAAAGGGAAAATCTCACAACTTTGGAGGCTACCTGAGGAGACATGGTAAATAACTTCGCAGCATCACACTCAGTTCCAGCAGGGTTGGGAGCAGGACAGGTTGGACAAGAGAGCACAGGCATTTCATGCAGTAAATGGAGTCAGCTTGCTCTGACTCATAAGGCTATTACTTTTCTGACTTCAAGAGATCCTCTCCCTTCATGTAACCTCCAATTCAAGAAACAACGTTGCTAATACTTCTGCTTCTCACAGTGCTTGCTTCCCTCAAAACCTACACTAAAACTTTTGCTATGATGCTTGAGGTCAGACTCTTGGTCTTGTTCAGAGCGAACACCACCTTGTTCCACAGGAACCAATACTGGCCTCACTTATGGAGCAGGATGCACAACAATCATGCACAATCTGGTCATTCAGGATTCATTGCAAATAGAAAATTATAAATGGGAAGGGAAACGTCTCAGTGAGTTGCAGCTGCAGCACACAGGTTGCAGCACACTGGAAGAACATTTTAAGGGGAGAGGACAGCTAACTTTTTTCATTTGCAGGCCTGATGTGGAGGTAATTTTTAGTCTCACAAGTAATTTGGCCCCATATACCAGCCGCTGGACAAGGCAGGTTGCATGTCACCGAGCCTGCACCCACAGCCCCACAGGACCTATTTCACACCCAACCTGCAGACAGCCCATCTCACCGTACTGTGCTGGCACTAGAGGGGTCTGTTGTGAGGTGCTGAGGAGGCAGCTCCTGCTGCTGAAACAGAGCAACCTAGCACTCCTACAGGCAACAAGTAGGTGACTTGGTACTGGATTAAATAGAGGGGATAAACCTGCATATCCCTCCAGACACGAGGAGCCCTGTGCGTAACCCTGAACCGACCCAACCAGCACACAAGAGCCCTGGGAAACTGGGAGACGGGGGACGCTTTTAAAAAGCAGCTCAAGCCCTGTGCTTTTTTCTCCAGCCGGAGCTGGCTGGTGCGGACCGCACTAATTGCCGGCCTTCTGTGAAAACTGCTAAGGCCCTCCCTAATGAGTCCCCTCTGCAGCAGCGGTGCAGCGGGAGCTACGCTGCCGGCTCCCTGCAGGTTCCCACGGCCCCAGCCCGCTCCTCACATCCAGTGACCCTCTCTCCGAGGGTTCCGGGGTATCACGGTGCTTGCAAGAAGTTTAAAATGTACAGCAAAATCCCCCCAAACGGGTAAAACCCCGGGCTGGGGTCCTGCCGTCCGAGGCTGCAGCTCGCAGGTCTCCCGCCTCTCGGCCCCGCCCCGGGGTGGCCACGGCAGGGGCGACCCCCTGTGCCCCCCGCACCGGGATGCCCCGGCGGTGGGGTGAGAGCTGCGGGGCCGGGGCGGGGCCGGGGCCTGGGCCGGGCAGAGCCCCACAGAGCCCCGCATGGCTCCGCCCCGGCTCTTTAAGGCGTCGCGCCGGGCTGAGCCGCGCCGGGCTGAGGGGAACCGAGCCGTGCGGTGAGTGCGGGGCTGGGCGGCGGGAGGGCGCGGAGTGCGGGGGCTGGGCCAGACCCCGACCCCTCTCCCGGCGCAAGGCAGGGGGTGGGAGAGCGGCACAACCCGACCCGGTGCCGCAGGGAGGGAAGCGGTGGGCGGGGGGCGATGCTCGCCCCGTCCGTGCTGCTTGGCTTGTGATGATGGAGCTGCCACGCAGATGGCTTGGCCGGCTGGCCGCCGAAACAGCCGTGCTGGATAACTGGGTAGCCTGGAATTCCTCAGCGTCTGTCTTGGCATGGCTTAGGTCCCTTGTATATAGAGCTGCTGTTAAAAAACGGGTTGGAAAGGACTTGTCGGCTTGTCCGAATAACGCGTTCTCCTCTTGGCTGGGTACAAGTAGCTGCCAACAAACCTGCAGCCCACAGTCAGAATTATTGGTGCTGGTATTGAGGGCAGCTGGATGTTTAATTACTGCTCATGAGCTCCACAGAGGCCTGCCTGAACTAGCCGAAAAGACTTGGGGGAGCGGGAAAGGCTCAAGGCAGGACTCGAGGTCTGAATCTGCAACCTGCGGAGCTCTAGAAGGATATCTGGGCAGCATGAGGGGCAGCATGAGGCTGAGAGAGTGGCTTGTGGGCAGGAGGACAGGCTTGTGCACAGTCCTGCATTAGAGCTGCTTCAAGCCCTGTTCCCCTGAGATGCCTCCTGGGCACCGCTGCCATAAGGGCAGCTCTTGCTGTTGGGTAATTGAGAAAATATCACCATTCTTCCCGTGTAAGCCGTCATGGGAACATCATGGGGAGGCTAAATGGAAATATCTTCTGGGGAGGACACTACGCTCACCTTGAAGTAATGACTTGAGTTCCTGTTTGTTTTTCATTTGATGAATTCCCAGAATCCTTAGCAGAAGATTTGAGTCCGCTAATGTTGCTGGGCTGTCTAATATTTTCTTCTTGGGAAGAAAGGGTGGAGCTGCACCCTGTGTTGCCCAATATTACATGGGAAATCTGGGGCAAAGCTAGAAACCTGATTCAGGTACTTGGCTCTAGCGTGAGTGAAAATGGTTGTTTGCTAACAGAATTATTAAAATAATTTAGGTTCAAATAAATGCACAGAAGAACATGAATGGGAATGGTGAGAGGAAAAGACAGAAGTAGTTCTTGTACCAAATACCATTTATGTTTTGGAAAGCATACAGAGTGGAAAGGAATCTCTTCTCTTTTTTTTTTTTTTTTTCTTTTTTCCCCCAGTCCATGCATTCCTTTTCCAAAGCTCTGTGCAGCCTATATTCCCTCTAACTAAGGACCCTCTTTGCCATGATTGATGTCAGCTGCTGTGCAGTAGCACAGCCAAGCACTTGAATAAAAGAAATGGAATCTTCATTTTTAGACTCGACCGTTGTGCCAAGAATGACAAAAGCAAAGTGGGAAATGTCATAAAACTAATTTTATGAGCTCAGTCAGGGTATTAGTGCTAAACCATGGAGCAGTAATAATGCTAATCCTGTGGAAGTATTAAACAAAGGGCTATCTCAGTAATTGGTGTCAGTGTACAAGTGGCACTGCTCAGCCACTCTGATGAAGTTTCCTAAGCTATTTCTTAGGAATGTACCTAAGATGCCCCAATTTAGGTTAATACCTGATCTTGTTTTCCCACATGCCATGAATGGCTGTCTGCTTGTCTTGGACAAAGGTCTTGTAGCAGCTACCTGGCAGCAGGTCTTGGGAACCATGCAACCTACCCTGCATTCCTTACACTGCTGAACTTCTGGTCATGCTGCTGGAACAGCAGGCTTGTTTTACCAAGTAATATGGGCCACCCAATTCAGGCTTAGCCACAACTGCTGCTCTCAGTTGTGATTTGTGAGTTTGCTCTACCTTGCCTGGAGAGCACAAGATGCCTCGCACTGCGCTGAGGCCTGTCCCACACGTTGGTGAGAAGAGCCCCATAAAGAAAGGGGACCTTGAAGCAAACTGCTCCTGTCTGGCTCCATGTGGTGGTGCTTCCAGTTCCTCTCTGTTGGCCAGGGAGACAACTGGAGATTGGTAGTCCTCTGCTTCTGGCTCGGAGGGATGAGCAGCAAAGCTGACACAAGGCAGCAGGTTGTGGGCATTGTGGGGGGATGCTGTTGTATGGATCTTCTCCTTGTCTGGCCGACATAGTGGAGCTTCTAAGGGTAACTGAAGGTGAGTTTTGCAGAAGAATTGTCAGAAGCTCCCAAGAAATCCCTCCCTGATAGTTGACCTTGTACTGCAGTGCTGCCGTGGGGAGTCTGCAGGAAGGGAATGGTACTGCTGGTGGGGTGGGGTGGGGTAGCAGGAGGTGCCCTCTGGACTTCCAAAGGCCATGGTTCTCTCCCAGAAATCCTGTCTGAAACAAGGGTCAGTGAGGAGCAGTGAGGGTGATGAGTCCTAAGCAGATAGTTTAAGCCCACTGAATCAGTCACCCTGTCTCTGGCTGCTGTTGGCCCCTCTGCTCAGGAGAGGTGGTCCTTTGGTGGTGAGCTGCAGGAGAGCAAATCAGCATTAACCAGCAGTCACAAGTCAAGGGCAGTTCAGGGGTGACAAGGACATAAGTCTTCAACAAACACTGCTGTGTTATCTCAGGGTGGTGGTGGGAGGAGGAAAGCCCCAGAAAAGCCAAAAGTGGTGGGCAGTGCTTGGCTTTGGTACTTTAACCCAGGGTGGTTAACAGAAGGAGCAGGAGGAGCTCCCAGACAAGCTGGGTGGGAACTGCTGGTGGTGGTGTTGGGAGTGCAGGGGAGCTGGGAACAGGGCAGCTCAGCTTGAGATAGGACAGTCACTGCTTCTGGCTTAATATAGGAGACTGTCCCCAGGGCTGCCTATTCACATGATGGGTGAGGTGCCTGTCCCTCCTTACTAGCCATCAGAGTCCATTGCAAGTAATGTGTGAGAGGGAGTTTTACTTCCTTTTAAAGCAGCTGTGGCTCCTTGAGTGCTTTGGTTTGGTTCATATACCTGACTGGTAAAGGTGCAGTTCATGTAATAGTGGTGGAGTCCTGGGGAAATAATCCCCCTTAAACTTCTTTGAAGTGCAGGTGTGATATCAAAGGAGTTCAGGCTGTTCCTACAGCCCTAATAAGTGGTTTTCTGGTGAGGTGAACTTTGGCTTGTACCACATCCCAAATGACAGGCCCTGCAGTCAAACAAAATACCATTGTTGGCACAATTGGTTTGCTTCTATCAAATGAGAGGCCCAGCATTAATGAAGCATGCATAGAAACTGAAATTATATCCGTCGGGGGGGGGGGGGGCATTTTTTTAAGGTACAGTAAAGCCCTTGTGCACAAAACTGTAATTTGTGCATATCCAATTTATTTAACTTTTAGAATTCCCAGGCAGTGACAGAGGACACGTCCTATGAAGACTGTGTCTCTGTTTTTCTTGCTATTCAGCAGCAAAGGTCTCTGTTCCCTTTGCCAGTTCATCTGCTTTTACGAATAGCCGTAGAGAGCCCGCCTAAGCCTTTAAGTCTGGTCTGGGATCTGAAGAGCTGGGAAGTTGAGCTGATCCCAAAAACTTTGCATTCAGTGGAAGGTCACATCTTTAAACAGTTGGTGAAATCAAAGGGTTGTGCTCTGACAGACAAACTTCACAGATCTGGTTTAAAGGAGCCTGTAACACCAGCTGTCCTGGGGCCAGGGTGGTGGAGGACACTGTGTTTAACAAACCTCTCCCCTTCTCCCCTCCTGCCTGGCTGGGCACGCAGAACCACCATGCCGAACTGGGGAGGTGGCAACAAATGTGGTGCCTGTGGCCGCACCGTCTACCATGCCGAGGAGGTGCAGTGTGATGGGAGGAGCTTCCACCGGTGCTGCTTCCTCTGCAGTAAGTATTGCCCTCTGAAAACTCTCCTGGCAATGGCTGGGGGGATCACAGCAGCAAGGTGCTGGTCCACAGGAGATATCCCAGGCTCAGCTGGCACCCATGATGCACTGGGGATGGCAGTGGCCAGGGATGGCTTTGTCTAACCTCTCAGGCTTGATTCCTGCTTCCCCACATGCTTCTTGGGGCTGGCAGTCCCAAAGGGAGAGCTTGTCCCCTGGAGAGGTGTTATCCTACCTATTTAGTGTGTAAGGGGTGGGATGCACCTCTCAGAGCAGAGCACGTCATGATTTTCTCTTCCATTTGCACTCTTGCCAACCTTTTCCTTAGGAGTCTTAGGGGTTCTTTAGGTTGGAAACCTGGCTTAAGTGTTGCTCATGCAGAGGAAGAAGCCCAGTGGCAGAGCCCCATTTGCACTGATCTGACTCAGCTGAGCTTCTCCTGGTGGTCCTGGGCTGGCAGTAGCTGAAGGAACAGTTATCAAACTGCTGCCCTGGAGTCCTGCACAGACCAGGACACCAGCGTGCTTGAGCACAGCTAAGTTGTTGATGCTTGAGCACAGCTTTAGCACAGCCAAAAGCCTAAACTTTCTTGGCACAGGGGCCTGTGGTTTATTTCAGATGAAAGGAGTCCAAAGCATTATTTTCCAGTCCAACCAACAAGCCTAGTGAGGCATTGAAAATCTCTTTCTCTGCTGAAAAGACCTCTGCTTAGATGAAGGGAACAAAGGGTCCCTGTGAATTGGAGACTCCTACTTTGCAAACAGACAGCCTGTCTGTCTGAGTCAGAGAATTTTACCTTATTGAAAGCATGAGGTCCTGTTTTGCCCCACTTGTTGATGATCAATACGTGTGGGCAGAGCTAGGGTTTATCCCTCTTCATATAAGCTGCAGCTAAAACTGGCCCCCTCGAGCAAGTTCACTGTTAACCTGCTGCCTAATGTCAGCATGCTGTGCTGACATTGAGAGCCTTGGCACACCTATGGTCCTTTCCCTTAGCTCTACAGTGGTCACAAAACCCAAGGATTAGATATCTTGGCTGCCTCATTTTAAGCCTTTTATGGGAGTTACTATTAAAAGAAACCTGGAACTTGAAGTCAAACAATGGCTCTACTGTGTCTGAATATATGCTTTTCCTTAGTGCATAGTTCTGTTGGGGTTAAAGTCTGTAGACTTAACAAACACGGATTAGTTGATTTACTTTATTTGTGTTTTATAAAAAGAACCTTGGAGCTAATGTGCCATAAGCAAAGGTCACCCAGTGTTTTGAAGACATTAAAATTCTTTTTAAACAAAAAAATAATAAGGCCTTTTCTTTTTTTTTCCTTCCCAAATTCTTTATCATGGGCATAATGCTGTTGCGAATGGACAGAGCATGCAGTTGGCATACAAAAGGGGGTTTAAGAAGGAAATAGTTCTCCGTTCCACTGTAACCTTGAGTAGAGTGCTTGCATTGTGCTGAAGGACAATGTAACAATGCCAGAAAAGCACAGCCCCTCCGGTGACAGCTGTGAACCAGCCCCAGCTCTGCCCCAAGCAGAACTGAGGTGGTGAGGGGTGGGGGGAAACCTTGAAAGTTTGTTGTTTTTTATCCCAGTCCCACCCTGGCCAAAAGGGCAGGACAGGGGCTCTTCTGTACTGATAGGCTTTTGCTTCATGCTGTAGGGCATCTGTCAAGGGAAACTGCTGACTGCCCTCTCTGGATTTCTGAGCAGCCTTGTTCATCAAACCACAGCAAGTTTCCAGGCTTTTAAATGTCAGGGTCATGAGGATGTGGGAGGGAATACAACTCTTTACAGGGCTAAGCATAATTCATGAATTGAAAGGGCAACTGACTCCCTCTAATCTCTGGTGGTCCCACAGCCTAATGGGAACGACTGTGGACAGGGAAACCCATAACATCACTTCTCACTTGGTATTTGGCTTACTATGTGTGTGCTGATGGAAATGGTCCCTTAAGGCAGTTTAACCCCTTTTTTTTTTCCTCCAGTGGTCTGCCGGAAAAACTTGGACAGCACAACTGTAGCGATTCATGATGCTGAAGTTTACTGCAAATCTTGCTATGGGAAAAAGTATGGCCCAAAAGGTTATGGATATGGCCAAGGGGCAGGCACGCTGAACATGGACAGGGGAGAGCGACTAGGCATCAAGCCTGAGAGGTGACTGAACTGGGCTGGGGGGGTGCATGGCCCTTGTCCTTTAGTACTGTTTTCAGAGGAGTCTTTTAGGCTGGGTTTTTTTTCAGTTCATGTTGGTTGGAATAGAAATGCTACAAAATACCCCAGTATAGCTGAATGCGGGGCATTGAACCTACGCTGCACAAAGCTCCCACTGGTGACCTTGTGAGAAGGAACAGTGCAAGCAAGGATGCACTGTGTGGCTGTGCATGAGCCATAGGGGGACTGGATTATGGAGCTGCTGATGAGCCCACAGAGGTGACTGTGGGTCTCGAGTTGCTCTCCTAAATAAGCTGGAAATGCAAATGTTCAACAGGTTCTGGCTGGGCTGGATTTGGACAGCTGAGAATCTGGGGCTACAAGGAAAATGATTTTTTAATTGGCAAATGAAGAACCATTTATGCTTAATTATAGCCAAAACCAAAAGGCCCATGAACATTCCTAGTCTGATTAAGTTCTTGCTGTAAAGCGAAGCATGTGGAACGAAGCTGAGGTATGCCTTACAGCTTGCTCTGTGCAAGTTCCCAAATTATTGCTTAGCGTTTATGTGATGCCTGCTCTCCAGCCAGATTCAGTGATCTGTTCAGGTTTCAGATTATGAACAGTGGACAGGAATTTAACAGAATTCTTTCTAGCTTACTATCTGAAAAATCCATATCCTGATGCAGAATTCAGCACATCTAGATAAGTGGAAAGGGGAAGGCTCCTCAGAAATCTAGCCTTTACAGGAACTTCTTTTTATCCTTTGAAGCATGGCCTTTCTCTTTTTGCTGTTATGGCTTTGGTTTTTCTCCTTGCCAGGTGTAATTGGATAGCCTTGCTGCTAACTTACTTCTTCAGTTTTGCAAAAGTTCTGTACCTTGTGTTGGACTCTGCTCTGTTCATGTTGCTAAGAGAGCAAGAGGTCATTTAGTAAAAGAGTAGAGACAATGAGCGTCCTGTTTCTTTCAGCACGCCTTCTCCTCACCGGCCCACCACAAATCCAAACCCTTCAAAGTTTGCTCAGAAGTTTGGAGGGGCAGAGAAGTGCTCAAGGTGTGGTGACTCTGTTTATGCAGCAGAGAAAGTAATAGGAGCTGGAAAGGTAAGGAACTGCATGTGCTGTTTTGTACCTGCTATGTGGATTTTCAAGTGAGCAAGGTGTGAGATGTGGGTCCCAGTAGGGAACTGGGAACTGCAAGGCAGTTACCTTAAAATTGCATTTCTTAGCATTGGTAACAGTCAAATCAATCAACTGAGTTGAACAAAAAGCACTAGAAATTCAGGTTGATGAGTGATCACCTTAGATTTCAGAGGTGAAGGTTCAGTACTGTTATTGTTTGGTTTGACCTTGGCAAAATGCCAGGTCTTTTACAGCTGCACAGAGTTTGAGCAAAGAAGTAAAGGGAAAAAAAAAAACCTTTAAAACTGAAACTGATATGTATACATATATTTACACAAATTTACAACATATATATGTATAAATATAAAAGACAAACCAACAATAACTTTATGAAACTTCTTTCTTAACAACACACAAACTCTACTACTCAGAACTTCAGAGAAAACACACCCTAAAGAGAGGGAAAGAGCAACCTAAACAAAACAAAAGTATTTTATTTCTCAAAGACTAAAGCTGCTATGGATATTTTGGCACAGGAGCAGTGAGGCCTGTTGCTTAGAAAGCAGCAACACTGTGTTTTCTCACATTACACTAGGGGAGAAGAAGGGGCATCTCCACTAGTTTTATACTTAACCTGAAGTCATATGATATGAAATACCTAACTGGTTGCTTAAGTCAGATGATACTTGTCCTTCTGGACTTATGGAGAGCTCTCTGGCCCAAAACTGAGGCTTGCTGAATCTGGCTTTGGGCCTAACTGAAGTAAGGCTTTAATTTAAGGGGTTTTTTTGCGGTTTATCAAACCCATCACAAGTACCATCTCATGCCAAACTTGAAGCAGACTGCAGAAGCCCTCTTGCCCAGAAGAGGGAATGGTCTTGTGGGGTGTGCAGCTTGTGAGAGACGCTGAATGTTTCAGCAGAAAGGGGATGTTTTCTGAAAATACGGTGCAAAAGCGGATGTCAGGCTGCCAGCTGTCTGACTCAGTCGCTACAGAGAGGATGCTGTGTGGAATTTGGAGCTATGGGCCACTCACAGAAATGCAGATTCTCTTGTCTGCTACTGGTGGTGTAACTGGTTTTTATTGCACAAGTCATATATAAACAACGCTGATGAAGATCTCCCAAGTTCATGTGGGTTTTTACCAACTCAGGCATCCTGTGTATTTATACTACCTTTTTTATTTTTTCCCTAGCCATGGCACAAAAACTGCTTTCGATGTGCCAAGTGTGGAAAAAGCCTAGAATCTACAACCCTAACTGAAAAGGAGGGAGAAATCTATTGTAAAGGTGAGGAAGGAAACAAAGGTCATTTGTTTGTGGTTCAAGGTAATATGTTACAAGAGCAGATGGTCAGTTTATTCCTCATATAAGAAACTTTCAGGATCATGTCAAGATGGAAGTGCTCTGCAAGTTATAGGAATAGAGCTGAAAAATGAAATAAATATTACTGAAGCTGCTGATGTAGCTGACATGTGCATCAAGCAAAACATCACATGCTGAGAGATGCAGCAGCCTGTGCCCTGTGCCTGGGTCAGAGGGATCGGAGTAAGGAAACAAGCCAGCAGGCATCCTGCCGTGCCTTCTTGGATGGTATGGTGGATATAAACTTCATATGCAATATATTAAATACCGTGATTTGATGACAACAGATGCCTTAACAGATACTGAGCCACAGAACCAATGTGTGAGTTGCTTTCAGAGAGCAGGTTGGGAGCTACACAGACTGAACAGCCCTGGCTACTGAGTTCAAACAGGGCAGTTAATGCGGCTTAGCAAAATGTTTTCAAGCTTTGCTTCCTGTGGGGATGTTCTAGTGGCTAAGGGGAAGCAGCTGAGGGGCTTAGCCTAGATGGTGCTGTTCTTTAATTAACATGTCAGAAGACTCGGCTACTCCATGTTCATCCTTCTTGCAGGTTGTTACGCAAAGAACTTTGGCCCCAAGGGATTTGGGTACGGCCAGGGAGCAGGTGCCCTTGTTCACGCCCAGTGAGGGGGCTACAAACCCGTGACAGCTCTGTGGAGATCCTGGTAGAAGTGAACCAAGAGTTTCCTAAATGTTACTAACTACTGTGAAACAGATACTAGTTACTCTAGTAACATACATTCTGCAGATGATTTTTAAAAATCCACACACTGCTTTTTTTTCCTTGCTTTGTGTATCGCACTGTAACACCTTTAATACTGAGTATCAATTCAATAAAGCTTTGGTTGTTGATATACCCTAAAGCCAAGTGTTGCCTGCTTTGTCAGCCATGAAGGGGGAGGGGAGTGTTGCTGTGGTACTTCAGGGGTGGAGATCCAATGCTTACAGACCTGGTGCAGACCTTGGCTGAAAGCTGGACATACATAGCAGTGGTCATGGCCTTCAGAGGTGAATGCCTGTCCTCCAGTATCACACCATTATACACACATGCAAGGCCACCAGCTGCTCCCAGCACAGAAGTGGTAAATCTTAATTTACTGCTCTGTAGAGTGACACAGCTCTGACAGTGATAGATAAGGGGTAGCTGGGTGGCTAAATGGCTGCCTCCTCTGCCACAGAGGCTCTAGCAAATGTAAAACACACCATTTTCACTGTAATATTTCATGGAGTTATCCATGCTTTGGTATTGAGGTGCTACTATGCACAGAACTTACTGTGCAGAATACTCCATGAAGACAGCGGCAGATTAATACCATCCCTCCTCAGCAGCTGGCCAGGCTCTGGGCTATCATATCTGACTCAGGTCTAAGAGCACCTTTTCTTGGTAGTGCTAGGACTCTGAAAAGGGGGAAGAGTTTTGGCCTCCCGAGGACAAAACAACTGCAGTGCAAAAACAGAGCTGAAGAAAATTCCACCTTCAAATGCTCTGGTAGAAAATGTGACTTGAACTGAAGTCGAGGGGCAAGGAGTAATTGCAATTAAACGCATTGAATGAGATGTAGATCTGCTCCCTGCAACCACAGTGGGTGGGTGAAAGCCAAGCTATGGCCTTGACTCTGCTAACCCAACATTTCAGGAGCTGTTGCCAATAAAGATCTATGAGTAGAGGACAACTACTTGTGTCTTAGCCAGATTGCAAGTGGAAAGCTCACAGAAGAGCTTGGCTTCTTTTAGGGACCACCATCAAGGCCTGAGCTGAGAGCATCCACACCTGCACTTCCTGCAAAGCAAACACGAGGTGCCTTCTCAACAGGAGACCTGGGACAAGCCCAGCACAAAGGCCTCATGTGAGAATGAGGTGCTTAAGCCTAAAACATCTATGCAAAAATCACCTGGTTTAAGGCAACTTGTCTTACTTTTCTGCAAGTAACCAGCATTCTCTCTGAGTACCTTCACAGTTCACTAGCAGCCAACCACAGCTGCAGGCAGGCACGCACAGGCTCTGTCCCAGTGGCTATGTGGTGTTCTGGGGTGGAGAGGTGGGGTTTAGTTTCAACTCTCATCATGCCCAACAGAAGTTAATTGGGAAAAAAAAAATAAAAGATTCTCTTTTTTTTTTGTGAAAGAAAGAACCCTTCATGAGTGAATTTACAGAAACACATTCAAGACTGGGAATGCTGCAACAAAACATTAAGCAAGCCTGTTAGTGCAGTCTAAGGCAGTTTCCAGCAACATCTACAACCCTGGTCTGACAGTGAAGCAGTGCAAACCAAAAGCCTAATAAGAAAAATACATATTACTCAAAATAATACATAAAGAGCATTCTGTACAAGTTACAAAGGAACCATGTGGATAGGAGAAAAAACAGGCACCCGGCTCAAAACGTGAGCTTGCACGGTTCACAGAGAGCAAAAGATTAGACTGAAAAAGACAGGCAGAAGCAGCACACATTTCAGGTGGAAGGGAGGAATCAAGAAACAGCACAGCCTAGGAACCCTGGGCAGAAACCTTTGGTCCTGCTACTCATACTGTGGACATTGCTTTCATAACAAAAACATCTGATTTTAATTAAAGGCAGCTAATGGGAGGTCAAGGCACTGAACTCTAATCAAGCTGTAATGAGGGTGCAGAGGGCAGGCTTCTTCCCAAGTAAAACCCAGGAACCAGCTTTCGAGTCATCAGGAGCCCACCCATACCTCCCAAGCACAGCAATTGCTCTGATGGAGATCTTCAGCACAGAAGGTCAAATGTCTGTTTTTTAAAAAAGTACCTTCCCTGGTCTGTACCAGACAAGCCAAAAGGTGGTCAGCACAGGTGAACCTGGCCACAGCCTCACCAGTAACATTGCTTGAGGAAGGGGACAACAGCACCAACAGTTCTCAATGTCAATATCAAACCCACACTCAGGAGAAAACAGCCATTTTTCTCCCCTTTAGGTGTGCTCTTAAGTCATAGCCTTATGCTTTAATATATATTGCTGGTTATAAATATCCAGATTAAATGCCAACTTGGACTATTACCTTGTTTCTACTCAAACCGCACGGACCAGAAGAGTCGAGGTAGTCTGTCTCTTACAAGTGCCACCGAGAAGCACACATCTTGGCCACACCTCCTAGCCCTATGTGGATGTCCGTTTTACCCTTGGAATACTTAAAATATCATTGAATACATACATTTGGCCACATGAAACATTCCCTAGATGAAATTGTCCCTTAAGAAACATTACCTTGCAGCACACTTTGCTCAAAAGCCAGGAATACCTAATTAGCAAATGGTAACTTTAAGTGGTAGCACAAAGGTATACTTTGCCAAAACCCAGTATAGTAGCTCACAGGATTTCACATCTGCACAGAACTGGGTGCATGCTATCTGTAAGACATCTGTACATCTTTCAGAAAGACTTTACTAAAATAAGCTGCAAGATGACAGCTGTTTTCTCATGGTACGGCTCCTGAAACTGGGCAGAAACAACCATGTGAAATCACGTCCCAAGTCAAGACAAATGCTGCATCTAAGAGTCAATATTTATTTGATTAATAACTTACAAAATTTAACAGATTTAATTTATGTAAGGAGAGCTAATTTATTAAACATTTTACAGATTTTTCTTTTGTTCACAATGTAATACACATCAAGATCTCGACAGTATTAAAATAATACTTGGCACAGTTATAAATAAAGAATATACAAAAGAATCCATAGCTTAAAATGTAGTGATGCTGTTTTACACATTATTTGGGAAAAAAAAAAAAAAAACAAAAAAACCCAAAAAAAAACCCCAAAACAAAACTGGTGGACATCAAAGAATACAAAAACCTGCAAAGAAACAGCACATGTTTAGGGCCAAGACAAAATTCCTATTTATTCTACCTATGTCAGATTAAGTTGGTCTGATCTGCTGTTGGTCTGGATCAGCTTTGTTAAGTTTCAGAAGCAATGCAGTTTTGGTTCAAAAGTGAATTTTAAGTTTGATAACTTGACAGAAAAATGCATAGTTGGCTCCCCCCTGCTTGCTTTATGATTTCACATCAAACAATTCAGCGTTACTCAAGACAAGTTACATTTTTCACTGGAAACCTCCTACGTCCCAAATCCATTATATGCATGTTAATTTTCACAACTACCTACTATTGCTCAAATTCTGCAGGTCTCAAGAAAACTGTCATCAGAGAGCTACTGAGAAGTAAATAGTGCAGAACTCGCAATGTGCTTCCAAAGATCACCTCTAGTTTTGCAAACCTTTTTGACACGGAGTGCATGACACAATGCATAGCAGTTAATGTTACTGGGCAACTAAAACCAAAACTTGTATCATGTACTGAACTGCTCTTCTGGTGGCTAGGTGATATTTAATAAAGTGTATTGAAGCTCCTCAAGTCAACCGACCCCCAACAGAAATGTGGAAATAAAAAAATAAAAGAACAAATATGTAGAATATCATTGGTGATTTAAACAAACCACACTGTAAAGTCTTCATGCTTTTTTCTGATTAGGAAAAACTATGAATAAGTGAAATCAACTGTTTTCACTGAAATCAACTGTTTTCACTGAAATAGAACGTGTTCTTTGTTAGGATTACAAATTTTGTCTGACAACAATAGCAAAAGCTTCTTGCCACCCCTATGCCCAAACCTCTCCTGTTAAAACTGTGTCCAAGATGATGTTGATTTTTCCAGTATTAAACATTCAAGTACTCTAATGCTGCACTTCTGTAAATCCTGATATCTGGTACTTGCAAACTAAGTCTGTGTCTTGAGATCAATGAACAACTACAGAAAAAATGTTTACTTGCAAATACTGAACATCAACTATTTACAGTTTCACTGCTCCTCTTACTAAGGCAAGGGCCGGGAATACCACTAGATTGCTTTATTACCTGTAATTTGCATATTACAGAAAATGCTAATTTTGCCAAGCATCAAACATGCAGTGAATTTGCAGGGCATAATGCCTATTAACAGCAATATTGAACATCACTAAAAGCTCATTAGATATCTTCCTACACTTTTTTTGGTTGAATAAAATGAAAATGAGCAGCTTTAAATACACTAAACACACACTCACAGAGAGAAAACTATTTGATAAATTATTTATATACAGATACACATTCTTTACACTGGTCTCAGACATCTGCTTTCAGGTCCCTCCCCAAACTCCCCTCACAGGTTCCTCGAACCACTGGGTTGCTACAGCACTTATAAGAGAACTAACCTGATTCTCAGTCTCTCTGTAAACAATAGTTAAGGAAGCAGTGAACAACTCACTATGAGTATATGAAAACACCATAACAAAAATCAGTGCATCACATTCAAGAAAAGCCCCTTTGGAATGCAATTTCAGATCATTCTTTACCTTCCAAACATATCTGTAACATGAGAACTTAAAAACAGAAATTAAGGGCGATTTCCACGTGCCAATACACCATCTTCTTCAGAATGCTGCTTTGCATTTTCTGTGTGTGCTTGCAATTATGGGGATTCTTTTTTTTTTTTTAAGTTTGATTTCTATTATTTCACATCCAAATGAAATAAGCATTTCAGGCAACTTTGGGTTCTTCTTCTGCAGTTGCATTCAATTTAAAACTACCTTGTCTTTTTATAACTGAGACTTTCGCTTTCACGTCTGTGGTATCCCCCGTGCAATTTCTCTTCCAACATGTCTCCAAATACACTACACTGTACTGTATGAGGACCAAACCTAACACTAAAACATTGCTAGTTTGTAAGTTGCTTATACAGTTACTTCACAGATAATGACTTTTCCCCCACTTTTTTTTCCCCTGAACATTATATACTGTAAACGAATTTTATGCATCATGCATTTAGCAGGGCTTTAACTCACAGAAAAGCTTTCCTTATTGGCGCAGTTGTTTATTTCAGACTACACTATTTCAGAACAGGGTTATTACAAGTATTTAGTTTTACCACTAAATGGTGGCAAAAACAATAGTCAAAAAATGTGGGCAATGTATTTTTTCTCAACATTACCTGAGGTGTCCTACTGCTATAACTTAACATGTTACAGGGGATCCCCACCATACAATGTTTATAACAGTACTAAAAAGCACATTTTTCAATTTACATCATACTACAGAAAATCTGTATTAAAAAAATCACATTACAGGAACTACAACATAGCGATCAGTGAACTCTGTATCATGAAATTTAGTTTTATATTCTAGATCCTTGTTTCAGTGGAACTATTGATATTGGGATACAAATTTTTTTTGCTCAGCACAACATAACTACTTATGTCAATATTTCAATAATCTCATGCTCCATTGTGAAAGACCTTAAATAAAAAACCAAACAATAAATACTGTGAATATGCTGTCATGAATAATTCTCATGTTAAGAACTGTTAAAATCCCTTTTTGATCTTCCTCCTCTTCCGTATCAGGTTTGGCAGTTTATTCTGTCCATTTTTACTTTTGTTAATAAAATTCTGATGAAGAGAAGGTACCTTTATGATTCATCATCAGCTCTACACATAGCATGCTAATCTTCAAGGGATGCGGATTGGAGAGAGAGAGAAAATTTTTCAGGCACCACTCAGTATGATATGCTCACAGGATGAAGGTGGTGCTACACTAGCTGGTAGCCTGATCCCGAAGTCTGGTCATATTCTATTGTATACTGCCTTGTCCAGTCCACAATAACAGGCCGAAAAAGACCACAGCATCTGAATTCAAAGAAGTCTATAATGTTCCTTATACATCCATGGCTAAAAATGAAATAAAAACACAGGTTAGTAATCAGTATCATGGCTCATCTAACAAAGTACAACATCTTTTGCCTACCTACAAATATGATTATTCACCCTTTAAGTTCCTAAATTTAGAAAATCAATTCAGTTCAGAATTATCCTAATGCTTACTGATGAGCAAGTTCTGAAACTAAAAGTAGTAGTCATGAGACTGGTGAAGGTTTGATCATTGGACATAATCAAGACACCAGCTTTATTTCACTATCTACCAAAACTATATAGAAAAATGGAACATGTTATTAGCAATGCACCATCATGTAGCACAGCATGGTAATTCAGAATCCTTTCTAAGAGGAATAGAAAGTTGCATTGTACAGATGGATGCAAGACAAAACAGCACAAAGTGAATGTCTTCCTAGAATAATTTCTGTCCTTACTAATATCTGTTTTTGCATACATACTGGTTCACCTGCTGCAGGTCTAGGATCAACCAAGTTCCTTAACAACACAAAATTAAGAAAGCATTATCTCAATTAAATTAACTATTCAAGTACTTTCTGTGGTTGAATCAATTAATTGTCAAATATTTAAGAAAGCTACATAAAAATTCCAACATGTTGGAGTTCTTTCACGTAATTACACATGGGCTGAATAGATTTCCGGAAGAGAAACTCATGTTATGACATATGCAAGAGCAGGTCTGAGCAAAAGAGGAGATGACAACTATTTGATGTCAATGCTTCATGTGACAGGTGATGCCAAGTCAGTTATTTTAGACACCTGGTGTTATTTTCACGAGTCATTTTTATAACAGCAGCTATTTCAATGAAAATAGTTTGTGAATGTGACATTAATTTGGGGATCAAACCAGCAGTTTTTTCCTACCCTGTGCACCATCGTGTATTCTTCAGGCAAAATAATTATCTGGTTTTGTTACAACTCTAATCTGTAGGAACACTGCAACAATACAGAGAGTGCTTGTCTGCTCCTTACTACAGGTTTGGTATGAAAAGATATTAAAAAAAGATTTATTATTTCTAGCACAGAAATCCATCTGCAACATAACAGAATCACAGAATGGGTCAGGTTGAAAGGGACCACAGTAGGTCATCATGCCGAAGCAGGGCCATCCTAGAGCACATTGCACAGGATTGCATGAATCCATGGTGACTACTCCTTATCACAACTCCTATTCTCCTTTTCCCCAGGTGGCACCTGGAAAAGCATCAGCTCCCACAGGAAACACAGCATATGAAGCAGGATGACATGTGCTTCTGTTCTTTCCAAGCTCTTTTTGTAACATGCCCTCAACCCACCAATGTACCAGCCTCATGCCTTCATTTATTTCTAGCCTTGTTCCACAAGCTGCTCCATGCCACCGTATTCTCATCCCAATGCCACTTCATCTCTGAGCCCTGCTCCTTCATCTTGCACCCTCATCCCTAGAGAAATCAAAATCCCAACCTGCCCTTTTCCATACTAGTGCCCAAAAGCCCATGTCTCACCCATGCAACACTCACTCCAGTTCCCGGGGCATCCTGCTCCTTTCTCCACAAATAGCTTTGCTCATGCTCTTCCTCATGAACAGGAAGAGAGTGAAGCCTCTTTTCTCACAGAAAAGAGAGAAAGGGGAGATACTGCACAGAGCAAATTCAACAGCACATTAAGTATTCATCAGGAGAAAGTGGCCAGCATGGAAGTGAAGATCCAGGTCAACGCAACATGCTGCAGTAAGCAACCACCAGTCTAAGCATTTGCTTTATAAAGAGGACATTTATTTCCCCAGAAACTCTACAGCAAAATATGACCACTGCTGGAAATCATTCTTTTCTTGTGTTTATGTATCCCACACTACAAAACATTTATCACTTCCTTTAACTGGATAGGATGTGTTACTGTAAAAATAGCTGACAGATTCAGCACTTCAAGTACAGAAAACACTCTAAAAGTATTTAGCTATGTTCTGTTTCAGCAAGCAGTGCAATCCAAGTGTATGCAAGACCACACAGAAGAAATGTGTATACGTTCTAAAACTTACTTGAATGGGCTTTCAATAGATGTGGTTGTAACTTTAAAGTGCTTGTATCTTCTTGCATTCATTCTTTCATTTGTTGTGATACCCAAGCAAGATATCTGAAGACAGGAAGAATAAGTAAATAAAAACACGCAACCAAGTCCTGCATGTGCCAGACTGAAAAAGGCCCAAATTTACTGGTTTAAATTCCTTCTTCTGAAGCAGAAATTTTTGACTGGGGAAATTATCAGGTCCAAACATAAAACGTAAGATTTTGAAATTGATGTATGTTGTAAGTGATGAATATTGTAGAAAAAGCAGGACAAAACTTAAATTTACTGAAATCTTTTACCTAAGTCTTAGAGGATAATTTCTATTTCCAGGACCTCTGGAAAGATTAAGTCTCATTGTTCCTTAATGACAAGACATACTGAAAGTCTTTCAAGTATGACTTTCCTTAGCAAGGATGAAGAAAATTTGGGTTTGGTCAGATCAGAGTACAGTAATGTGGCCTCAAATCACACTGAGACAGCGTAAGAAATTATTGCACCTTCTTTGAAGCTACCCCTCTCTGCTGATGACATAGCATTATTATAGATCTTATCCTCTATTAGTCTTTATTGCCTTTCTCTGATCTGTTCTACCTTTTTGTCATTCTGAGAACGGAAAGCAGCAGCCAGAAACAGAAGAAAAACCCAAAACCCCAAGTGAATGATACCTAATATCAAGAGAACAGATGCTTGCCTACACCAGCAAGGCTGAGAGACCAAACACTTGGTTTTGCACAATACACAGGAAAATTTAAATGACAGAACTATTTCATATTCTTATGTCACTCCCAAAACTCAGCATTACAAGTGAAGTGCTCTTCCATACCTGATACATCTGACACATGAGTAACACAGCCACCCACATGAAGTGAAACACGCTGTTTAGAAACATCCAAAACATCCACGGAGAACAGGTAGCGATCTGTGTAACGTAGGTCCAAAATCCATCCTTTGTGTAACTTGTCTCACAGTGGAAACCCCAGTCTACAGAGAAATAGTGTCAAAAATATACAGGAGATTTAAGGTATGTTTACTGTACATCAACATAATGCCCACATTAGAATGTGATAAATTAAATAAGAAAATGACAATGTGCCAAAATAGTTTTACTTCCTCTCTTTTCCTTTCCCAATTCCTTGAATACATGCCATATTCACATACTTGGCTGTGATGAATCAAAAAAATATCGAGGACAAGGAAAACATTATCTTCTAAATTAAAACACCCAATATAGTCAAATATTAATGTGCAGTTCAGTTATGAAATAAAAATATCCAAAACTCTGACAAGGCAAAGATCCATAAAAATCCCTACAAGGAGATAATGTATTTAGAAGCAAGTCAAAAAAATAGAGAGAAAAAAAAAAACTAAAACGTCACATTTACTCACAAGAGATACATCCATAAATCATCCAGCAGATCATAAAAAGCAGGAAGAACAGGTATCCCATAAAATAGCGATGGTTCCCGGCTCCTAAAGTTGCACAACAGGGATCAAATTACTATACTGTCAGCAGAAGGACAAGAAAGTTTCACTGCTTGCTTAAAAGTACTGCTTATTTTTGTACATAGAAACATCACTCTCCAATATTAAGCCAATATAACTTCAAGACAGTGAAATTAGCTGGCTTATTCTTTTTACTTCTCAGACAACAAAGCAAGGTTTCTTCAATTTCTGTCACATTACAACTCCAGTTCACTAATTAATTTGTCACCTCTTTCATGAGCTAATAAAATATTGACAATATTTAAAACAATGTTGGTGACAGCTGCTGCAGAGCCCTCAACAGCTACCAATTAAACATCAATAAATATTTTTAAAACCCATTAAAAAGTTGTCAGACTGCAGAGTTCACTTTCTTAAAAGAAAGAGAAATATGAACAAATATACAACCTTTCCTGATAATAAGCTAACTCACACCTTAAGTTTAGCTGCTTCATGAAGGTAGCTAAAAATAAAGTATCCAGTAAAACTTGTAAAACAAATATATATAACTGAACCGATGAGGTCTAAGAACCTGCCTATAATAATGAATGGGATAAGAACTACTTTGCATTAGACCAAATTTAAATGCAAGAAAATTCAGTTCCTAAAAGAGTGATCTATTTTTAACATTAATAGAGCTAAAATATGCCTCATACGTGAGTACATCATAATTCTGAAGTGCTCAGCCTTCCTTCTGTTTGTAAAATATGGCCAGTGTTGCAACCTTCCAACAGCTCCAGGCTGTAAACTAAACCCACAGAGATGATAATGGCTACAAAAGACTTGGCTGTCATCATCTACCAGCACAGCATTTACTTCTTCATTATGTCATATATTTTCCCTGCTAAAACAAGAGCATCCTCTGGAGGCAGAAAATAATCGAGTGCTTTTAGCGAGCTGAAAGACTGTATAAATAAGAGATGAGGAAAAACATACATACAACACAAGCTAGACTAAACACAAGACATTTCCTTGAAAATCAAACAAGTTCCTGCAGACATAAAATTATATTACAACATTGCCTTAATCACCTAAGGGCATATGAGAAAGTGTTGGGAATGTCCCTAAGGTATCACTTTCATTTGCATGCTAAATTTCAGAACTGTTAAGTTTCATAAAAGATTCTTTTTTAAAAAACATAGAAGTTAAACAGTGACCCAGAAGTCCATCTGAGAGGCATCTGATGAGATGCTTCTTCTAGCAACATCTGTGATACGAAACCAAGTTCTGCCTAACAGGAAATCCATACATGTGTGGTAAAAACACAGATGTAGCATTTTAAACTGCAAATGAAACAGGTATAATCTTGATCGCAAGATTAAGATTAAAAAAAAAAAAAATTCTTCAGAAAAAGAAAGCAGAGAAACTATATTTTGAACAAGATTAGGCAAAACACAGTACCATGCTCTACAGTTTCATCCTGGACAAGCAGGAACAGTCGGTTATCCTCTACACTTAAAACAATGCTATAAGAATTGTTAATTTATTTTATATGCTTGTGCTTATACGTAAGTAATAACGTACAGTAAAGATAACTGATTTCTTACTGATGGAGCTATATTGCATGACTGAAATAGTTTGTTCTCTTCTTAATTTTTCCAACTTTTAGCTCCTTGGAGCAGAAAGTTGGTTGGGGGGAACAGTGATTGTTTTTCTAAACCATACAACAATTTCTCATGTACACAAGACCTAACTTCTGGGTCACTGCTATCAGAATAATAATTCAGGACAATGTCAGTATACATCGTGAGATGACAGTTTAAAATTTGGCTCTAGATACTTTCATGCTACTACTTGAAAACTACATTTCTGTTGCAAGTCTGCAGTTTGTGTTTGAAATGTAACTACAAGTTTAATAAAACCTACTATTTTTAATTTAAAAAACCCCACCCAGCTGTAAAAAAACCATAATCCTATTTTGATACTCCATTCAAAAGATATATATAATCACTTCTAGATATTTGCTTAGTGTATTTTTGACTATAATTCTGCAGGTATGAGGAAAATAATTTGCCCCAGTTGCCAATTTATTTATTTTTCGAACACTCTGCACTTTTTGTCACCCTCTTCAGAATGGTAAAAATATTCAAAGTTTCTTTATGTGCCAAGTTTTATCCCCAAGGGATTTATTTTTGAGTGTCTGTAAACACTCTTACAAAATTTCTCAGTCCTATCTTTAGCCACATTCTTATCCTTCTAACACATTCCACACACATCCAAATTCCACCTTTCCAGAAATGCATGATTCATGTTTCCCTTTCTGGCTAACATACCACAAATGCTGTTTTAAGAATGAATTCTGTTTTGCAATCCTATTCTTAGAGTGACCACGTACCAATCTGAGAGACAGAGAAGCCATATAAGGTTGTTCAGACCATCACTCCCTTCAGTTCAGCTCCTGCTCCCATATCTTGACTTCTAATGCTTTTTTTCCCAGCAAACTTTCAAGGGCCCTAATGTTTACTTTTATCTCCAGTTATCCCACTTTGTATAACACCACTAGAAGGCGGATTCTGCTTTTCCATCGTCACTGCTATTTAAAAATCATTTCTTTCACCTAACCTAATCTCATTACTCACATACTCACATTACACACAAACTAAGGTCTCTCCTCCCCCGTCTGTTTTTTGCTTTTCCAGTTGGTGATTAAAGTACTGGTTCTGTCACACTGACATGTACTCCTCAGCACTCTTGCAAAACAAACTGCCACTAAACAGTCTCCAAAACCTGAGCCCATGCTTCCCTGCCTGTTTGAATTAAAAGTTTCTTAGTTTCAAGGGATAAATCACAAGTATCTCAGGTTGTAACATCTGTAGGAAAAGCAAAGTAGAAGGGGATGATATAAGTCGATCTCAGCAAGACTTCAGAGATGCTCTACTACAATTTGAATGCTAGGATTGACTATTTTACTCTTGATCTTCAGACTAAACTACTCTGATTATCCATTATCATTATCTATTTGGAAAGACTACAATGAAGCATTTATTGGCTGTCAACTGTCAGTGAAGACAAGTCCTAATTCCTCCCCAAGATTAAAGTTACCTCTGCTTGGGTCCTACAAAATTAACCCAGTGAAGCAAGATGCACTCATTTCCTAGCTATGAAGTCTTCAGTGCTCCTTGAATAATAATGGTTTTCCAATATGTTTCTCAAAAAGTATGATAGGGAAGAGCAGCATTTAGAGACTTTATTTCTGTTCTATATCCATTCCTTTCATAATCACTGGGGAGAATAAGAGACAACCTGGATGGTCAAAAGGAGGAGAATACCGCAATAGGCTGTCATTATGTATCTAACTGCTATAATCATGACATTTTTCAATACGTATAGTTTCCCATTAAATTACTGGATATTATTGGTGAAAATGAAAATTTTAATCTTATGTAATGGATGATAGTCAGTTGTGGAATTGGTACATGCTTTTTCAGCAGTTAAGCTTTGCATCTTTTCGTTACTAGATTTTATGTAGGAAACTGAATTAGAGAGAGAACAATTTTGAGGACACGTATGTAATAGACAATACAAATGAGAATAATGCAGAAAATCACATGTAGAAAAAGAATCAAGCTCAATATTGAGAAGTTCTTTGTTCTACCAAAAGTCCTCAACTGTTTCTCTGACTTTGGCAGAAGCTAAGTTATTGTTACTGTGAAATGAGAACAGAATAAACCTTGCACAGCATTTTAGCAAATTACTCACCTACGCAGTTACCCACCCATGGGCAGTGGTGATCAAACTTTGCTATACATCGATTGCAAACACCACAGTGTTTGGACCTCACTGGCTTCCGTATCTGTAAATAGTTATTGACATTCGTTTAGAAAAGCAAATTACTCTGATACATTTTAAACTGAAAAAAACCCAAGCCCTCAATTTAAATGTAAATTGATTCTTCTATTGTTAATTCATTACAGAACTTCAAACTTGATGCTAATTCTTAAAGCAATCCTAGCTATTAAACTTAATCTATACACTGTTTAACACAAATATCTTTTCAACCACACTGAAATAATTTTCACACTGCTTTTGTTATACAAAGGATTATTTTTTCCATACAGAGTTCTATCACCTCCAGCTATTGAGCTTTGTATAGCAACCAACTTCATTTCAACTTTTTAACAATGAAAATACAGGATGAGCTTGAGTTCTATGTTTCTGTCAGTATAATTTTTAACTGAGCTCTAATATAAACTCTTCAGGTTATATTTTAAAGACAGAAATATGACTCAACAAGTCTAACTCAGTGGAACTTAAAATGCTAAATTACTCCCAACAATTTCTCTTGAAAGGTTATGTCTTGAAAGAAGTGGTCTAATACATACACCTCCCCCCTCCCCAAATTTTTAAAGTGCCACATCTGTACATAATTTTCCAGCTTCAAAACTGGGAGTATTAACATCATTCATGTTCTACACAGGTCAGAGCTTTGCAGTGTAACACTGATAACCTTAAGAATTTTATATTTACTAATTAACTTCCAAAAAACGAAACACATTACATTTGCTTTATGAAAATTAAGATTTTTTTCCCCCTCCTTACTACTGCCAAATAGAGAAATGCACTTAGTTTTTGAACAGAATATTTTACTAGAAGAATAACATAACTTTTACTGTGAGTTACAGAGGTAGTGGAATGCCACATGTCTGTATGTGTAATCAACCATCTTGGTAGACATACTGGATACTTGGATTTTGACAGTAGCAATTTATTTCCACAGTGATCAGTTTTTTTCCTTCCTTCCTTACTGTTGCAGTTTTGTCGTGTACAGACATTATTTATAGAAAACACCACTTAAACATTACAAATAAATCTGCATTATCAAGGTCAAATATGTACTCATTATAGGAAGGCTAATTTTGGCTTAGCATTAAAGGAAAAAAAAATAGTAAATGCTGAAATTGATTAAAAAATACACTACCAAGCATGTACTGCAGAATATACTGAGGTCCAGACTTCCTGTCTCTGCAAGTTCTACTATTGTCTGCAAGGAAAAAAAAATTGGTTCTTACGATTATTTTCTCTTCACAGCAATACAAAGATAACTTCCTTAATTAAATGATGAACATTAAGCTACCTTGCCTGAAATCACAGAAGTTTTCCTCTAAAATACTAAACTGGTTAGGAAAAATTTGTGGAAACTTTTCCTCAAAGTAACCAGTAAAAGCTGGTTGATACTAAAGTCTGAAAGCTGGAGTACTTTTTCCCCTGTTAGTAATATGTCCACTTGCTATTTGCCTAGAATCCTTGCCCCCTGACTGTAATTCTTCATATTCCCTCTCCAACCAATCACTGGCATTCGTAAGTCCTTCCATGTCCCTCTTGAAACTTGCCATGCAACTCCACATCCCTTTCTCACCCCTTCCCCCATCATCCCTCACTGCTATAACATTTATCAGTACAGGACTTTACAATAAAGGGCCTCCCTCACAAGAGTGACTTTTGCAAATAAACCAGATGAAAACCCAGCAAAAACCCCATCAAGACATACCTACTTGTGGTTTCAATGCTGCTGGTGTGACTTTTGATACCTTACACAATTTCATAAATAGTGGCTCTGATTTCAGTGGGAGTATAAGACTAGACTACAGACTAAAAGGATATGTACATGCACAAAGGAATGTACACGGTGTCTTGCTCAATACTGGAGTTCAGTATTGTCCTCAAGCAAGATCCCAAAACTCAGGAGAACAGAACTGAACAAGAGCAGATGAACAGCTTTTAAATAAAACTTTCATGCAGACCCAGGAGCACTCAAGTTAGAGCCACGTCATTGTGCTTTTTAAACCTTTGCCTATTTTCTATGTTTTCGAACTATATTAAGAGTGACTTGGGTTATTTTGTAACACAAGAAAGGATGTAACATATTAGAATTACAAACAGCTGAAACTTGTTTACTCCACATTTCCAAACATACTTGGTAATGTGGAACTAAAAGAACACTTTTTGCTTACTTATTCCAAAACTAAAGGCTAACTCAGCATTAAATATCTGGGGACAGATTATGGAAACCACAAAGGTAAGACTCATGTCCTACAGTGGTTCATACCCCTGATAACAGAACATGTACAATGTGGTTAGTTGCAATGTAAGAAATCCAAAACATTCACAGCCATATGCATCTGCCTGAAGAAACTGCATTTTGCAATTCCTACCCAGTTCAACAAGGATTTTGTAACCATACTTAACTACTTAAGCAAGTAGATCAAATAAATCGCATATTTGTGCAATTTGCTGAATCCAAACCAAAGTGCCATTGCTACACACTGACAAACAACTCAGTTATAACCTGCTGGAGAACACAAAAGGCATTTAATCTACCACAACCTTTCTTTTTAAGGCTTTTATATTTTCATTCCTACATAAGGACGTAATTTCAAGTGGTTTGATGTTGATCCACACAGGGTTTTTTTCCCAGAAATAACCATGAAAACTCATTTTTGGTGGGATGTAGTTTTCTAGGAAACTTAAAATCAACTGAATGCTTTTGCTGTTTGCATAATTGCAGCATATTCAGTGCTCAGTTTGGCTGCTGAGAACAATGCACTTCAATTAAAAAAACCCCTGAAATGCTAACAATAATGATATAAAACATCTTAGAAAGGAATCATTAGAGGATCCATATTTTCTCTAATATTTGTGCCAAAACAAAAGCTTACCCCAAACCTCCATGGGTTTTGGTTGTTTTAGCCTCAAAGTGTTTGTCAACCTAATACTTTTAGACACAAAGGTAAGGAAAATTAGAGGTGTTTCGAAGTCTGGAAAGTTTTTATAAAATTAACTAACACTTTTCTTGTAATGAGATATATGTTTCAGTACAGCTAAAGTCTGAATCTTCACATTTTCCTTTTCACCCAATTTCTTTTTCAACTTTTTATCTTGAAAATTTAAGTGACAATTTATCTATACCCAAAATGACCAATATGCAATTTTGCACCAGTAATAGACTTGAACTATATTCCAAATGTAAAAAAAAAAAAAAAAGAAATCTGGAAGACTTTTCAACATTTTAAACTTTTTGTTATACAATTTATTGAAATTTAATGTACTGAATAGCAAACTACTCTGATCAGCTGGTGGAAGGCTTCTGAAGAGCAAGTTTCACATATCTCATGGCTTTACCTTTTTCTTTTGCTCTTCCGTGGCTTTGATGATTCCTGGATCAGATTTCCAGGATTTTCCGAAATTGTAGAAAAGTGCAACGCTATTAGCAAGGAATGGAAGATGTATAAAGAAAAAATTGAGATGTGTTTACAGTCAAGGAATCTAAACTGGAAAACTAGATTTCATCTTGAACATACTCACGGATAAATCTGAAATAAAATTAAATTTAAATTTTTACTAATGCCCTTGAGTCACTGTCTTTTGAATTAACAAAATTCAGCACTGCTGTAAGAACTACTTTGGTACTCAGTGTTTTCTACTGCTCAAACTTAAAAAATTACTTTTAAGAATGCTGTAGTCTATAAGGCATTTCGAAAGCATTTATCCTTCTAAAGAATGAGTAACGATAGTTCAGTTTTTGTAACTATTTTATCTTTTAATTAAATTAAACCCCAAGAAATTTATCTTTTCAGTAACTATTTCCTGTTTTCACATAGATTTCTGAGCTCTATTTATAAGATAGACAGTTGACAGCTTATGTCTTCAGTGGCTTGACATTCCGGTGAGATCACAGGACAGACTGTTTCTGGCCATAGAAGGAATCACCACTGTTGCATGGTAATCATGTCCCACCACCACTTATCTCCAAGAAAGGTAGTGTCTGAAACCTGGTCCTATAATAAGGCAATACCCACATTTTGCATCAATGGAAGTTGTTTTTAGCATACTAATATGTTTAATACTTAAAAAAATCACAGGATTTATTATTCTCTAGAAGTGTTTATAAAAATCACTTACCATATAAAGACAGAAAATAACCATTTGTTTTAAAATACATTTCCTGCATTGAATGTGCTGCCATACAACACGCCTAGTTCTTAGAGCAGTTGACATTTCTTCAGAGAATTAAAACATTCCTTAGCAATGATGCTGAAAACCCAAGTACTTCAGATATGCTTCTTCCACAAAAGGTGGAAAAATTGTTTATTCTGATAAACCTCCAAAAGACCTGACCAACCTGACTAGACACCTGCTGTCAGCTGTAAGTCATAACTGCAAGGAGATGCCCTACTTGAGAAAGTCGTAGTGGCAGAAGCCTCTACAGCATTATCCAAACAAAAAGGACATCTATTACTCAGGCACAAATGACTGCATTCCCAAATTAGACTACATTTTGAGAAACACAGAGATCTAAGTAACTTGTGATACCAAAGAACCCTGAAATGCAAACAAATACAAGTAGGCCTCTTTTTTACTTCTGAAATGCTAACAAAATCTCATTGTTCATGTGAAGTGTATCCCAAATAATTTTTGTTTCCCTGTTGGGGAGAGGAACAGGCTGTGAATTTGTAATAAAAAATATTGGCAAGCTAAATTAATATTTTAATAATCTGTCTTATATAGTAGAATGTTAGTATTAGCTCACTAAAGGTTAATTCATCTTTCCTTTAACAAGATGCTTCCTGCAAGTTTATAATAGAGGAGGAAAAAACATCAGCTATACTATAACCTTAACATTCACAGTTGTTTTATACATTACAGATTGAAAAGCTTTGACTTCAAAATTTACAAAATCCAACTTCTTCCTATTTTTCTTCTAGAACTACCTGCTGTCAAGAAAAAGCTGGTTCAACTGATTTGTATAGCTAGAGAGAGATTTCATTTTCTTTCAAATACTACTGCAACAGTTAGAAATGTTTTTTCATTAAAAGTACTCTAATCAGACACCTGTTACAAACAATAAAAGTAGAATTGAAAAGAATTATATGACCCACTCCTAATTACCATGCATCATGTTTAGACTTTTCAAGAAGATATAGGGAAAGATGGTCTATTTTCTGTACAGTAAGAGGGTTTATACAACCTTAACGCTTTGAAATTGTTTACTAACTAAAATTTGCACAAACTGCATGATAAATAAGATGTCCATTTTCTGAACTTACCCTTCTCCTATTTTATTCCATAAAATACAGAGATAACATAAAAGACACACCAGAGTCTGTTTTTCATGTCCTTTCATCATAGTGGTGTCAGATCAGTGCAATGCTGGCAATGTAGATGGTGGCAGATAAGGTACTTCTGTCCTGAGGATAGGAGATGTTGGAAGACTACATGAGAAGTTTAAAGTTTTATTCTCCAGGATATTTCCAGTATGTGATGTAGATAAACAACTCCAGCTGTAGGATTCACCTCACCCACCTTAAATCACTCAGTATGCCTTCACACACATCAGAAAGGAAAAAAGCTATGTCCAATCTATCTTCAATATCAAGATATCTAAATCAGGTCAGAGAAGCAGAGCCTTACAAGTGGTTATTTTTTGTCACTGGCTATAAAGAGTGCTTCAACATTGAACTTCAATACAGATGTCCACACTAGTGGTATCTAAAATCATGCTGAACTCCTCTCTGACGTTTACTTCTAAGGAGATCTTAGCAACTTGCATCACAGACATCTATCAAAACTCCTGATATAAGAAACCCTTGTAGGTTTGCAATAGCTTCAGAGTAGCAATAGCTTCTCTTCTTCAGAGAGTGCCTCATGTACAACTACACAAAGAAAAAATACATTACCATATTAACAGCTGCAAAATGTATGATATAGCAGGCATTCACCTGCTGCCTTGCCACCAATTTGCTGTCTTTTATACGGTTTCCCCAGTTTTTGTTAAGACAGACAAAGGAAAAACACCCATTAAACACTTCCTATTTCTAGTCCTGATCAATATCCATTAATTATTAGAATAAATATTAGAGGGTGAAAATTATTCCAGGAATCCACTTGCAACCAAAAAGGCCATCTCATTAAAAAGAAAATCAAAACCAAACAAGCACCACACAACCCCCAAGCGAGGTAAACATGGGATGAGCGAATTTTTCATCATGAACTGCATTCTACTTAAAAAGCCCCAAATACACGCAGCTTCCAGCTATTAGACATCACCCAAGAACCCGAAATCCCAAAACGCCCATTACAGGCCAAGATGCACCCTTTCCACTAACTACGAATTCAGCAATAAATCCTTTTCTCGTACAGAGAAAAATCTGTCGCCAGTGTAAGCTGTCAGAGATCAATACATGCTAATGTCACAGAATCACAGAACGGGTCAGGTTGGAAGGGACCACAGTGGGTCATCTGGCCAAACCTCCCTGCTCAAGCAGGGTCATTCCAGAGCACATGGCACAGGATTGTGTCCAGATGGTTTTTAAATATCTCCAGTGAGGGAGACTCCACAACCCCTCTGGGCAATCAGTTCCAGTGCTCAGTCACCCACACAGTAAAGAAGTTCTTCCTCATATCCAGGTGGAACTTCCTGTGCATCAGCTTCTGCCTGTTGCCTCTTGTCCCATTGCTTGGCACCACCAAGAAGAGCTGAGATCCACCCTCTTGATACCCTCCCTGTAGATATTCACACAGATGAAATCTCCCCTCTCAGTCATCTCTTCTTGAGGCTGAATAGGCCCTACTTCACTCATAAGAAAGATGCTCCAGATCCACAATTCACAATATCTGTACATCTGGATCCAAGAGTCCAGGTAGAGAACAGCAGATAGCTACATGAGAAGCCTCATCTGACTGGGCATTTATTAGAAAAAATCCATTTGTAATCAACTGAAGCTCTGAAAAAGCCCTTCACCTCCATTTCTATCTAATATTAAAAAAATTCTTTAGCTTGCAAATACACTAAATTAATTTATCTACTTTAACCTAGTTTTATTTTTTTTTTAATTTTTTTTTTTTTTTTAACTTAAGAAGAAGTACTTAGAAGTTCTGGGTAGCTGGATCCAGAGTCTGGATTTTTGGGGTCTTTGCTTCCTCCAGAACCATGGCTGCTGGCTTCCTTCTTTCTGCATGCAAGGCTTTTTGCTGTTTTCCTGAAACTAATATTGGTAACAGGAATGTTTTTTTTTTTAATTGCTTAACACTACCAATTAGCTTGCTACAGTTTTTAAAATCCTATGCTATTGCGTTAACTTTGTGAACACATGAAAATTATCATGAATTCTCTTATAACCAGTTTTAAAATGATCCTAATTGAAAAAGTGCGCAATGTTCGTTTTCTTTGACCTAAAATGCATCACTATGTGAAGTATATTTGAAATAAGATAATCAATATAGTATTAGTCAATGATGAATTCTTTTTAAAAATATAAATAGGCTTATATCATCTCATTACCTCAGTACTGCAAGTAGTATGTTGTAACAAAGCTTACTTAAAACTGCACACTTCCATTTGCACTAATGGAAGTGGCAGAAACAAAAAAAATACTATGAATATTCTGGGTTACAACAAACTCTGACACCTTAGAAAAACAAGGCAGTGTAAGAATGGTCTGACATAACAGGCACTATTTGTTCAGCCGGAACTGAAAAGACTGCAAGAACAACTGAGATACGAACGCAGCATATGTGCCCTGGACTTTTACAGGACACAAGAGAACAAGCTACCTATAAATGCTAATGAAAAAGAATGAAATGTGAAATTCTACTCTCACATTATTAAAAGCGCAATTTTAAGGTTTTTTTTTCTTTTAAAAATAAGAGTAAATTAAAATACAGTGATTTAGTATGTAGGATTTTTGAGGGAATTTCCCCCCTACTCTACAAACAGCAGAAGACTAGAATACACTAACAGAGCAAGACAAAACTCTCCTTTGTTATAGGCAAAATATAGTTACAGGGAAGCAGCAAAACAGAGACATGGAAGCATAAACTCATAAATAGACTCATAAACACACATTCATTCCCTGCAACAAAAGGATTTCTATTTTAACAAATATACCAGACTCAGAAGCTGCTGAGAAAAATCTGATAGAATGGAAACATATACAAAAAATTCAGTACACTTTCATTAACACTTTAGAATCATTAAATCTTAGAATTTAGCGCCTTATTTTTCATGTGACCATCCTGAAATTCAAGAAAATGCACTTCTAATCTTTGGTTTTATTTGTTCATTATGATATGTTGCATCAACTGCCTTTTTCTGTCCCATTAGGATTAAACCCAGGAGATCTGATGATCTTCCAGACACAAGAAAAGAAAATTCTTACCAAACACTCTAAGATTAAAGTAGCACTTGCAGCAATTAAGACCTTTATGTTATTTATAACATAAAGTTACAGTAAGGCATTTCCTGATAGTTCTTTAAGATTAGACACCTTTTCCCCCTAGCAAAAGAGAGAATTTGTGAAAACTACTGGGACAGGTTTTATCACTTGACCAATACAGAATATAAAGTAGTACTCTGGTCTGCTGTAAGCAATCACAAAGCTATAAAAATACAGGATTTTCTTCTCCAACCACAATGTTGTGCCTCATGTTATAAAAATAGAGCAAGTATGCAATTTCTTTTTTCCAATAAAGCTACAGGGCAATTTTCCAGAAGAAGAATGAATTTGGAATCTTATTGCAAAGACTTCCAATTAAAAATCACCAATTAAAGGAAGCTGGCCTCAAGCAGTCTCTAAAACTGCTTGTCAGAGAATTGTGTCAGCTCTAATGAAAGCAATTAGTAAGTGAAGGTTTTAGACTACTACTTCTGTGTACAAAAAAGACTATTGCAAAGGTTTTGAGACACCAGCTCAGGACAGTATTTTATTGACATTCTGAAGTCAGGCTTTATTACGGTAATTGATTGCCTATGGTTACTACTTCTACTAGTGGACAATTAACATCATTCTATGATGAAAAAACATGCCAAATTTCAAGCTGTTTAATCAGAACACTAACACAAATAAACATTTGGTACAAATATGAAGGAAATATGAACTTCATGATAAAAGCTTCACAATTTGACAGCCTTAGTACAGGCCCATCATCAAGTTGTGTTGGCTGTGCAGCCATTTTAATGTGGTCAAGGACTTGAAATCAAAGTTGGACACATTCTTAGATTTGGTTCAAGCTGATGTTATATTAGCACAAGAAAGCCTTTTACAGTAGATCAACATTTGCAACCCAAAACATGTAGTAGCATTGGCAAACGTAAGTTTCTATTTTTAACTACTGCTTTTTAAAGTGTTTTTCATATTTATTTTGAACTTGCTTTCCTCATTCTGCATCACCAAGTAAATTTGAGTTGAAACACAGAAAATCGGGCCAGGCAGAGAGATTGGCAGTAGGACCAGCATTTCTAAATAATTGTTTCAAGACATACTAATATTGATATATATATATATATACATACATACATACGTATTTTTAACTTCAGAGCAAGTAGATTTTGATTTTTTTTTTTTTACATGACATAGCAGTCATTTCCAGTCACATGGGATTGCTATTGCCCCTTTGCAAACACTGTCAGAACTGAAGCCAAAGGTAGCGTGGACACAGGGTCTCCTCTTTGTTCTCAACCCACAAATACAAGGCTCACTGCAAAACATATTAACAAGATGCCTAAAGGTATACACCCTTGCTATCCTATTTCATGGCAATTCCTTTTATGATGAAAAGAAAACCACTTTCTAGAAAAGCCAAGTTGTCATCCTTATAAAGTTCTCTTCAACTATTTACAACTATAAGAACTGTATTAAACATTAAACTTCTATTTTGTTTTCTTGGCTACTAAAATCACAAAAGAGAGAAATCACTGAGAAAGTTGCTTAAAAATTTGAATCTATTTCCTTGCGGTGGAAAACTGACATTCCTCAGTGAGCTCTGAATCAATTTCTACCTTTCTGAGTATGAAAAGTTCATAATTAGACAGACAATCAAAGCCAGAAAAAGATGGGCATATGCAGAATCTCTATAATCTAGTGTTTGTCAAAGACTGAAAATACAGTTATCAAATGTATCTACAGTTTGTATGAAGTGGAATGAGTAAAATCTTTAGGAAGAATTAAAAGGAGACCAATTCCACTGAAATTAATACAGACCATGAAACGGCCTACTGATTTTCAGAAAAGTAGGGTCTAAAAATGTAGTCAATTACTCCATGTCACCTAACAGCCAGAGAACATTATGTAGAGTTGTTAATATTTCCTCCACGTAAGACATGGGTAAAACTCAGGAAATTTTGCAGACTGCTCTCAGCCAATTTTGAGGAAAATCTTACACTTACTGAAGCAAAGCAATAAAACAATTGCCATTAATAGAGAAAGCAATGTTTAATGGAGATTCCCTTCTTAAATTTTTTATTGGTTTACTTACTGTTACATGTAGGATATAGCTGTGTAATTCCTCATACTGTTAACATGAAAAAAATATTAGTGTACACAAAGAAAGGATATCATTCCAAAACCAGAAGAACCACGTCACATACATCCAGAATTTTGTTGCCAAGTATATTCCAAGAGGCAGTGCACTGTGCATGGAGTGATCAAAGAATGACCTGTAATGTAGCAATAATGTCACATGGTAAGTTTTGATTTATAAAAAGTAAATCCTGAACTATTGCTTTAGAGAAACACTTCCTGTTTAAACTCGTACTATATAGGATATTGCAAAATACACCCTAAACACATTTTCCGCAGTTTTCCCTTCAAAGTTCATGAGAATTTCCCTTTTTCAACCAGTCAAGAACTGGACAAGATAGGTAGAATGAGTAAATACTCATGTTAAAACTACACTGTGAAAGCAGTCAGGAAGCTAAGAGATTCCTAGCCACATGGAGAGTGGCTGCAAACTATATTTACTTTTGAGATTCCAGTGCTAAAGGCATTTTGGAAACCCAAACAAGGAAAACATGTTAAAATTACTTCAGTAAGAAAAAAGCTTAAGAGACCTTGGGGTTATCAGCCCATATACTTGAAATATTTCAGATGATTGAATATTAGCTTCTGTTACAGCTGCCAATTGAAAATTGGGAAAAAAATCCAGATTAATTCATTTCCCGTATCACTGTATTTGCCAAGTTCTAAGACAGAATGCTGTTAATTTTTCAAAAAAAATAAACTAGGCCATCAGGATTATTTTCACCTTCTTATACTCTTGCATTTTAAAGACTTCTGAATAAAGTTAAATATAGTTGAGACAAGCTAGGCAACTACCTAGGTTACCCCATATTCAAGAAAAAAATGTGCAGGGGTAAATAACTCTTTTCCAAAAGATATTGCTACTGAGGAGGCAGTTATTTTCGCATAGGGAAGCTTTCCTGCCTGGAACAAGGTATCTTTCCCAGAGGCAGTTTTAGATGTTTCTCTGCATGCATTCCACAGAAGCTGACTCTCTGGGTACGAGAGAGATAACACACACAGACATGCTACAAGGCCTGGGCAGCAAGAGGGGAAGGCGAGGAGGGGGAAGCCATGATAAAGCCTGGGGAACAAACAGGAGGCTTTGCCTTCCCCTGAGGCTCGGTGCTGTCTCACAGCACTGTGAGGTTTTGTAAGTTTTCAGTGTCCTCACCTCTGAAATAAAACTTTTGAATCCTTTCCACTGCTTTGGCATTTTTGGGAGGAATACCTGCATATATTTTGCTTTACAAATGCTATAAAACATGCAAAGCCACACTTTAAACAGCTAACTCCCAAAAATAAAACTTCTTGCACCATCTGTCTAAACATCGCTATACTGATTCATTTTGCTTTTTGCACTGGTGGTGCCGTCAGGGCTGCCACAGACAAATGTGTGCAGGGAGTAGTTTCCATTTTGCTTCTTGACTTCCTTGCAATCTCTCTCTCTTCTCTAATGGGAGTTCCTTAGGTTTTTTTGAGAAAACCCTATAAGAAACTTGAGCTAATGTGGTGAGTAATGAGTGAACATACATTTGGACACACAGGAGTTACCCTGCAATCTTTCTTTCAGTGAGTTCTGTGTGTTTTTGTGTGTGTGAAAAGTAGGGAGGAAAATACAGCTAAGCAGATTAGCTGAAATTCAACAGGGAAAGAAAACACTACTGGAATAACAGCAGAAGTTTAATTCAAACCTGGGTTTTGTGAAAAACACTTCAAAAAGGATTTATACTCAACAATTAAGCAAAGGATAAGAGAAAGTAGGAATGTTAATCCTGAACACATCAGGTAGGCCAAAAATACAAAACTGGACAACACACAGATCTTGAGAGACTTGAAGAAATCTTGTTCAGCTAATTGCACAGCCTCAGAGATGAGGCCAAACAGATCATCTCCAAGATCCTGCAAAAGCTTGAGCATTCTCCACCTCCCCTGTGGTGTAGTAGGTTCACTAAATCTTCTGAACTTGATTAAAGGAACAGATATATTTTCCTCTTTATACAGAAAGGAAAGAGAAGCAAGTGATTCTAATAAACATGACATTCAACACCAGAAAAGCAGAAAGATCCTAAGCATGGAGATACAAGGGCTCCTATCTATGCCACAAGGGATAACAAAAAGTAAAGGGACAGATGAAGCAGTCTACAGATTTTGAAAATCCATTGGAGCATGGCTATGTATGTGTGTGTGTGCATGTGTGCACATGTATTTGTAGGTGTATTTACATATATTTGAAGTAATCATAATCACAACTAAAATACTTTATCATCATGTAACAAAACACATAAAAAACCTAGAAAGTAGCTTTTTTCTTTAGTCACCCCCTTCCATAACAAGAGAAGCTACAAAATCTGTCTCTGACATAATTTCTTTCTTCAGATGCCTTTGGGTATCTAAATTCTTAATTATCAACAACAAAAAGTTTAATAGCACACTTGCACATTATCTTTCTGCTACTGTGTTGTAGTAACTTATCCACTGACCGCTTTCTGCAAAATTCACGCAGATAACTGTAGATAGACATTCAGCACCCTCCTCTGGATAATGACTGAATTTCTGCTGTTCTGCTGTTAGTTTCTGTTAGCTCAGCAGTATTCACCCAAGGTAGTTTCATGTTTTGCAAGACAACAGAGCGTTATAAGAGCTGAAGTCACGCAAGACCTTTCCCAGAAATAGTAATAAAAAACAATTCCAACAAATATACAAATTTAAGACTGTCTATCAAATAAAAATGCCAGCAAAATATGTGTTGCATGCACACTAAACAGACAGTGTCCCGGTAAAACACTTACTTGGAAAGGAACTGCACCATAGCCCAAACGCCACCATACATCAGCCCTTTAATGAGCCAAGAATCAATGTCTAGGTCTGCTATAAACCCAACCAGCCAAATAACTAGGAAAGGAGTTCCCAGCATCACCTTCTGACGGAATTCCTATATAGAAACAAATATCAGTAAGTAACTCTACTTTCAGGAACAGACAGCATAATAATACTTTCTAATAAACAGGACAGTCACAAAAACTTAAATTTTCCAAAAGCTTGACATTGGGGGATGAATCTTCATAAATTTTTCTCATTTCCTATATTTATGCATCTTCAAGAATTTGCAAGGAAAATATGCCTTCCTAAAAATTTATAACAAACCAGGAACTTTATTCATTTTAGAACTGTCTTCCAAAGACTTTGTTGTTAATCCAGAATCAAGACAACAGTAGCTTTTTTTTCAAGAGTCTGTCAGTATATAAACTGCTACACAGTACATAGCAACCTCAGTGAACTTTAAGGACTTCACTTGTAATAAAGTCATACTGAAGCACCTATGAAGATAGGGACTTTTTTGTCGTATGTACAACTCCTGATGAGAGCACAGAACTCTTTCCAGATATTCAAAGCACAGTAACAATGCACATGTACACAGAACGCCATGTATAAATCACTTCAGGTCAATAATCACTGATTTATTACAGTACCACAGGGTTAAAGCACAGGCTGTAGCCAGTACTTTAAGCATCTTGATGCAATATATCTTTAAATCAAGAAGTTATAACAAATCAGTAGTAGCAATATTTAATATGTAGCACAAGGCTCTGCCTGAGTGTTGTGATGGATACTGAGAAAAAAACATTAACTGTAAATTATCAAACAATAGGCAGGAGGGCAGTTCTTCATGCTAGAGCAGCATATTGCCCTCTACACCCTCATTTCCCACCTCCTCCTATCTGCAGTAATAAATAATAACCTGAGAAGCAAAAGACCTCCATGTTAGATATTCATATATTACATTATACTACCAAAACTGACTGCTTCTGTAACTCAACACAAAATAATACATATGTAGAGAGAAGATCAGAGTTCAGGATACCTAAAGTGCTTCTTCCCTTAGCTACCTGCAAGTCAGCTTCGAAAGTTTTGGCTAACTCCAGCAATAGCAAAACCACATGGCACTTTTGTAACACTTAGTTGGCACAAAATCCAAAGGTAAGTGTGTTGAGGCTTAGGGTTTTATTTCCTCCTGCCTTGAATAAACCACTTTTTTTTCCTTTTGCAGCTGCTTCTGTCATACTAAAAAAAATTTCTTAAAGCTGAAATGTGGGGAAAAGTGCTTCCCTTAAAAAAAACATACACATCCCCAAACCAATAGCAGCAGTAAGACTGATTTACAAAAATGTTATATTACTACTTACCTTATCAGCTTTTAGTTTTCTCAGAAAGGATGGACTGTCATATCCCTTTGCCTGCCTCGCTTCTTGTAGGTGATTGATCATCCAAACGTTCTTCCTCTGTTTTGCAAGATCAAGTGGTGATTCTCCCTGTCAAGAGTTTAAAAGTGGGAAACATCCAATTTAAAAAGAAAATGCATTCAGAACACTTTTGAAACAGAAGACTGGCTGGTAAAAATAACACATTTTAAATCAGTTTAATGTACATTCTGGCATACTTGACACCAAACATGATTCATTCCTTTTGGTCTTGTTCACTCTCTCATAACTATGCATGCATGGACAAGTTGAATATTAAATGCGTGATCCTGACAAAATGTATGTCCGGACATAGCAATAATTGTTGCCTTTGGCACAGCACATCTATGTTTCACTATTCTACACACAGTCTCCTAGTCTGTAAAAGAAAGACCGTGTTTCCCCCTCAACTATTGACAGGCAGCAGAAATCAAGCAAAGAATAAGAACTTGTGACCCACTGGATCATGGAAACTCTCCCAAGTCTAAAGCCTCACTTCTCAATTAATTCTCTGCCTTTCTGACAGAGTGAAGTTACTAGTATTATGGAATGCCTCTACATGGATTTTTTTTTTCACAAGCTTAATGTTCTAATGTTCATCTCAGTTACTGAAGTCCTAGGAAGAAAACAGGAAAGAATGAACTGATTGCTCATGTCCAACTATTTTCAAAACTCTGAGCTTTTATGTTGAGCTTGTGATTTATGTCCCTTGGGTGCTAAGCCAGCAATGGTCCATGTTTTTTCTTCCATACTTTCAGAGAGGACTGACAGACGAAGCAAAAGAGAAACACAGAGAGAGAACAGGGGCCAAAGTTGCCTACCAAACTGATTTAATTTTATTGGTTTTTAAACATTTAGGAAGAGAGCTAAATGAAAGTTATTGACTGGATCTAAAATTATAGAGGAGGTAAGAGACAACCAATTGCAGGTACCTCCAGCTTCAGTTTTGCATTTGACTCTTCCTCTCTTCTACTGGAGTTAACTCCCCTCCTAAACAAACCACTCATGGAGGCTTGAAAAATGGCTGAATCCTCCATCGCTCGGCCCCCTCCTAAAAAAAAAGTACAGACAGGTACCAGAAACTGAAATTACCCAGAAAGGGCAATAATCACTATAGACAGAAGCGATTTCAAAGATTAAAAACTACAGTTAGCTACCTATATCCCATGGAAAGACAATGGGAATTGAGTACTTAACTGTCATTTTTGCCTTTGAAATATTGCTCCAGATCTTTAGGAGAGTAAATAGCACAGACTACAGACTATGAAGTGAAGCTTTTTGCTGATTAATAGAACCTTGCACTCCTGTGCAAGAAGTTTAACTAACAAAATCAGTTAAAAAAGAATAATCTTTTGACTAAACTTGGCTTCAAAGTTATTTAGCCAGACGTTTAAAAAACAGATCAAGTTAACTCCACCCTCAACATAAATGCCTGAAATCAAACTATGGTGCCTGCTCCATCACATAGTTAATACCTGGGAAACTCCAGAGATGCTATTGTTTTAATATCACCTTATATATCCAGACTGTAAAGATTACCTGTGGACAAGCAATCCCCTCTGGGAGTTGATCTCCCAAGTAAATCCTGAAGTTGTCTTGGGGTCCAGCTGAGCATCCCTTCCACTAGAGGGCCATGAGACACCTAGGAACTGCCTAGATAAAAAAATTGAGGGAGCTTTAAAGAAGTCTTTGACTATGCTTCTCATCATCTGGCCATTTTAATACTCTAGTATTTCTCTTGTATTTACAGTGGATGGCTGCCTTGCTTAGACAGCAAAAAAAAAAAAAAAAGGATCTTAATCTAGTAACACACCTAAGTTTGCCAGCAAGCAATAAAGCTTTAATAGTATATATTTGAAAGTATTTAGATAGAAAGAATAATCTGAAAAGTCATTACCATAGGGAACTCATAGACTTCCAAGGATTAGCCTAAGATACATGGCATAATCAAGAAACTACATCTAAAGTTCAATAAATGATTCATTAACAGATAAATAAAAAAATCTTCTTAAACCATAAGCACTCTTTCAGGTCTCTATCTCCAGTAAAAAACAGAGCTTCTGCTTATATTTAAATAAAATTTACAATTTTCCCTCAAGTCCCCAGTGATAACCCAACTCCCTGGAAAATCCTGTCCTCATCTGCCCTGTCTGTCTAATGGCATGACAAGGTAGCTTCCTTAATTAAAAAAAAACCCACCACCCCCAAAAAAAAAAAAAACCAAAAACCACCACTCTACTTTGATTACTGAAGAGCAACTTTCAACTCTAACATTAATCTTGTTCTCAAAGAGGAAAAAAAGTATCTTACTACCAAAAGGAAGTATTATTTCCTTTGTACAGTATAATATAACAAGGGCAAATACACAAACAGGACAAGCTCACCGCTTATATCAAGCTTTGCTCTAGAATAAAAGTACTGTTGTTCAAATACTTCACAAACTGCCATGCAAAGCAAAGAACACCTTACTGAGATGACTGGTTCCAATTTTTTCCAAGCCTAGGCAGCCAGCAGCATGTGCTTTTCTAGCAGACTGCCCAGAGCTGATAACAACAAAGTCAGAGCTTGCACCTAATATTTCAGTCACTTCATAATTTGAAAGAGATGAACAGCTTTCAGCCAACATATTTCTTTAACCTTAGCTGTCCTACCCCTATTCTTGGTCAATGAGCTGTCTGAGAAAAGACAGTGCTGCAGAAATCTGGAAGTGATTGCATCAGAAAGGAGCCTTTCACAATTCCTTTTATTACCAAGGAAACAGGACGCAGATACTTAACAATTAGGTTTTGGCTCAAAGAAAACTTCTTTGCTGGAGAGTGAAAGGAGGGGCACAAAACTGAGTTTCTATAAACCTATGAAAGTCAACCAAATTTTTATGTTTCCTATATATTTACTACCACCTAAATCAGCATCTCTCACAAAACCACTGCTGGATGGCAAAACTGCCATTGCTCAAATGATTTTGATTCTCTGAAGATCCTAAAAAATTTGGAAGGCGTGCAAGAAACCTAGACTCCATTGCAGAAGACAGGCAGTGGGTAAGCAAATCAGGTACATGTCTTCTGGCATGACTGGAAAGATCATGATCCAGCAGGTTCAAAAACCTGTTTTTCTAGTGACTGCTGCTGTCTGTCAATAAAGGAGGCAAGACCATGAACTCCTTCAGCAGATACTTTTTCACTTGGCCAAATACAGAAATTCTTGTTACCGACTTCGTAAGAGTCCAGAAATGTAGGTAAGGTAATGACTTTAGAACTTTAATCACACTAATCAGTCTGTCAAGAGGAGAACCAGTATGACACACTGATTTCCCCCTCCCCCCCCCCACAAAAATATACTAATTTTTTACCATTAGGTGGCATAGAAACAAGCTTTTCAACACAAGTGAGACTAGAAGCATAATTCATCCACACAACTGACCTCACAGACCAGGAATAATTATTATATATTCATATCAGTGCATGCAAGAGGCTAGCTGATTTGTTTTAAACATGTGAAAAGCCATATGATTTCTTCTAATGAGTCTTCATTCATGATCATGAGTATTTCTGACATTCTCAAGTGCATGTAGGATCTAGAAACCTATTAGCAAAATTTGACTGCACCTTTAAAAATGCTGTTCCATGCTCTTCAAGAAAATTGATGTGTACATGACTCTTTTTTTTTTTTTATATTTCTATCACTTGCGGCCAAGCAAAACAGGCCCTGGCCACCTTAATCAGTAGGAAAAATGGCGAGACATAAATAAATAAATTTAACTAAGTCAAATAAATTTAACTAAGTATTTTATAAATGCAGACTTACAGCTGTGTTTTCAAGTGTAACCACACCATCTGTAACACTTATTATATAGAAAATACAAATATTAGAAGAGAAATTTAGTAGTGAATTTTTTTCCTAAAAGTGAATTCTTCTCTGATACCACAGAAGAAACAGCTCAGATAGCGAAATGCATCTAATATACAGAGTATCAGGAGGCAGTGGACAAAACCACATTCAAAAGGCACACCTTCCAAGGCTAGAGAAGACTTATAGACTCCAAGTCTATGGCAGAAATTCTAACAGCTGTTTTGCAGATCTAACATATGCCAGAGATGGGCTCTGTTAGTGCATAATCTAGCGTCATTGTTAACAAGTTCTGGTAATCACACAACCTAAAGTTCAGATGCAAAAAACAGAGCCCATTTTGTTATTTTACTCCTACTGGTATTTTCAGGTCTCCAACTTCCTTACTGACTCTGGGTGATGGACTAGAGCATTTGTCAGCTCTCTGGAAGAGAACAGAGACATCTCACATCTCACTCCAACAGTCACCCCAGAAGTTCACTAGAAGAGAATCAGTCAGGTTTCCAATTTTGCATCCAAAGGCACAGGTCTCCACACATGCAGTCTAATTGCACACCTCACTCTCATGTATTTACACATAATCACTGATACATTATTTTAAAGTGCAGATCTGGTGGTTATGCATCACTGCTAGGAAAAACTGATTTCCAAATGACACATTAGTGGCATGGCTTTTGCTCCACTTTCATGATCCCATCATACCCACAACAACAACCTATTCTTGAGACTTATCACAGGCTCTGTTATTTCTGCCTCAAACCACATACAATAAAAACAGACCAAGTGTTTACCTTAATATTTTGAGCATCAACATTAGCTCCAGCTTCTAACAGAAGACTAATAACTGTAGTATTTCCTGCTAGCACAGCCCAGTGCAATGCTGTGTTTTTGTGGTATTTGTCTCCAAGATTAACAGAAACATTAAATGTAAGTAGTAATCGTGTTGGATCCACACTAGAAAAGAAAATTCTTGTTAGATCTAGAGAAGATAAACTCAAGTACATACCAACTTATTGTTCATACATTCAATTTCTACGAAGATCATGGATCAGGTGCACTATGTAAGAGCAAAGTGGTATTGCTGCTGATTATAAATGGCTCAAATTCTCTTTCCACCAAACAGCAGTCACAATTCTGTTGCCTTTTAAAGGAACTCAGTAAGACAGCTTGTTCTGGGATGTCATGAAACACATTTGTTACACAATTCAAGTTTTGTGTTTACCAAAATGTAACACTACTAACACATTTGTAAAAACATGCACATCGTCATATACTCAAACAACCAAAGTTCAAAACATGTTACATTTCCACTTCACAATCCAGAGGATGAAAATAAAACAGGATGATAATCTTGGTAATGGCAGGTATTGGTAAAAGCTAGTCTGTGTTCCTCCCAAAAGTTGATGGATAGGCCCTTCCAAATAAGAATCTAATTCAAACAAATTTGCTCTTTGGAGAAGTTTTATTTTTCACCAACTTCTTCCAATCATTCCCACAGAAAGACATGGATTACTGAGTACTTCTTCATAATATCTTCTGTTTTTAATAACTCATTGTACTGGGTTTGGCTGAAATTGAGTTAATCTCATTCAAAGTAGCTCCTATGGTGCCGTGTTTTGGATTTGTGACCAAAACAGTGCTGATAATACACCCACATTTAAGCTATCACTGAGCAGTGCTTACATAGGATCATGCTTTGCTGATTCTCACTGCCCCATCAGTAAGCAGGCTGGACATGAACAAGGAGATAGGAGGAAACACTGGGACAGCAGACCCCAACTGCCAAACGGAAATTTCAGACCATATAATGCTGTGCCCAGCAATAAAAACTGGGAGAACGGAGGAAGCAGGGGACATTCAGAATTACAGTATCTGCCCTGCCAAGTAACTCTCAAAGTTGATGGAGCCCTGCTTACCTGGAAATGGCTAAACTTCTGCCTACCAATGGAAAGTAGTGAATTAATTCCGTATTTTCCTTTATCTATTAAGCGGTCTTTTTCTCAACCCACAAGTTTTCTCACTTGTGTTCTCTTGATTCTCAAACACACCCTGCTTGGAGGGAGTGAGGAAGTGGCTGCACACGGCTGAGCTGCCAACTGGGGTGAATTCACAATAACCATAAATGAAGAAAGATAAAATGACAACTGTGGAAAGAACATTGACTAGTTAAACAACAGAAAAAAACTTCCAAAAAAAAAAAAAAAATCAGAACCAGTCTCTTCTGTATGCCACTTGGTTAACACTAAGAGGATGTCAAAACTGCACACATTACCTATGCGTTCTGTAAGCGGCCCACATTAAAGGTGTCATTCCATTTTGATCCATCATATCTACATCCTAAAAACAGGAAAAGAAAAAAAACATTGGTGAAACAAGTAAGCACACTCAAGATCCAGTAGATACAAGGTCTGCAATTCGAAGAAGTATTTGAAGACTAACTATCTGAATTGGAGAAAGCCTGGCAGGCTTTTAGCACATAATCAAGTAGTACTTAAAAAATTAAAACAAACATTAACACCACTACCCCAAAATACAAACATTCCAATCTATTTTGGAAACTTAAGTAATAGTCATGCTGTATAAGACTAGACACTTCTAACTTACTATTAATCTTCAACATAAAAGATATAAGTAGGTGGTGTATTATTGCATTCAAAAGCCAAGGAAAAGTAAAAAGATGCACCAAAATTTTTAAAAAATACTTGGTAAATTAATATAAATACCACTGTCTGAATCCTACACCCTACTAAATGCTCGTTGCCTCTATTTTTCAACTTGCAAAGCAATTTTCCTTAGTTCACTTAGTTCCAATGGTACTTACGTATCTGGGTATCAAGTTAATGGATGCCAGAAGATTTTAAAGTTTAAATAAAAGTCATTAATAAGGACAACCTACACCAAAGTAAAACTGATCTCTAATAAAGTGGTGACTAAACTTACAGGTAAAAAAAAGAAATAAAAGCATTATTAGATTTAACAGAAGAGAGGCACAGAATGACCAAACAGCACCATCCAGACAATTCTTTTAAATACATCAGAAAGGATTTAATATCTAAAGCATTTTTTCCTCCTTCCTCCCCTGACTCACTAACATAGAAGTTGGTAATTCCTAAATACTATGAGACAGATTAGACTCTCAAGCACATTTGGGCAAGTTTCACAGACCAGCACTAACAAAATCATCCTAAGCTAATTTAATGCAGGACCTGAAGAGTTTTCCTTAGGGGCAATAAAGCTGTCAATACTTGCTATGCCACTCCTCTCAGCTCTTACCAGGAAAATTACATTGAAAGTGTTTCAATGAAGTCTTTTGCTAGAGACTCCTGACAGAAACCCAAGAAATGAATGATGTTGCTTTGCATCACCCCCAGAACCTTCTTCTCTGCTCCAGTACTCTGCCAAAGGCCCAGCACCCTGGGATCCCTGTCAGCTGGTCAAAAACTAAATGGACCCAGCCTGGGGGTAGAAAGCTGAGACACTGATTGAACATTCATGCTACAGCATATAGAATGGAGGAATAGGGTATGTTAATGAGGAGGTAGGGCATGTTAATAAGGGGGACGAGTTATGTTAACTAGGGCTGAGGAAATTCAGTCACTGTATTTCATCATAGGGTCTCCACACTCAGACCACCTGGGGAGGGGACAAAGGGCCTCTGGATATCTTCCCACATCTTGTAAAGTCCTTCCATATCTTGCAAGAGGAGACAGGGCTAAAACACAGAGATAGCTGAAAACAGTCCTAATCCGCAAGGTGTCTTCTCATGGCCAGGCTCCTGTCTTATCAAGGGAGGAACCTCTCTTGGCCTCTGCTGCCCACGGCCTGCTGCATTCCTGTCAGATCTTTTTCTGCTAAGTTTAGATCCCAACAGATCTCCACTCACAATGCTGCTAGCTTCATCCTGGCAGTGGCTTTCCAGAAAATCCAATTTAGTTCTTCCAAATAATTGCTTTTAAAATGTCTCTAGCCTGCAGATAACTTTGTATTTTTGAGTTTTTACTCTGTTGATTAAGTAAAAAAACCCAACCAACCAACCACAACAACAACAACAACAAAAAAAAACAAACAAAAAAAACCAAACCAGAAAAAACATCCAAACAGAGACAAAAACAAAAAATACAAACAAACAAAAACACAAAAACCAAACAAACACAAAAAAAACCCCAAAACAAAACCCCTGAAATTGATGGAAGAGAAAGAGAACTGTTACTTGATGTTCAAAAACGAGTTACATGGCTTGAGACCAGGATCCAACTCTGTTTGCCCACAGTACTTGTACAGATTAGATCCTTTTGAGCCTACTAGGACTGCACAACTCCTAGAACCCCCTTTAACCTCCTATGGTTGAGATCATGCAGGAAATTAGAACCCCAGCCCAAACTCAAGTTCATTCATTCTTGAAAAGCACAACTTTGATTCACAGGTCACACTGTGTGAATAACTTGCTTGGAAGTTGTACAAACTACTGTAACATGAACAATCACACTTTCTTCTTGAGATTTCATACAGAAAAGTTCTTATTTGTGACACCACGGACCTGCCTGGACATAAGTAAAACCACTTCTTCAATGATTCCACCTGACAAATCAAAACTGTACTTTCCACACTAGGTGACACTGAGCTAAAAGAAAAAACAAAACCCATGAGCTCCAGACTATTCCCTGCATGTAAATTACGTAGGCAGGCTACAGCTATTACTCACATTAAGCTACTTTGTTAGCTGAGATAGATCCCTTTTCAAAGGAACTTTAATGAGAAGCAAAGCAACTAAGATTGCTTTGCAAACTGTTGTATAGATATAACAAAGATGATGTAGCTGTGGATAGCAGATGTGTGCTCTAACAAACCTGTCATCAAAAATTCCTTGTTATTTCCTTTACCACAACCAGACAACAAGTGAGACATTTTAGAAAGGAAGGTTTATTCCTGTTTTTTACCAAAGAAAATGGCCTGAGCCAAAAAAGAAAACCTTCAGCAGCTGGTACATATTAAGAGACTGTTCACCTATTCTGGTGTGAACCAACAGGCATTTTAGCATTAATTTCTTGTTTAACTCTTAATGACAGATCAGTGCTCATGAAGGGGTGTACCTGTGCTGTTAGGACATGGCACAAGCACTGCTAGAACCAGAGTCCAACAGTAAGTCACACAATGATCTAAAACTGCACATACTACTGCCCTCTGTAGGTGGTTCAAGTGCAAACTCTGGAACACAACTGGCAAAAATTTCACTCTTGTCTGAAGTACAACAACTCTGGTTCTGAAAGAGAAAGAAACTTTGCATATCCAAAGATAAGCAGACTTAATCCTAGGACACTATACAAGATTCCACAAAAAGCTTTCAGAGGGGCAAAAATACTGGGGAGACAGCTTTCTGCATGAAAAGAAACTATTCTGCTGCTTAACACTACTTTGTGAAAACAATGTAATTGACAACGTAGAATTCTGAATAGCAGCTAGAGATCAGAGCAGCATTAGGTTTATTAGGACATTTAACAAGCAATGGTCAAACAAATGCTGTGATACAATACAGCTTTTTCAGAAAGAACCAACAGATTGCACTCAGAAGTATAAATTGCACAGAAAGGAACCAGGAATTTCATCCCCTTTAAAACCATTACTGCTTATTCCACAAAACACAGAGCCTCATAGAAAAGACCTATCACATCCTTGATCAGAATCCTATTCTCCATAGGGGAAAGATCTTTGCCATGGACTGTTGCACAGGGAAAGGGAAACAGGCTTTAAAAGCATATAGTAATGATGGTTTATCAGAAAGGGAGATGTAGTAAGTCTGACAATATTTCTTAATTGAGGAAAGGCATGTGCTAACTGTTCAATAGAAGCAGAGATTTTGTAAGATTCCCAAGGGGTGAACTGAGAGCAGACAAAGAAGCAAAGTAACACACAGAACTAAGCCTACCTCAATCTTTCAAATAAAAGTTCTGTTCTGTATACTCCATCAAACACAGAGTCAGCTTTGACAATCATGAGGAAGAACACAACTGGACTTATAATTCCATAAAGTAATGTGCTGTGAGTGGGGTCTAGGAAATACAACCTTTGGTTCAGCATCTTAACACTGGCCTGCACCTAGTGGAGAGAAGGAGCCTCAGTGCCAACCGAGGTAAAAGTGTTTAGGAGCACTGCTCCTGGGCTGCAGCACCAAAGTCACCAACGCTGCAGGTACCACAAAACTGCAGCTCTGAGAATAGAAATATGTACTTGATGAATAAGTGACAGTAAATGAAAGTGATGGTTGAACTATGAGCATGAAACTATAATTAATAAGTTAAACTATAATTTTAGAACTACGATATTTCTTACAACATGATCTTAACCTACTAGTAACTTTATAGTCACTCATTATCTGTGACTGAGGTAAGTTACCTCACACATGCCACAGGATGTGAACACATTATTCAACCATTTGACAACCACATCCATATCTTAACTTATTCCAGGTGAATGTTTTCATATGCTAGGTCCTGATGTGCTTTTGGCATTTTAAGTAGTTGTTATGGGTTTAAGGTTTTAGAATTTTCCCTTTCCCTCACCTGCCTGGACTGGGAGTGATGCCCGGAGCAG
>JAWWEU010000040.1:37364814-37399338 GCA_035583155.1 Acropternis orthonyx | reverse complement strand
GTGTGATTAATCGTGTGGAGTCCTCTGTTCTATTAGCCCCCAGATATCTTAGTTTTCTTTTTCAAACTAAGACAGTAGCGTAAGCACAGTGTCGAGCAGTCAAATGGTATACTGAACAGTTTTAAGTGCCTTCAAGTTCTTTTCAGTTTTATTTTCTTGCATTTTTTAAAAACAATGATCTTACTTAAACTTGAACTGTGCTACAGATTCTGTTACTTGATCTCTGACTGGATTTATATCATGTACTTTTGCCAGGTTTGATTTTGACAGAGGCAACCAACTGACACAAACAACATGAGCAAATTACGATACAGCCATATAACAGTCTCTCAAACTTCAGTAAGAAACAGGATTAAATAAAAAGCAACAGCTATCAGCCACCGCTGCCTCCTGACTGAGGAGGCATTTTGGCATTTGTTGGCATGAAAGCCGGTTCACTTCCAACCCAAGCCAGAAGGCATCTGACCAAGAGTTCTTCCCCTACACTACACTTCAGAAGCAAGAGGACATGAGTCATGTCACGGGTTGGAAATTTCATCACTGGCTGCTGCAGCTCAGAAGAGAGTGAAGCAACAACACAGCAGTTGGGTTCTGGCTCTGTCTCAAAAAGGGACAACAAGCAATTAGGAACAACTTCTTAATTCACCTATCAGTGGATTATCACCACTATGAAAGTTGGCTCTTCTCTGACCACACTCACCCACAAAGGCATCAGGACCAGAACTAACAAAGCACAACAACCTACACTGACCTTTATGTTGACATTTGTTTAGCTGTCATTTACCATGCAGATACAACAATAAGGTTCAGAGCAAGGGCAAGCCTACTCTTTGGATGTAAGAGAACCTGGTCTTTCTAAAGACACAAGGCAAAAAAGTAGTAGTATATAGGGTCAGCCCACATAAGCAAAAGTAGTTCAAGTTTCTAAATCAAGGCACCATAAAGAAGGTGGGGAAAGAAAAAAGGAAAGGGATTAATGGCCTCATATGTACTAATAAAAAGGAGAATTAAAAAATAAAATCATGTATTTCCCATAGTTTGTCTAGTTGTATATAGTATAGTTGAGAATTAGGAATTTAGGGATTATTACAATGCTATTAGTAATTTTTAAACATACAAAACAATACATTATTTTAAAGTTGAACTTTGTGAAGTACTTTGAAAAATTACTGTTAAAATTAATTCAAAATTACATCCCAGAAAGGACACCAAAATCATACTTGATAACATTTGAGGCATTTAATAAGAATCAGCCTTTTAAAAGCTATTGATAGGGAGAGCTGTTTACAAGATAGTAGGTTGTAAATTTTAAGGCAATTTTTGTGTCTCTATGTATGTACTCATGTAAAGACACACAGCTTCTTTTGCATTGAAGTATTATATGCTCAAATAACTAGAACAAATTTGTGTATAAATATGAGGACAAACAAACATTTACAGGGAGATTTCATAATCAGAGCAGTAGACCATTAATAATGGCCTACTAAAGACCATTAATACTTCATTAATGCTGTGCTTTAAACAAGTTCACACTTGTATAATATCAGCAACATGTTTCTGGTAACATAAAACCCACATGCAATTACACATAATTTTTCAAGAAAATACAAAACTTGTTCCTCATGAAAACACATTCCTCTCCAATCATTCTTTCTTACAGTGATTATACAAAATAGGACCAGACTCTTCCTTCTGCCTAGCTTACTCTCTATCATAACACTAAGTACTGTTTTACCAAACAGTTATCAGATACAAACTAAATACCACATGGAACAATAGCTTGCGTTTTTTTACATGTACAGGCACAAATAATTTTCCACAGCAAATTTACTCTTTGTTTTACATAGACAAAACCCACTGATTCCATATTCTATATGACTTACTGGGTCATATCTCACTTGGCATTTGAGAGAATATGCAGAATACAGAAGTCTGAACAGCATTAGTAGGACAGTTATACAAGCGGAGGGCTTTAACTTTTCTATATAGTTTATACAGTAAATCAAATTTGTGCTTCAGGCACATACCTGCGGGTGAGTAGATCAACAAATTACAGTGCAGGGTGAGTAGCAAAGAAATGAACAAGTTTTTGAGCAGACAGAATGACAGATGGGGCACAACAGCAACAGTAATGGTTTCACATTATATACACACTTTACAATCTAGTAGTAATACAAGAGGGTAACAAGAAGGTTTGGGGTTGTTCGGTTTTACTTCCATTTACACTCACAAGTAATTAGGAAAACAACAATAAATTAAAAGTTGTGGACTGATGTGTCATAGATTCTTTATCCATGTATAACTGATGATTCTGTGAAGAATACTTGCTAGCACTGGCACAGGTACAACTAAAGATTAAATTCCTTAGAAATAAAGAATGGTAGAAGAATAGCTGCTAGAATTTCCATATACTACACTAGACAGATGTGAATTAAAGCCAAAGTACTCAGACCACTGTTACAGGAAATTAACTCAGTAGGTGGCACATCAACACTGTAGTCTACAATAAAGGACATGGAATAATTTTTGTATTTATTCAGGCAAATATTTTGCATTTTATGAATGATAGGTATAGGTTTCGATTGTTTTCCTACTCTAAATTTTAGTAGAACCTACTTAAATATGACATGATTTAAAATTTACCTGTCCCTTTGCTATCAGGTAAGCAACAATCGAAGTATGTCCAAACTGGGCAGCCAAATGAATACAGCTACATCCTTCTCCATCAATTAGCGACGGATCTGCCCCATATTTCATCAGCTGTACAACCATGGATAAGTGACCCTGTCTAAATGTAACAAAACACAAAAAACAAAGAACTGAATAACGATATACAGAAACACTATTAAAATTTGAATACTGGAATACAACAAGTATGTTTAGCAGTAATTACACTACCAGAACTCCTGCACCTTAACTCACACTCTGAAAGCAACAACCGTCATGACCTGATTCTCCAACTGAGTAAGCAAACTCATTCATATGAGCAAATTCTATGCAGACAATTCATTCATCACATGGAATTCATTTGAATTGTACTGTATAGCAAAAAAGACTTAACAAAAAAACCCCCAACTCATAGTTTAGAAATATAATCTACTGTGACTTCTTCCAATCCACCTATGAAACCTCCTATTTTAAGAGACGTCAAACTGGCTAGACACTCTTACTTTTTGTGGGGCTTGTGGTTTGTCCTTCTACTATTAAAAACTAGTGAAATGAAAGCTAGGAGGAAAAAAGGAAAACTGAAGACCTACATTTCCTCTGCACTACATTAAAAGTTTAAGCATCTTTTTGGCATAATGAGCATAGGCACATCCTGCTTTTAGACATGGTGCCTATCAGTACACAGTCTCTGAGATGAGCAAAAAGACCTTTTCAATTTGTCAGAAGCAGCTTCAGACAATGCTTCCACAGGGCAACAGATTACAGGTATAAGTGAACACTAGGAAATTTAATCAAGCTTTTGGGCTATCAACACAGAATCACAGAGTGTGATCTGTAAAACAAAGAAATACAGAAGTTAAATCTTTAATGAAGGCTAACATGCAAGCCTTCATCTTTAGTAAACACATCATTTTGATACACAGTCTTCTAAAAGCCAGTTTTCTAAGTCTCCTTTTGCCATCTACAGTTAAAAATATTCATATGGACAGCATTTCTTTCTCGCCTACTTCTAGGTGGTTGTCTGAAGGAGTTAAGTACAGCTCAAAGGCCGTCTTCAATTTTTGCAGCCATTCATCATTCTCTGATAATCTTGTATATAATAAATTTGATTTTAAGTACATCTTAAAAATGTAAATGCAATAGAACACTGTAATGTAAATGCAATAGAACACTGCAAAGACGATGTCACAAAAAATCATCCAAAGACCCATCTGCAAAAGTGTTGCTGAACTTCAGAAGACTTGACAAAAATAAGATCCCCGAAGTATGAGTATGCCAAGGTGCCTATAAACTCTGATTTTACTTTACTTGTTTTTCTATTGTAGCAATCACCTTCCTCTGCATCAGAAAGAGATAAGACAAAAACTGAATCACATGCGGAAAGCTCCTTTAGCTCAAACATTGCACATTTGCAGTGAGCTCAGTTATCAAAGACTGAATAAATTCTAGTACAAAGGATTACCATAAAATATAGCAATTTCATAAAACTGTCGGTAGCAGATTTCATGTTAAGTAAAGAAACAGAGACAGAAATTTCAGAAGACTTTTTCCCACCTTGTTGCCCAGTGAAGTGGGGTGGAATTTAAATCTCCTCCAAGCTGATCAACGATAGCACCTTTTGATATATAGTATCTGGAATAACACAAATAGTAAATATTGTTGCTTGTCTTGGTTAAATCAAAAGGACACACAGTGAGCATGTTTGATGTTATGCGAAACAGGCAGTTGGAGACCAGAACTTTTTCTTGTCGTCATCCTATAAACTTCCTTTTTAGAAGTCATGCATATACATTCCATTTTTTGCCTTTCTGACATGGGCTGGGAAAGTAGGGATGCCTCCTACTGTGTTTTAAACATGATACTATTTTCCTAGTTGGATTCTAACATAAAACAGAATATTTGCTATATAAAGTAGTACAAACTCTGCTACCACAGAAGGATTTAAGAAACTGGATTCTTCTTAAATATTTAGGTATTGTTGCATTAAGTAGAATTCTGAAATACTGGTAAAAGAATTTGCTGTTAGAAGACATGAACATTTATAAAAAGATGAGCTACCTATAGTAACACAAGAAGTTACCCATTTTTAACTGCAACAATTCACAGTTATAGTCATTTGTACTGTTTCTATGAACTGTTTTCCTAGCCATTTAATCTAGGACACTAACCTGGCAATATTACTTTTCCTTTGTGAAAGGAAATGCACGTTTTAGAAACAAATTAATGTTTCTAAATACAGGCCTTCCCAGAAGGCTTCTAATTTTTCATTCACCAATGAATAAACCTTTGAAAAGTACTACCTAGCTGTAGATTCCTAAGTGCTTGCACATTTCAAGTACCTGTGCCTACAGACTTTTCACTTTGAAAATATCTGTCAGGTATATATGCTGCTCTTCCGCCTACACAAGCTGTCCTTCAAATCCTCAGAATTGAGTTTCTGGCATCACAAATTCCTCTAAGTGTTTCAAGACATGGCAAAAAGAAGGGCAACAAACAGAACAAATTGAAAAACATTATTCTGAAGTAAGTACATTCATTTTCTTTAGTGCTTATTGATTCAAAGAGCGGAATTTCAAAAACAGCCCTTTTAGGAACCTTTAGGAACAGAAAAATGGATTAACTGTATCTGTCCACACCAACAACATTGAAAGAAAAAGTTCTTCTTGCTTTAGAGACACCAGACACGATTGAGTACTTCATCATATTTGCCAAAGTAAAAGCCAGTTTGTACGGCAAACAAGATCTGCTCTGGTTGATGCAGGACAGTCCATTCCTCTGGTCTTCAACACTAAAAGAACAAAATGTCAACATCTCTCTGCTGAAGTTAAGCTTTTGGACTTCTCCATGAGAACAATCAAAGATTTTGTGAAAGTCTTAGTTCCACATAGGTGAAAACACAGAGCATGTGTAAGGCAAAGAGACAATGTGATTTTGTTACAATGAAGCATCAGCTACCAACCCAGAAATTTGAAAAAGACACTGAGAAATTATTTGGTCCCCTTTGGGAAGGAGTTCCAAAGGAAATTTTATCTAGATAAGACAGCACAGAGAAATTCATAGTAAAAGCTTGGATTAATTTCTCTGATGTGACAGCCACTCACGAGGAGGTGAACACTAAACAGATTGTCTTCATTCAAACACTGGTCCTTGCAGAAATGCAGAATATGTTCAGATTCTACTGAGCAGCAGAACTGCTTACTGATTAGTAGGTTTTATTTAGATGGAAGAACTTGCAGTTTGACAACTGGGAAAAGACAAGGCAACAATCTCCTGCCAGATGGTGCATTGAAATAACATTTTATGTTTCTTTAAGTTCTTAGTCTGAGACTTATCATTGCATTTCAGTTTTGGTACACATAAATGGTGAGATTTTTCTGCAAAACCAGGCTGAGAACTTAATCTCCTTGTCTAAGCAGATCTTTCTGACAGAATTTTGTGCTTGGTGAGAATGTCCCTTAAGAAGGCAAGAACTGGGTAAGTCTACTCTCGGTGAGTCATCTAAGCTTCTACCAGAAGATGCCAGCAAGCTACTTATATTCAAAGCAAGAAGATCTGGTAAGAGGTTGGCTTAAGAAGAAAATACTTCCACTTATCTCCATATGAGGATCAGTATGTCTTTGCCAGGTGTTTGAAAACAACCCCAGCTTGCATTCAGTACTTGTGGAATCAAAGTGCATGCAGGCACTGTTGCTGGAAGCAGGAAAAGAAGAAGAGAATTTCTTGTCTGGAGGAAGTTTGATATAGGGGATGGGGAAATGCAGGTATTAGATAACTGTAGAGACATAAGGCCATTTTTCACGTTATTTCAAAACTGAGTGGAAGAGATACCACTAGATCAATGTCATGATGAAAACAGAATTGTGTTGTACACACTTATCCTTGATCCTACAGAAATATGAAAAGGTTCAGGAGTTATCCTTATCAATGGATTTCACCATTACCTATGCTGAATCTCAAGTGTCACACTAGATGGGATGAAGAAATACTAAAAATAGGAAAAGTCTAATTCCAAGCCTGTCCCCTCCACAGACAAGCTGCTAAGCTACGTCATTGGGAAGATATTGTATAGCAAATACCCAGTAAGCAAGACACAGATCTGGTATCATGAGAGCAGATGACTTATACTCTATCTCTGTAGTACCAGGCTTAATAGCTAATATATTTAATGAAATTATCCACTGCACATAATGGGGAAACAGTTGAGACCTGGGGAAGGATGTGATTGGCTTAAACAAAATAAATCAAAACTGAATAATTTCATTCTAAGGAAATAAAACAAACCAGCATCTTGCAAAAAAAGTGAGAGAGCGCACAATAAGGATGATGATATAAATGAAAATAAATCAAGAACTCATAAAGACAGAGGAACTTAGAGTGTGAGAACTGCATCAGGAGAAAGGAATTTACAATACAATTAAAGATATCAGTAGTTACACATGCTCTAGTAAACAGCAGGAAGAAAATGCAATGCTGTATGCCACAGAAGTAGAGAGGTATCAAGAAGGGACAAGAGCTTCGACATCCTGTCAAGAAAAAAGGATGAACTACATACATTAAAGACATTTATTATCTTAAAAAAAGAGAAATCAACATTTTTAAGGATGCAAATAATTTTTGTTTAACTTAAAGTGTAACACATACTTCACCAGATCTATCCTGTTGTTGATTGCAGCCCAGTGGAGAAGCGTTACGTTTTCTTTGTCTGGTTGTCGTACATCGTAACCAGCTTCCACCAACTCTCTACATCGTTCATATATTCCATACCTTCAAGAATAAAATAAGATTTGTCATAGCTCTTACACCTTAGACAAAAATGCATTCATCAAACACCCTACTTTTCGTCACAATACAAAATCTTCAATAGAAGAGAAAGGTAGAAGAAAATGTACTTTGTGTTTCTATATGGCAACAAATCTCTTGCAACAAGAAGCTTACACTGGTAAAAGTAACATTGATAAATTCAAGATTTTTTTCGTTCTGGACACAAGAAAACTTGTGTCCAGAGCAAACCATATGGCAGAGCAAGGCAAAATATCTATCACTAGTATACCAAACTTAAGTAACTCTTCGCTTCCCAGGGACTCCACTACATTTGTTGTCCCCGCATTTTCCTTCCTTTCCAGCTCTTGAAGATAAAAAAAAAAAAGCTTAGTCAGCTGATTTAACAGTGTGCTCCTAAAATTCAACATATAACATCATCAAGTCAACTACAAACAGTAACAGCTCAAATATTTCCCACTTTTCTTCTCAGACAACAAACAGCAATCTTCCTGATATAAGTTAGTACCATTTTCTTTTTTAACCACTTCAAAATTCTGTAAATAAATATGAAATTTATTCTTTCATTAAAGAGGACTATTAAATGTGATTTACCATCATTTGAAAAAAAAAATTCTGCATACAGTTTTAAAGTTGAAACAAACCAGGAAGCATAAATATCACTTAGGCTTCTAGTGCAAATAATGTTTACACTGTTTTACCACCTATTTTTAGTGGCAATAAAAGCAACACAGAAGTAAAGCAAGTCAAGACTACATCTCCAAATCTGCACAATCCTTAGGGATTTCTCATGTCTCAAGGAGATGACTGACATGCGGACACACCTTGAAATCAAGGTCAATGCCTTGACACACCTGACTTCTGCTAAAGCAGAATTTTAACAGCCTCTCAAAGGAGGAATTTAACTAAGTTTTTGATATGCTGCTTCTACGTTCTGCTTTCTGCAGAAGAGACAGCCTTAGAAAAGGCCCTTCTGCCTCACTTGATCAGCTTGCATAACTGATGCAGAGACCTTTTCCCTGGGGTGGTTACCATTCTTGTTTTTTCTTTCACATATTTGAATGGAACTTCAGTCTGGACACCACTCCCATAATGAATCCTCAAATGACTCAAGCCAACAAAACTCAAGTGGTTTCCAAGCCTATCACAGGTTTAAAGCACAAAAACCAGTTAGACACTATTAAAAAAGGAGTACCCTAGACATAACAGCCTGCTTAGACTGTGTTATTTTCAATTTCTTAGGAAGTTGCACCAGAAATTATGAAAAATGCTGGGAATTACTGACATGCCTATTATCTTTTCAAACATTACAAGAGACCAGAACAAACAGTACATACTAAGTGGCAACACTCTTGTACAGTCTGGTCCCTCAGACTGACTTAAAAAGCAGCAGTTGTGAATAATTTTGACAACAAGGTTCTGTTTTCAATCAGTTGAGGGTAGTGGAGAGAAGATGTTTGGTTTACGATGACTTAAAAATACGCAACCAGCTAGACAAGGTAGACATACTCAGACAAACATAACTGCCAGGAAAACTGATGAGGTTCAAAGTTGAGCCAACCTTGAGCCACGCTATCTTCCCAAGTCCCAGTCTAGATGAGTGGCGTGGCCTAATGACTGCTTATACAAGTGGCTTAGTACTTAGGAATCATTCCTGATTTCCCATTTCAGATGGAAGGGCCACTGACAGGTTGGGACTACTAAAGGCAGGTCAGCCATGAACACGGAGTGAAAAGACACAGTAGAAGAGACGGGGAAAGGAAGTACTTCCAAAAGCAGGACAGCAAATTCATATCTTAGTACGGTACAATATCACACTAGCATATTACAGCATCTGAAGGTAGTTTGGAAAGGGATTCATCACCCATTGGTTGACAAGCTGTGGTACTCCAGTCAGCTGTTATGACACTCCTTCTTACTGTAGACATGCCTGCTGCCTTTATTTAAACTACCAACTAAAGGCATAATGTAAGAAATTACTGACCTAAAGCCCTGCTATAAGATTTAAGTCACCAGCTAAAAAAACACTGTACTGCCTAAGGCTGAGTTTAGCTGACTCTCGCTCTGCTTAAGTCAGTAGTACTATACCATTAAGAATTATATTAATAAAATAGTCTAAGTTATTGGAAAGATACAAAGAATGTAAGGACACAATAATGCTAACTTCCTATAAAGCATAAGAGGCAATCACATAAAGCTTTCATACAATGGATTAGGAATTTCGTTACATGTACTGGTTTTGGCTCATATGAAGTTAATCTTTTCGTGAAGCTGTTTGTGAGTAAATTACATTTGTGAGTAAAACAGTGTTGATTAACACACTGATATTTAGCTATTGCTGAACAGTACTTGACACAGGGCCAAGGGATTTGCCATTTCTCATGCTGTCCTGCCTCCAAAGCTGGGGGTGCACAAGAAGCTGGGACACGTGGGACAGCTGAACCCAATTGACCAAAGACATACCCAGTATTATATGACAGTGTGCTCAGCAACAAAAGCTGGAGAAAGAAGAGGACACATTCAGAGTCAAGGTGCTTGTCCTCCCAAGCAACCATTACATGTGATGGATATGGCTGAACACCTGCCTGCCCATGGGAAGCGGTGAATAATTCCTTGTTCTGCTTTGCTTGACTGTGCAGCTTGTGCTTTATCTATTAAACTTTGTTTATCTCCATCCATAAGTTTTCACTTTTACCCTTTTGATTGATTTCTCCATCCCATCAGAGGGGAGCAATCAAGCAGCTGTGTCGGGCTGTGGCCCAGCAGGATGAAGCCACCACATCACTACTGGCCAGATACAGAAAGTGTACGAACAGTTTACAATGAGTGTTCTATCAAAAAAAAAAAAACAAAAAAAAACAACACCTCCTTGAAAGCAACCTTGAGACCTGCTCAGGTTTTTGTCAGACCATGCTGCCAAAAAACATATAAGCACCTGTGACAGTCTTATGGAAAGGGAGCAGAAGGGTGTTTATTCTTGGGGAGGTGGGGGGGGTGGTCTGCGGGAGAGGTTGGAGTGGTTGTTTCCTTGGTTTGCTACTTTCTGAAGAACCCGGCTTCAGAGATATGAAAATAAAGAAAAGCTGTGACAAACACATGACTCGACCCTGCAGCCTGTTGAGGCAGAATGCTGTTGCCAATGCCCCTGAGAGAACGCTGTAATTATGCTCCACTGATGTTTACAAGTACCACCTTCTAGAACTCACCCACACACTGTTGTGAGGCCCTGGGCAAAGACTGCTGCATGGGTTCAGATACAACAAGGATAGTAGGAAAAGATTCCTTCTACAGGCTTAGCATCACAGACTTCCCATTCTCGCCACTGAAGGCCAAACTGCAAGTCACAGGTACTTGGGACTACTTGTCCACAAAACAAAACATGAAGTTCTGCAATACATCAGAAGAGTCTTTCCAGTGACACAACACTCTTTCCAAAAGCAATACTGAGAATGAGTTACATAGCAATTTTTTAATTCAAGTTACCATCAGTTTGTGTGTTCCTAGCAATTTGTTTTGGTATCTTGAACTCAATCATAGCTGATTACAAAAAATGTAACATACAAGGTATAATTTAATGAATCTTCAATGTATTGAACTGTCACAAGAAGACTCAAGGATCTTGACAGACAAAACTTGCCTGGCAAAAAAAAGCTAGGAAGTTACAACAATTTGCTCCTCTTCCTGAAAACAGCAGGCTTTCAACCATTAAATAAAACACTGAATCTGTCACAGTTATGGTTTCTCAAGCTCTGTCTTAGAAATGCAGCATTCTTCACTCAGTTACAACCTACAGTCTTCTTCCATCAATTTGCTGAAGCTGACTTCACCTTGCCTTTTTCTGAAGGTTCATGACGCACTGTTAGGTTACAAAATTACAAAGTCACCTATTTCAGACAGTCAGCATAATCGTGCTTGTAATGTTGTTATAAAGGGCTCTATGCCCTTCAAGAGGCAGGGAGGGAAAGATTCAAATCCTCACAAGAAACCGATGTATTAATCTAAAAAATATTTTAGCATCTGAATGAATTCTAGAGGGTGACGCTGTGAACATCAATATGGAATATAATTAAAGCATATTTTTGAGGTTGTACTAAAAGAAATAGGACTAGTCCTTCCAGAGCCAAAATACCAGCGTGGAAGCCCATGTTGCAATCACAGTTTGAGCTATTTCAGTATTTGTCATCACAGGTTAAAGATATTCTGACCTTAATACTTTGAAAACCAGTACCGTATTGCCTTTCATAATTTTAAATATGCAATCCATCTTTTAATCTTTTGTCTACAAACACACAGACTCTTAAAATACACACTGCCAGCTTTCCTGCATGATTAACATTAAATTTGGCAGAATAATATAGGAAGGAATCTCTCTACAGTGCCACAGTGAGCACATCACCATGCCAACAAAGAGTAGGTAAGCCAGGCGCTCACTCCCTCATCTTGCTATTACTGTAACTCACATCAAAGCTGTTTTAACTGGAAGTGCAATTAACAGAAGAATGATCTTTTTTTATCTTTTGAAATCTCCTTCCCATGAATGATGGTGGTTAAATACTAACAAAGCCTTTAACACATTCCCAAGGTTTTTTGTGTTAAACAGTAAGACAGCTTTGTTTTCAACAGAAAAAGTATAACTCAAGAGCTGCTTAATGAACCATTAACAGCAATGTTGAAAGATGAGAAATTCAGCTCTTAAATATGTTCCAAAGCCTTACATTGACTAGATAGTTGTGGCTTTATTACTAATGTGGTTAAAAAAGTCCCATCCTTCCCCATGAACTTCAGGTACATTTCAACTCCAGTAGTATAATCAAAGCCCATGGGCATAAATGACCAGGAATAATGGATATGTACCTGTGTCCTAGTCTGCCCACTCTCCTCTGTGAGTAGTTGAAAAAAAAAAAAAAAAAGAAAACCAGGAGTAATTCCTTTGGCCAACACCTACCAATTTGGATTATTCCAAATATATATATTTTTTTTATTAGTTACCTCATGACTGATGAGAAATAGTGATAAAAAAAGCGTATTCTCAAGTGTATCTCACAATTTCTTTCCTTGGTAAGATTCAGCATATTTCATATCTTATGCTGCAGTATTTCACAATGCACACAGCTTCATTTTAAATGAAATTATCTCAGTGAATAAAACTAACAAAGTTCATCTTGCGATAATGAAATCATAACACTTGAGCACTAGGAATCAATCTTCCAGATGTCACAAAAGTACTTGTTAATATTATTAATGTTTAATACCCATGTTCATAATGGTTATTTAACATACTTTCAGCAAAGCTGGAATTTGCTCAAGCTCGCTACAAGCCAAAGGTGCCTATTCACTCTCAGCAGAACTGAAGAACACAGTGCAAGGATTAATGTGTCTCAGATTTTGTTCTCCTAGTGACAACCCATCATTTACTTCTCTACCTGTGCACATTTGCTACTTCTCCTCATTTTCACAGCTTAAAAGACTTAAAACAGAGGCAGCAACTTAAAGTTGTTAACACAGTACCCTTCCCAAGATATATTAAAAGTTATGATGCCTGACAGAGGGCTACTGCTGCCAAATGAGATAGAAATAAAGGCACCCAACATATCACCATTTCACTTTTAAATCACTTAGGACTTTTTTTTTTCCTTTAGTAACAAGACTTCATTCCCTTGGAGCTCCAGCAAGAACACTGATTATCAAATAGAAAAAAAACAAAGGCAAGCATAAATGATTTTCTTAGTACTCCTTTGAAAATAGTTTTTCAAATACAGATCAGTGGCCTGCTTCTGCTTTCAGAAACACAGTGGAAATTTTCTATGAACAAAACAAATTTGCTTAACCAAATATAAGACGCCAAAAAATTACACACATATTCTTACACCTGCAGAAGAAGGACTGAGACACTACTACTTTTAAAGCTACCTAGATGCTCTTGGACATGTTTATAACAAAGACAGTGAAAAGTGTTCTTTGTATTCATAGCTACTAAAATCAAACACTACCACTTTTACTCCAGCAAAAGTTTCTGCAAAATAAAAACAGAAAGAGACTATTTTTGATATAAAGCATGCCTAGGGCCCCAGGTCTGTGGGAGAACTTAGGAGGAGCATATTAGGGGAAAAGTACCAATACCAATGAACTCTTTTTCAATGAGAACCAGTGTTTTCTATACAAAGTCTTAATGTGATTACAGGAGGCTCTTAGCTTTATAGCTCTTAGCATATTAGCATGTTAATTTCATGTGTCCAATCTACAGATTAAGAAGACAAAGCACTGAACCAGTTCAATAAGGTATAAAACAACATATAAATACTTATGGAAAAATGCACGGAGCTTGCAAGCTCTTATTTTTCCTTTCTGAAAAACAAAATCAAATGCATTATTTTGCTAACATTATTTTATTTCTCTGTAATTTAGTGTCAATAAAAATATCTCAAAACAGAATTCGACAGCCAAATAGCATATATAAAACACAGATGAATTTTAAACATTTTTATCCCATATTTTTTCCATCATCACCTTCCCATTTACAGAACTATGTTCTTGACTTTCATGTATATTGCAACAATAACATAACTAGTTACTTTCACAGGAGAAACTGGACTTGGGGGAAAAAATCACCCAAACCAAGAGACTGAAAATGATTTTAAATCTGTTTTACTACATTTTGCTTGAACTTTCTGAACTACTTGGGGGAACGATTCTAAGAGACCAGTGAGTGGCCCTTTTTCACAAAAACATTTTTCTGACATCTTAGTTATATTAGTACTGAACTAAAATGTAAAGCAAGTCAGCAGATAGTTTAATCTAAGTGAATACTGATTTTTGAGGACAAAAGGTAGAGGATAAGATCACTTATTTTCATACATACATACGATATGTTTCTATAAGTGTTAATAACTACATTTTAGAAGAAAAAGTATATATATTTAATAATATTGAATTAATATATTAGCAGCATTATTTATTTTTCTGTAAGCCTTATGATATGTGGTGGGTTTGCTTTCTGTCTTAAATTTCAGAGATATTTCCCTTTACAACAGACATTTTATATAACATGGCCTTCAAATTCTAGTAAATGCTTAAAATAAAGGTGAATTCTCCTCTCTAGTCAGGGAAGTGCTGCCTGGATACCACAACTTGATCGTGCTGACAGTTCCCCTTCCCTGTAATATTAACCTTTAGGGCTACGATAGGAAACTGCAGTCCTCTTTGGTGAGATGTCATTTTCTGTGTAAATCACATATCACCACTGCTGGCAAGGAACAAAACCGTAACTCAGAGCCGTTGATTCTTGTTTGAGAAGACCAGAAAAGAATTTTAACAACTCAGTTGAAAGCACAGACCAGCCTAAATTTGAGGGCTAGTGGGGACAAAGGTGTTTTAGGTTTTCAAACATTCAGTAAGCATCTAAGAATAGAAGCAGGTAACTTGTAAAACCACTTCTGCTGTCACACTTCCATGCTTTTATAAGAAGCAGCTATAGCCAATATTTTAACTTCTAAAAATACCACATTATTAGTATTATAGGTTGTAGTATTAATTAAAGTATTTTGAGTAACAATTGCAGTCAGTCAACATCAGTTTCAGGAAGCTGAGCTCCTTACAACTCAAAACAAAAAGTGAAGGAAATTACATACTTCCCAAACCTAAACTGGGCCTGTGTCACATGCAGATCTGCAAAGCTGCTTTCAGTTGAGGGAGGTGTCTTTCAGAGAAAAAAGGAAAGAAAAATTTTCCCTTAGAAGAAAAAAGGCAAATAGCTCTGTAAAATACGTAATGATTCAAGCATTCAAATTAACAGTACAATAAAAATAAAAATCTTACAATCCTCTATCTTAGCTCATTAAAGAAAAGTGACAGTGGTGGTGGTTTCTTAATGGCAAATAATAGCAAACTGAAAAGGTAGTGTCATGACAGCTCTCCAGAAATTCTTCTGAATTAGTATGTACTGAAGAACTGTGTAAGAAATTTGTGTAATCCATGTACATTAAGAACACAATTACTAAATCTGCACACAGTTTACTCCTAGAATCCTTTTTCACAATAAACTCAGTTTCATAGCAGCACTGAAACTGCAGAATCAGAGATAAGGAAAGAAGTTACAGAGACACATTCTTTCTAGTCTATCATTCACTTAAAATGTTGTGTATAAATATTGCCAACTTATCTCTTAATCTTCACCTACAGAAAATAAACATCAGTACCAGCAGGAAGAAAACCTCATGCTCTCTTCCAACAATCTGTTCGCAAACCACCTATGTTTACAAACTACCATAATTTCTCCCATATATTTTCATACAATGCTCATACATTTGTCCTAATAGTAATCTTGTGGAGTTCGCTATGGAAATCTTCTGCAATTGTATTGACAAATACAGTTTACCTTCCACTTTACTCAAGTAATACAATCCATTTTATTTTTCTAACTAATACAGACACAGACAAATCTAACACTCAAAAATAAACTTACTGTGTGGCTTTAACAATGTCCCAAGTGCTGTAATCATCAATGTGACTTTTCCGTCCAAGAGATTCACTGTATCCATGGTTGTAATGGCTTTGAGGTTTTATTTCCTAAAAAAGACAAACTTGCTTTTAGAACACCCAAATCAGCAAGTTTCGCAGAAATAAAAATTTTATAAGCAAAACTAAAGCTACCTAAATGTGACGGAGGTACACATTTCTAAATTTTGGAAAGCAGGCCACCATATTCCCCAGTACAGAATTCAAACACGTTACAGAAAACATGACTTGTAATTGCACAGTTCTGCCACATCCTAGACTAGAGTAATATTACAGAATGTTAATATAATCTAACAGCAATTTGCTTTGGTTGGTTTTGGGTTTGTTTGGTTTTGTTTTGTTTTTTTAGTTTACTCTGTTTTTATAAATGAAACATAGCATAGCTAAAAATGCTACTTGCTGTGAACTGAAAGTCTCACTCTGTTACTACAAATAAATGTTCTATTTCAAATACTATAGTCAAATACCTTCCAGAAAACAAATAACTGGGAATGATTAATACCATTGACTAAAACCTACTGACACTTTATTGATTCTTCAACTCCAGTCCAAGCTTCACAGGTTATCCGTGTGTGTTTAACCTATGGGCCTCAGAAATAAACGGCATGACCATGAGATATTCTTCACATACAGCTCCCTGACTTAATTTTGTTTATGAAGGGCAACACTTCTAGGCTCAGTGTTTCTCTGGATATATTCAGACACTGTATTGACAGATCACTAGGGCAGCAACACACCATTTTTCTTTACAAACTTCCTGCATGTGAAAGCTCAGCAAGTGGAAACTGAACCATGAATTTTATACAGCTTCTGGACAATTTTCTATTTGTTACACATACACAGAGGCAATCAGCTATAGTATCAGCCATGCAATTCAGCACAGCTACATAAAGTGTGAAATGGTACGTGAAAAAAACAAAAAAGTAGCAAGTTCTCTGAAAGTTCTAAGAAAACCATTTCAATTGATTTCATTAAAATGCATTATTTACTTTCAGTCAGTTTTCCCCAATATATAATTACATGAGCAGAATTTTTTTCTTTAATCTAAACTTGGAAACTCTTTTAAACACCTTAGGAATGGTGTTTAATTAAATTATTACAACTTCCAGTTAGTTACTGAAACGAATGTTCAACTTGTTAACTATTATACTAGACACATTTTTTTATTTTTTCTTCAAAAATAAATTAGGTAAGACAATGACCATGTAGTACACCTAACCTTAACAAGGATCCACAGCCACAAATCCCCAACACTACCTTTCCCAAGAGGCATATGTTGCCCTGATAGCTCAAGTGACTAACAGATATATTAAGGCTAGGGAGACTTCTATTGCCAAGACAAGCAGGCCTCCCCATTCCCCACGTTCCCTCCGTTATGCAGTAATTTCTGCAAAATTACCTGTTGGTCACAGTGAGAAGTAACTTCTACAATGCCCAATTGTGGCTTGTCAACCCAAGTGCTTTCTTACTTCCTGGGACAACATTAACCAGCTCTCTGTTGACTAGATGGGAGTTTAACTGTCCTCCAACTCTCTTAATCCAGACTGCTACTCATCTTGGCTGTAAAAATGCACTGCCCTCCTGGTAACTGGATGCTGGCAGTCCACTTTGTCCTTATAAATTTTTATCATTAACATTATTTTAAGTAAGTGTTTCTACCCTGTATGTGTCTTTTAGGGGGGCGGGGAGAAAAAAGAGAAGACTTAAGTCTGAAAACCACATTTTAAATACTTCCAGATTTCAATATACTGAAGTACCACTTAAGCAGAAGTCTGAAAGCTTTGGATACCAGTTATAACCTCAGAGTAAACTATCAGGAAGTTAGTCTACTTGCAAATCTGAAAACTCTCAGTGTTAATTTAAAAACTGAGTAACTTCAGTGGAGCACATTTGTGTTCATTACACACAAGATACCTATTTCAGGCAGGAGGGGGGAAAAAAAAAGTCTAAGTAAGACAAATTCAAATGCATTAAGTACATTTTGTAGTACTGAATTAATATAATAATTTATGTAGTTAGAAAAATAATGAAATTTTATACACTAAAAAATATCTTTCAAGAAATTCGGGCATTTAGAGCTTTAAAACCAGAACAGAGTAACATCGACAACTAGTGTAGCAAAAGTCTTAATTTTGAACATAGATTTATTCTTACACGACTTTTCTTCAGAAAAACAAATTTTTCCATTTCACACAATACCTAAATGATCATCAGATTATATCTTTTTTTGACCACAGCGTTATCCTGTGCCATTTAATTTTTCTTTCCAAGCCTGAAAAACTAATGAACCAGTTAAGCATTGCCAGCCCAGCAGGAAGATTACTCTGTTGCCATCTCTACAGGAGAGACAACCTAAAAATGTAACAGGGCATTTGCTGTCATCCAATTGTCTCCTACAATTCAGAAACACAGCTTCACACTTTGTATTTGAAGAAGGCTTAACCAAACCTTTTTTCCCCACTTATTAGATAAACAAGAGTGTTACTTGGAGCAAAAGATGCTCGAAAAGATAACAGAGATCATTACAGTTTAAAAAAAAAAAAAAGTAAAGTATAAGAGAAGGCTACATTCATTATTTTGTCCTACATTATTTGTTCTCTTCAAAAGCAGGATTTATACTATCCCTCTTAACCCATTATTACACCACACAACTGCAGCAGGATTTTACATATGCAGTTGCAATACTCAGACCATGAAATACTAAAGGATAAGTAGGCAGAGGCCAGAACAAACAAAAAATTAATTGTCCTGGAGTATCTTGATGAGGAGAAAGTAGTTTCATGTATTTCTTAGGTTTCCACAGCTACTGCAGAGGAAAAAGTGTCTCTTCTTATCTAACAATCATTAAAAGCAAACTGAGAAACTTGGGTTACTTTTCAGTCAAGTATTACTGTACCAGAGAACACTATTTTTCTTAAACTGCATTTTTCTGACCACTTCAAGCATGCAAATCAGGTTTCTGCTCCCTTGAGCCTGCACTAGCCAGTCAAGAGAACATTTCCAAGCAGTGAAAATTTACGTCCTAAATTAAGCCTAGAGCAATCATGAAATCACAGTCTTATGATACTAATGTTTTCATAAAAAAGTTTATGGGAATACAACAAAACCCTACATAGTAACTATTAACCATGTAAGTTCAAAAAAGTGGGATGACATTCCTTAGCTCCTCCTACAGCATAGGTATTACTTTTCTAACAACTTAAAACTAATGAAAAAACATATAATCTTTAATTTCCTTTTGTACTGACAGAATCTCTGAAAAACACTTTTTAACAAAATTTGAAAGGTTGAGTATATATTAATGCAAAAGAGCTGAAGTGAGAAAGTTAGATTTGAGGTGATAGCAGGTGATGCATGACATAACATGAGTAAGCAAAAAGCAGTTCTCCCTTTTTCCCCAGACATACTTGAGCAGCTACAATTCATTTGTTTAAAATAGACTCACAACAAATATAAAGTGAACCCTAAGTTTCATGATTAACTAGGAGAGTTGAGTTTGTATTTTAAGAATAGTTGAAACAATGCCTAAAATCCTGAAACATGAACATCACATCCTCCAACTTCATACCACAGGGTCTTCTATACCACAGTGTGAACTGTGGAAAAAAGGATGACTTCAAATGTGCCTGAAAAGAATATGCAAACACTGCTCATTTTGGAAGTAAGTATTTTAGAACAAACCACAGGAAAGCATATAAAATCTGAATTCTCACCCAATACAGTCAGTTCTCTGCAGCCTGGACACAGATTCCCAATCTTAGACTCAAAATTCATCACTCAGTCTTACCTATGCAACTTGGCAGTTGCATGATGGCTCATAGTAGCATGCTGACTACTGCCAGTGTCATTTTACTGGGTTTAACTCTTACATGGCTTTATAAGTGCCTGGTTTATGACCATCATCTGCAGAGTAACTTCTGGGTTCTTAAGTCAGAAAGCTGCCAGGAGTCAAAAGAAAAGAGAACTTGGATTTTGTGAATCACAGTAATACTTGATTCACCTGGTGATAAGTGATTTGGACCAAGTCAGTGAAAATAATGCTGTTACTACGCTTGGCTGACAAGGCAAAAATGAAAGAAGCAAGGCAGCAGCTAGGAACTGAAAAGAATTTTTTTCAGGGTTCTGAAAATCCTGTGCAGGACTAAGGCACAGTACTATAAATGCAGAAGAGTAGTTTCTCCTAGTTATTCTAGAAAGAATGATTCAGAAAGAAATAATCAAAGACTAAGAGAATGTAATAGAGGTTTCCACTATTTTAATTGGGCGAGTTCCCAGTAACAGGAAATCAACTGATAGCCTCAAGTAGGAGATCATTAGAAGACCTACAACAAGTGAATGCAAACCAGGTTATGTGCTCAAGGTGTTATCTGTGTGTCTATCAAACACAGCTAGCAAATTCTCTCCTTGAACCTTGAGCTTTTGATTTCGCAGTCTGAATCAGTCTTAGGCAATTCTGAGAATAGTTTGGTTATTTATGTCTCTGTTTAGAAAGCCTACTAGTTTGATTAAATATCAACTTGGTAGGAAACTAAAACTATTGCATTCAGTACTTAAACTTCCCAAATGTCACAGCTTGTGATATCCTAATAGTCAGTCAACAGAATTCAACTTCTAGCCACCTCTGCTTTTACAGTGGCTATATATACTCACCAAGAGAAAAAATGGAAATAATCAGACTTCAGATTACTTCAGCCAAACTAGTACAACCTTATGCCTGACATGTACATATGGTCCTATCAATAAAGTCACTTTGAACTGAAGTGCAAAGCTCTTAGCTATGCAATGGACAGCACTGAAATCCAAAAGAACATTCTTAAAACTCAGAAAAAGTTCAAATTATGACCTTTTAACAGAAAAAAAAATCCTATAATTGAAAACTATAATTTCTAATATTACACTAGAGACAAATAAATGTTTTCTGAAGCATCTGTTGTTCAAATAAGAAAAGAGTAAATGTAAACTCTTCTTTGTATCTGTCCAGCCAGTGGTCAAGTTCTGCCATGTGTGTCTCCAGCTACTTGAAAAGAATCAGAAAAACAGAGTATCATGATTGTTTAATTCGACTACACTACATTTTTGCAAACTTAATCGGAAAGGGGATCTTCAATTGCCATTATGGAAAGTAAATAACTTGTCAAGGACAGTATATTTAAACAATTAAGATAGCAAGAAGGACTCAGCACTAAGACAACCCAACATTTAAAAGTGAAAAAGCTAAGCCTAAATATGGAAAGATGTCAACTCAGTTACTTAATGCAACTTGTATAGACACCAGAATTCCTCATAAGCCTATACATGCTTATTGCCATTTACCCCCTATAGGCCACATAAAAGATGTGGCTTAGAACAAACCACACCAAAGTTTAAGAACTAGCAAACACTTAACCTTTCTAACACATTCTTTGGCAAGCTTTCTATTTTCAAATGTTTAATGTAGGAATTTAAAAGACTGTCATTTAAAAAGCTGGGGATGTTAAACCCAATCTCTTTTTAGACACATTGTGACTAAATATAATCGTTTCAATGCAGGCACAACTATCAGCTGCTGCCCTAACGTACGCGGGCACGTCTCTAGGTGGGCAGCAGGTTGCCTGAACAAAGCTGCCTGTTCCCAGGCATCACACATCCTGTTCAGCCCCAACTGAGGGGTGCTGCACCAAGGGGGAATTTGCCCAGCATTAGTCATTCTGAATCAGCAGCTAAGCTAGAAAGAAAGCACAAGTATGACATTCAGACAGCATCTCTTTTTCTAGTTTAACAGAAAATTAAAACAGACAAAACAGATTACTTCTTCAACCTGCTGGACAGAAGAGAAAGCTCAACTTTATCCTACACTAACCTAGGTTACTTGCCCTCCATTATTAAAGGAACAGAAATAAGCATTAAAAAGTGAAAAATAATGATTTTAGGTGTTTAAGTTCTTACCTAAAAGAATGAACCTCCTCTAAATTCATATGTTCTCACACAAATTTTAGGAAAATACTTAGAATTCTTGAAACTACTCTGACTTTCTTTAAACATATGATATGACAGATTGATAATAAAGTAATTAACATTTTGAGCCTAGGATATAAACCGCATTCACAAATGGCTTCAACAACATTCCTAAGTGTTATTTTTCCTTTTATGATGAAAGTATTTATTTCAGGAAAATTTAATTTTTTAATGATGATCCACTGTTAAAAAACACTACCAGCTAATTAAAAGATGAAAAACTAATTGAAACCCAAGGACATTTGTTCTTCACTATTTTGATCTTTAGTGACAATGGCTCTTCCCCAGCTGAAAGTCAGGAAAACTAAGCAGAAGGCGGTAGACCAGAGCCTGATTTCACTGATTTACAATAAGCAGGTAGCAAACACTAAATCTCTACTTACTTCATTCTGTTTCAAGGAGCCATTTCCAAGCACGACTTGAGCCAAATTAGCAGTTCACCATTACTAGAAGAGAAAGGTCATTTCTCTGTCCACTGTCCCCCACTGCTCTTGGCTCCATGCTCCTGCTGCCTGATTCAAGCCAGCTCTGGTACTCAGAGCTGTGGTCACACTGCGCCCACTCAATTCAAGTGAGGGAAGGGGGCAGAGGGATCAACAAGAAACAGAAAAAAAAACTGAATCTTTTACTAGGACAGCAAGTTGAACCTGTTTCTCATGTGAAAACTCAGACTCCAGAGCTACTAACAGAGGTAAAGCAAGTAAACAGAAGGTAGCAGGAACATTTTGGCAAGCAATAAATTGTTAATTTGACTAAGTAATCATGGAACAACACACTCCAGATTTTAAATATTCAAGGAAGTCAGGCTGACAAGGTTGAAGAAAATTATTCTACTTAGAAACTGATAGAGTTGGTTAGCTTAGCAGTCTGCAAGAAAGACAGATTTTGCTTATTTATAAGAATCAAATTTGGTTTCCCAATTACTACCAAGGGTCACTTCTTCTAGATAAGCTTCCCACTTCAGTGACTATCCTTTGACAGTGTCCTAATCACTCTTATGCATCTGTGACTAGTTTGTCATCACTCATTAGTCACAAAATGTGCAGACTGCTAGCACAGATGCGCAAGTAATGCAGTGTAGAAAAAGAACCTCAAAAGAGCGAGAATAATGCTTTAAACAAACAAACAAACAAAAAAAGTAAAGGTGTTTTGGAAAAAAGAACACAGAACAAAAGGGAACCTCCTCTGGAAAAATAAGACTGGGAAAGAGAAAAGCAAAATAGTGCAGGGGAGAGAAGGGGGGGGAAAAAGTGTTAGTTTTTGGAAGCTGTGCTAATACCAGCATTCCCAATCAATCCTCATAACCAAATGCACAAGTAAAGTTATGCTCATTTCCCCATAATATTCAAAGCTTTTAATCTTTTCTAATAAAAAAAGCCTAAATGAAATAAACTTAAGGAAAATTCTGAGAATAGTATTCTCAGGAAAAATTAGAAGTTATGCATTAAAGAATAAGATGACCAAGACTGAATTATTCTGAGGTAGCAAATTCATAATTCACAATTACATATAGCAAAAGGATATGAATAGGTCAATATGCCTGCTTGAACATAAGGAAGGGAGGAAAAAACTGCTGCTTACAGCTGCTACACATGGCTCTGGTAGCATTAACAGATGGCTAGGACTGCTTTTCCTTTAACGTTATGCAATATCGCTGCAAGGAAACGATACCATGATCAAAATCAGACACTCAAATTCTGAATGGTGACTAAGATAATTGAGACTTAAAGAGAAAATACTCACAAGTTTTAAAATAAAAGCTTAGCAATAAAAGCATTACCTTCCATAAAACATTGCATACTAGTGCTTTTGTTTCTTAATAAAAACAAAGTAACTTCTTTTTCAATTAATGACTACGCTATTTTCATAGCCAGCTGCAGCTAAAAGAATCGTAACAAAATTGGAAGTGACTGCAATTGTTTCAAAGAAGCTAAATAACAAAATAATCCTCATATATGTGTGTTACATTTAGCATGGACTGAAGGTTAGTACTGAAGAATGCCTTCCCCCCATACCTGAGTGTTCAATTTCCCTATTCTTCATTTACTACAATATAATATTTTTTAGTTTGCTCTCCCCGTTTGCCTCCTACTTCTAAAAAGGTGCAAGACTCTATACATATAAATCTATATATAGTTATTTACAGATTATAAACATCCACATTCATTTATATAAAGAAAAACACTAGTCATTCGTGACCTAGCATTAATGGAAAAATGCTCACAAAATAAATACAAGCAAATCAATCACAAAAAAAAAATACTGTTGGTATTTTAACATTCTTAATGATAGATCACTTTCCTGTTCCCACTCCTTCACCTAATCTGCAACACAGAAAGTCACAGAAGCAGAGGCTAAAATGATCATGTCTTAATTTTAGAGAGAATCACATTTAATTCTTTATAGGCATAAGAAAAATAGCTTTTCCTTCTATAAAAACTGGTTTCTCTCTACATTTACTGCTGTAACAGCTAACCTGACTAGCTGTTGACTGTCAAGTGGGAGCAGTCTGATCCTTCTCATATTCATATGAAGTTCTAGCCAAAAAAAGAAATCTGTAGGGCTATGTAGGTTCATCATTTTGAGGAGTCAGAGTGTTCAGCAGCTCTGAGTTGTTAAGATTGTCTGAACTGGGATGATTCATATACACCTTCATTTTAGCTAATACATGCTAGAGAACGTTCGCCTAAACTGGATTACACTCTCCATGTTGGGGGGGGGGGGGGTGGGAAGGGTGTGCAATACTGCTTTTTTTCTAACTGCTCAAGTGATGCATTTGAAAAAAACAAAAATCTAGTGTTTGGCTTGCAAATATATATATCAGACTTGCTTTACTTTGACCCTTACCATTTCCGCTAGGATTCTCCCTGCTCTCTATTACAGCATTAAATTACACAAAATGAGCGTGTCATGACAAAACAAATTTCAATTCAATGTTAATTCTGTCACTGTTTTCCATTATTTTTCACATTTTACCACATCTTGTGAAGTCTGTTTGGTTTACCTCCCAAATTTTCGGTCTGTTTGCATGGTTTCTTGACATGTCAAAAGAAAATGTTAGGAAAATCCCTGGAGGAGCTAATTATACACAAACAACGACAAAAATCTGTACCTAATACTCTTGGGTTTTTTTGAAAACAAGCCACAGTTTAAGTTGAAAATGCTTTCTTTAAAAAGCAGCAAAATAGTTTGAGAAAAGCTTCATCTCAAACACCATAAGGTGGTTCCTTTTGGTGACACAGAGTCCCACCCACAAGCAAGTGAGCCATCACACAGAGAGCATAATCCTGCATACTCCCCAAGTAGATCTAATTTTTTACATAACGAGTTAGAGATGCTCAACTACAGCCCTTAATCCAACCACTCTCTGCAGAGGTCAAAGTTGATGCGATTTAAAGCTCAGCTGGTAATGAGGAAATTTGTTTCTTCAAAACAACTATCCACAGCCAGTAAACCACTGTCTTGTTATTTCCTTACAGATGCTTCTAAATTGAACAGCGTTATACTTCAGGAAGCAATAGCTTCACAAATACGCTTTTCAGAAGGCCTTGTATTTGCACATATAGCACCACCAGCAAGTGCTATTTAGAACAGCTGTTTTTACCAGCATTTTTAAAGGCTAAAAAAATTAAAAGTTTAAAATAATATGGTTTAAAGCTCACTTTAAAGCTTTCGTTTAGTCAGCCACTTACATTAATACATACATACATGTTTTTGGCTCTCTTTTAAAGGAGTGTTGCATTGTGTTCTCAGCAGAACACAATTCTTTCAGCAGAACCAAAATCTTTTCCAAGTGAAAATTTCCAGATGAAATTCTAAGTGATTTACACAGGTTTAGGTCTCACAGTATGAGCTTGCAGACCCCTCAACATAAAAAAAACCCAAAACATAAAAATCATTATGAGAGACTTATATGAGAGACTGAGAGACTTAGCAGTAGTAGTCAGTCATGAGATTAAGGAGGGAAATATGTAATTGGTTTTACGTTAAAGTGCTGAACCTCAAAAATGCACCCAAGTTTGTATCCAGTTGATACTCAAGCCACTTGGAGAAAAAACAGTTCTCTTTTTAAAATTCACAGAAAAGGATATTCTGAAAATTCTTTTTCAAAGATCAAGATTTTTCATTCAATTTTCAAACCTGCTAACATCAAGCCAGTGGAAAGATTAAATCAAGAATTAGAGCACTGCCAAGTGCACATTACAGAATGAGCAGTCAGACTAGGTACAGATGCTTTTTTCTCCTTGGCAGATAGTGAAAAACAGTCAGTACAAGTGATGCTCAACCCTTATAAAAAAGTTCAATTCACTATTCCCATCACAACTTTGAAGCAGCAAATGAAGTTTTCCATTAACAGTCTTAGCTAAGTAAACTCCCATTCTCACAATAAACACTGGCTGGTTTAACCACCACAACTAGGAAGTGCATGAAAGGTGCTTCTGATCATGCTAATCTTCAACCTTCTGCAGGAAATGAGACAGCTTAGTAATTCCACAGTCTCACAGTTAAGAACAGTCTTATTCTATCCAACTCATCTTCCAAACCAGTCCTGTCAGCTCACCATCTACCTTCTGTTAGTACTGTAGTGCACTTGATCCTACCATGAGTAGTTTTAGTGAACTGACAAAAAGTTATTCACAGAGGTTTTTTTTATTGGAGGTATTTACTACTGATTTACTTCCCTGAACTGGCTCATGCTGCAACCAGACAAGCATCACTGGCAGATGAATGCAGCTGGAAGCGTTTAAAGGTTGGTTTCAAAATCAGCTTAAGACAAGCTAAAACTGGCCTGTCATCAGGCAGTGATCGCACTCATGGTCTCAGCTGTACCTTCTCCATTAACTCTTACTAGTTCTCACAACAGCACAGTAATGGTTTCAGTTAGATCAGGTCACAGACTCACAAAGCAAGTTCCTCCCCAATTCACCTACCAATTGCCACACAATTGCAAGAGCTCACCCCAGGAAGCAGAAGGGCCTGTGTCTGGGTTCCACCATGGCTTTAGACCATCTTAAACTCAATTGTAAAGCTCACATCCTTCAGAGGCAGCAATACAAATGTTTTCAAAGCACTCTGATGTCCTCCCTCTCTTGCTACTGCGCTTCCTCCTTCTTAGTCATCTTCCCCCAACCTCGAGGAACTTTCCAAGCTCTGACCACAGCATTCCCACTACCACACATTTTTGGTACCTTTCCCCCTTACAGCAACAATCAAAAAAACACTTCTACAATACTCAGAGCACCCTACACACGTAGGAAGAAATTACTAGATTTCAAAATTGCACAAGACAAATTGTCAAATGTTACACCACCTACTGGGCATGACAGGCCCAAGGCTTCAATTCAGTCACACTCCCTCTGACTTCAGAAAAAGCTTTCTACTTTGCTCTACAGTGTCATTTGAAAGAGAGCCTAGTGTTTCTCTCAACTACAGAAATGCCATGAAGGTTGAATCTTTATCTCATACTGCCTTTGAAAAGCCATAGACAACAGTGTACATGCTGAAATACCAATTACTTAGGCTGCTCCTACCTAAGCATGTCACTACCGATGGCAATATTACTCAGTTTCAAGCAAACAACAAACAAACATTTTCCTCCTTAATTCAGTAAACCCTCTTCTGCATTTGTTAATTTCCTGAGCAAACAGGAAAATACAGTGAAATTAATGCTGTCGAAAGATTAATCTTCTGTGAAATCTAAAAGAAACAAAGTCTGTTCTTAACAAGTCAAGGTACACTGAATCAACACAAATTTGGGTCAAACCAGACATTTATCACTGATGCTTTAAGAGGGGCTGTCTGAGAAAGTTCCAAATCAATTACTGCCCAAATCAGAAGAAAACAGGTAGAAATTAAACTTTAAATAATTGAAATCTATTTTAAGAGTTTTACTAGATGCCCAAGAAGCCACAATTTTATCACTGAGAAAAATCCCAGAGTGCTGAAAAAATGCACAGTTTACAAGGGAAGTGAGAAAAATTGTAAAAAAATCTTGTAAAAATGGCAAGAGAAGCACTGGTGATGACCATGACAAATTGGGAAAAACTCCAAAAACTGAAATGCCAGCAAAAGAATACAATACATCCCTATCCCTGGAAGGGCAAGCAACAAAAGAAATTAACAAAAGTTGTGAAGATTACAAAATAAGAATGATAGAACTGTAATAAAAACACATGACGAGAAATTCGGAAATGTTCAACAAGTGTAGAACAAAAAACAGCCTAGTCAGAAAATTTAAATCATATCCTGCTGCCACAAGAAAGTGCTTTCCAAGAGAACAAATACTAAACCTCTCTAAAATATAGGTTGTTTGGGACAACAATATAGTTCAAAATATGTAAATATTTGAATGAATTGAATATGTGAATTAATGGCTTTTCATTAAGCCAGAAGAAACTGCAGTGATGTGGATAAAAGATGACATGAGTTATAATTGGTTATCATTTTAAGTTATCGCTGGCTTTTCTAGGTTTTGATATAGAACTGACAAAAACCCAAATTCTAGTAAAGTAGTAGACTAGGGAAGACTAATACTGTGGCTTCACAAGAAATTAAACCTGGCATTTTCAATTGATAAAGCAGTAGTAATGGTCAAACACAGTTAATGTCCAAAGTGTTTGAGTTAGTATTGTCTGACATTTTAATTAAGAAATTAGAATATAAAGAAAGTTAATTGGTCTATCTCACATGTATTAAAAAACTAGAGGTTAACAAGCTTGATGCTTATTATTTGTTCTTGACTGTTATACATACTGTCCTAGTTAAGGACTATGCTGGTCAAAAAAAAAACCCCTTGGTCTTTTTAATAGCTCCCATTTTTAAAACCTCAGAGAAGTATTAATATGAAAACACTACTGAGGGGACAGTAAGCAATCTTCAGAACCTTGAACAAACAAACTTGTACCTTGACCCCAGCCTATTTAACCACTGCCTGCAACCTGGAAGTAAACAACACTAAGTTATACAGCTGGGCCATGGGTGAGGGGGAGTGTCGGAGGGGGAAGAGTGAGGGTCCAAGTGGGTAGAGACAAAGGGGCAATAAGTAATATTTGGTTTCTGATACAAAGTTCTGTATCAGTGTTCTGATACAACTTGGGGAAGGTCAGGACAGGCCAGAATAAGGTTTTTTTAAACATCAACAAGAGCAAAGTCCTATATCAAAATGAAGGTTGATCCTAGAAACTATCTCAAAAGGATGGAAAAGACTGTGAGGTGGGTCATTATCTGGGCACAAGTACAAGACTAGTACAAATATCTGTATGGGGAATCAGAGAATGGCCTGGGTTGGAAAGGACTTTGAAGTTCCAACCTCCCTGACGAGGGCAGGGGCACCTTTCACAAGACCAGGTTGCTCAGAGTTCCATCCAGTCTGGCCTTGAAACACTTCCAGGGATGGGGCATCCAGAGGGTGCTTTACTACAGCAACTGTGCGAGTGCTAGAACAGCATTCTGTTCTCAAGTTCAGTCCTGCAACAGCTACTGCACAGAGAGTAAAGCCATGAAACACTGAAAGAATGAAAGAACATGAGAGCCTCAAAAGGATCAGCAGGACTTCAGACCATAACAGCAGTGTAAGGATCTGATAATCACCAGCATATTAAATAAATAGACAGACATATATTTGGATAGCTATCTTTCAAGATGTAATGAAAAGAAACAAATTCAGACTAGACACTGGTTTAAGTCTTAAAGAGAGTAATTAAATTTGGGTGTAACTCTCCCAGCTATACAATATGATCTATTACTGTAAGATTTTGTTTATTTTCTTTACTTTTAAGTAGCATTCTGGCAATAAAACATTAAAAAAAAAAACCTCAGTGCCTGAGATATAAGGTTGGATTAGATCTGCAGTCCTCTCTGGCCTCAACCTCTGAAGCTACCCATGATGCACAAAGCAAGCCTCAATCTTCAATATTAAGCATGCTAATTTGTCTGAGACTTCACATTTCCATTCTTCTTTTTAAGTAACATGATAAATTATACCCAATCTTTCAATGAGCTCACAAATATAAGACTAGTCCCTGGAGTGATCCTGACTAAACAACACAGTCCTATATCTGTATAGGACAACTAAGAACAATCTGCACCCCAGTACAGCCCCTAAAAAAAAATCTACAGAACCCCACAGGAAACAGAGTTGGACTGTAAAGTCAGGGCTTTCACTGACATTTTAAACAGAAAAAATGAGAGCCAAAACTATCTACTACTACAGGTTTACCTGTCTTCTTCAAACTGCCAACAAGGAATACAAGAAGATATCATGCTTCTAGCTTCCCAAATAGTTACAAATTGAACTACAGGAAGAGAAACAACTATAAAAATGAAGGCTTCCAGCTGGAAAAATCCCTGTCAGACAGAGCCCACAACTCTTAAAATTTCCTTCCAATTTTGCAGGAAGATTGTTCTCAGCCAAGACTTTTGTAATGCCAAAAGAGATGTGTAATAACCAATAGCTTCAATCTTTCTCAAGTATCTCCCACACCACCTGACACTGGTGAATGCACTACCTTGCAGGAACAAAACAGATCTTTCTCTCCAGTAACAGTTCTTACCACTTAGGAAGAGTCATCGCCCTCAACATCTAAAATACCTTTGGCAGTTCAGCCCATATTAGGCCACACACCTAGAATATTTTCCAAACACAAAGAAGCAATACAAACAAAATTCATTTTTGAAAGATTTAACTCTTTCTGCCCCTTGGATTTCAGAATAAAACATTCAAACCTATCATCACCTACCACAGAACAGTCAGGAAGCCATTCTTGTTTAGAAGACCAAAGGAATTTAAAGGCAGAAGGCCCACTGCTCTATTAAAATAGTTTAGTCAAAGGATAACAAGCACAACCAGCATGAGCAGAATTCCTCTGCTAAGGCTACATTGTATAAAAGGAAGCAGAGCTTGCCATTCTGTCACCAGAAACCTGAACACTGGGAGAGGGAAACAAGCCAACAGGGACTACCTTTGTCCAGTGTTCCTGTGTCATCGTAGGGTGCTATGCATGTTTCATATTGGAGCTACCATCTCACACTGCAGGGCAACCAATGCCACGTCCACCTGGAGACCTACACCCACAGGGCTCCCTTCAGTCATCCATACACTTAACAATCCTGCAGAATAATTCATGTATATGAAAGAGGTGGTACATCAATCACAGAATGAGGGTCACTCCGATACAGCCTACGCTCCTCTATATTCACATATTTGAAACACTGCTCAGTTACCCATTGGTGGAATTCAAAAACTTGCATTTGGTCTCCAGAAAGGCATCCAAACTCAAGCTGAAAACATTAAGAGATGGATAATCCACCACTGCCTTCATTTCTTTGTTACAATTACTACTCACGGTTAGCATTTACCACTTGCGGCTTTCAATTTGATCCCATTCAACTTCACTTTCTAGTCATTGGATCCTGTTAAGCATAAACTGAATAAAGCACTTGATCTCAATACAAAAATCTTCACATGGGGGGGGAAAAAGGATGTTTCTCATTATTTCAAACAACGTGAACAGGGTTTTTGTAAGCATTTTACCACAATACATTATTATTCTTAACTCTTCCAGACTCTTCATCACTTAACAATGACTTTTAAAAGACAAAACTTGATCATTAGCATTACCACACACTCAGCCAAAAATAATTTCCTTGTTCCTACATATTTTTAATCAAAGCGTTATACTGGGAACTTCTGCTAAACCGTTTGTTCACATTTATATCCCACTAGCCAATAAATTTTGGGACACAATCCCATGCCTATGTTCTTTATCTTCAATGCACTCCTTTGAATACAGCTGCACTAAGGTGCACCTTGCTTTACTAGCATAACTTTACATGACTTCTAGATGGTTTTGTCCTCCCTGCTTAGTGCTTGTCTCTTTTGTCTGCAAGTTTTATTAATGACAATTTTGATATTACTTCCAAATAATTAATGAAAAAATCTGAGTCTAGTAGACTACTTCCTCTAAGACATTTAGGAACAATGATATCCAGGAATAATCCTCTCTAACAACTATTTCCAAGATGTACCAGTTAGCCAGCAGTTCTCCATGCATTTACCATCTACTATAAGATCATTCTATAATGATTACATGAGCAACTGATGTTGTTATACTCCACCACTAAAATGAGTTTCACAAGCTTTGTTGTTCCACTAGTAATCTTACAACTGGAAGAAAAGAATGGGATCTACACTCAGAAATTTTGAAAGTAATCCAAATTACTCAACACACTAAGTTAACAAAAGACAGTAAGAAGCAAGTCTCATAAAAAAAGGCACAGAAAAAAAAAAAGTGGGAAAGATACACGACACAGACAACAGTAGCATGAAACATAAAAAAACTGGTAGAGATTTTAACCGTCCTATAAAAAGCATCAGTATTAAATGTATACAAATGCTGGAACTGATTAAAAGTTCCAACATCACCACTTACATAAGGACATAGTGATATTTCCTTAAAAAGGCAAAACCACCAGGTATTAAGGCCCCTAACCTCCAAAAATGACTGAACACAGATGCACTGCATTGTTCAGCGGGCAGGTCTGTGACAGTAACATTCTGCTATGGCACAGAATTCTTAAGTTTCTAAAAGAGTGTCTGTTAGCAGCCAGTCTGCCTCATCACCAACATGAAAAATATGCTTCTCTTTTAAAGCTTATCTGCACAAACAGATTTTAAGGAATAAGGGAACAACTACTGAAATCTATGTAAACACTACTCTGTAAATAAGCTCTACTCAGATACTCAGCATTTCCAGAGAAGTTATATAAAACTCCCTCCAAACTAGTCAGACAGGTGAAATTTATTGCATATTAAAAGACTCATGTTGATGTTAAAGCACATTATATACATTATCTTGCTTCCCCATCTTTTGTACACACATTCAACTTTATACAACCAAGTAACTGGGTAAAATTCGACCAGATTAACTTGTTAAAACCATCAATTTAAACTGAGATATTTTAGTTTGCTATGTAGTAATTACTCAAAGTTAATTTAACAAATACTAATCTTCAATCTTTAAAACACAATGGTTTTCTGACAGTCTGCAGGTGATTTTTATTCCATTTTACAGTTCTGGACTGCCTATGTAAAGTTTCTTCAAGTTAAGAACACTTACTTTCAAAGAACATCAACATAGCAGAGTCTACATTGTTATTGAAAACTTGTTTCACTTCTGAAAAACATCAGACACTGCTAATGAGGGTAATTCTCCAGTTAGTCTGAACAAATACGTAGTAATATTCTATCTAAAATAAATTCCCGCTCCCCTCCAAACAAAAAAGCCCAAGAGACTAATTTGGCGCTTACTGCTTTGCTACTTTACCTTCAGAACAGACAGGTCTATTCTAAAGTCATGAGCACAGTTTAGAGAAGTTAAGCGGGTAGGATACACAACCACATACAGAGGCCCATAGAGCCTCTTCAGTCATAAAATAAACTAAAAGAGTCTTTTCGGATGCTGTTTAAGGAAAAAAGTACCATCTGCTTAGGGGAAACTGGAGCCTGGCATACACACTTAGCTGTTCTGTCAGCTGAAAAAATCAGTTCTTAGAGTTCTTAATGTATCAGGTAAAAACTCCACACGTAAGAGCTTTTCTAAACTATTTAAAACACATTTCAAAACAGTCATACTATTTCTCAAGAACGCACACATGCCGGTGTTAAAGGTGGGCGGCACAACAGAAGGGTAAAAACACCGGCACGGAACGACCTCTACCCGTTACCTGTGACGATTCCCCGCCCGGCCCACGCACGGGCAAAGACAGACCGCTTGCTCTCTAAACAAACCCACGGCACACGGGGTGCAGCGATGGGGCAGGCCCGGCCTAAGGGGAAGCCGCGGGTCAGCGTCAGCCAAACCCAGGGGGAAATATTTATTGCTGCTCCTCCGAACCGCCTCCCCGCGGGCGGCCGGGCAGGGCTGGGGCCGAGCAGGGCCGCGGAGCCCCCGGGGCGGCTCTGCCCCCGGCCCGGGCAGGGAAGGCGAGCCCCGGACGGACCCGGACCCTGCCCCGCTCCCCGCCACCCGCAGCCCCCGCCCCGTCCCGCCCGGCCCGGCCCAGCCCTGCCCAGCCCAGCCCAGCCCGACCCCGCTGCCGCCGCGCACACCCAGGCCGGCGGCGGGGGACGGCGGGCGGCGAACCACCCGCCCTGCGCGCACCCCGCCCCGCTCCCCCCCGCGGCGGGGCCGCCGTCCCGGCTCCCTTGCCCCGCTCCCGGCCGCCCCTGCCCCGCACCCGCCCGGCGAGCCGCCCGCACCTCGGGGTGCAGGATGGGGACACAGCCCGCCTCCTTCTCGTACTCCTCCAGCGGCGCCGCCATCTTCCTGCCAGCCCCGCGCCCGCTGCATGCCGGGTACTGCGCGCGCGCCCGCCCGCCGCGCCCCCGCGCGGCCCCCCCCGCACCCTCACGGGCCGCGGGCACGGCCCGGTGTGAGAGGGAGCGTGTGTGTGTGTGTCTGTGTGTGTCTGTGTGTGTGTGTGTGTGTGTGTCTGTGTGTGTGTGTCTGTGTGTGTCTGTGTGTGTCTGTGTGTGTGTCTGTGTCTGTGTGTGTGTGTGTGTCTGTGTCT
>JAWWEU010000040.1:37341577-37357841 GCA_035583155.1 Acropternis orthonyx | reverse complement strand
GAGAGGAGAGGAGAGGAGAGGAGAGGAGAGGAGAGGAGAGGAGAGGAGAGGAGAGGAGAGGAGAGGAGAGGGCTCAGTTGGAAGGGACCTACAACAACTATCTAGTCCACCTGCCTGATCTTCAGGGGTGGCCATTTGATTTTCATGGGAGATGTTTTATTTCTCTATGGTTGGATTTTTGTGGGGTTGTTTTTTGTAGAAAACAAATAATTGACTGATTGAAGTACTTAAAGCATACCATGAGGGTATTCAAGATTTATTATATTATTGGAATTAAGGACAGACAAAATAAGTCAACAGCACTCATGATAAGCTTTCAAAATTGTGATGGAAACTGTTGCATGAATTATTATCTTGTTTAGATTTTTGCTGTATTTATGAAGAATTAGTAACCATTGCACACAACCATGTACTGTAAGCATGGAGGCAATATAAATTAGGCTGGCTTTAATGGGAAAGAGTGGTAACATCAACAGTTTTCTGTCCTTGACTAAGCAAGGATACATAAGAAGCAGCAACCTCTTTTACTGACTCAGTGATATGATGGGGGGGATGTGTGTGTGGGGTGGGGCGGGAATGGACATGCTTTTAGGGTTGGATTTCCCTTATTAGGTTCATATAATGACTGTTAAAATAGTGAAGCCACTAAATGAAGAAATAATCTCCACAATCAGTCTTTAAAATAATAAAGTAACTAATATATCAAACATTCAGAAGGCTTGGATAAAAATGGCTAACCTGAACTGCAAATTTAAACATGTATCCCTAATATTCAATACACATGCTGCATGATGGTGTTTCAATTCTTAAAAAAACCCCAAACTTGGGGTCCAGAAAGTTGTATGTTTAGATGGTGTATTTTGGAATCACTAAAAACATCAAAATGTACAGGAGGTGCATAGCAGGTACAATCAAGTCTAGGAGCTGTAGGAAACGAACCAGTGGCACCATTTTTGGAATAAATGCAGGAGAACTGAGCTGTCACATTAAAGCTGACAGCCTTGTTACGCATCTCTAATGTGCTGTGTGAAAATCTGGGTTAGGAGAGGATGGAAATCTACAGATGCATTGGATGGAAATCTACAGATGCATTAGTCCAAGTCTGCCTTTCTGAGCTTGCAGATGAAAGTCAAAAACCATGCCTGATCAGAAACATCAAAAAACATGGGCAATGTAGATAATTCCAAAACAAAGTGGATGAGTTAACCCTCCTTCATGACTCTTTCCTAAAAAAAAAAAAAAAAAGTCTCTAGATGCTGAGACATTTTCAGTGTAATACCTGAGTTATTGCCCTTCCTATGCTGAAGTAACACAGTCAAAATAGTATCGATGATTCCTACAGCTCAATGACACAGACTTCCCTTGAATTGCTGCAAAGTTTAAGACTCTTTCAGCCCCTGTTCTCAAAACTGTCACCACTTAAGGAGATTTTGCAGCACTCTAACTGCCCGTCTTGATGGTAATGGGAAGTGGCAACACTTGTGAACTTGCAGGACCTTGCTCACCTTGGGCTTCATTTACTGCTGGGGCTTTTAGTGGTCCTAAAAAAAAGAAAAAGAAAAAGAAAAAAGGCTCACTTCACTTTAACACAGTGGAATTGCAAGGTCTGGCATGCAGAATGGTATTTAATAGATGAGTTTATAGCCGGGCTTTAAAACTGTTACAAATGGTCACATATAATATTAACAAAAAGTATAGCATAACAAAAAAGTAAGCAGTTTGTTATACTATAACTTGCTGCTGCTAATTTATAAGCTATTTCTCTTAGCTTTCAGCATTTGCTAGAAGCACATATATATATATGCTTCCATCAGGTCTTGGAAACAAATGACAAAACATGTCCATAGGGATTGTTACACCATAAAATTGAATTTTAATAGAGCAGGAGAGGGTTGACAGCAAAAATAATCAATTTCATCTGCAAAGTTGCAGATCGGCATATTGCAACTGAGAACATTCTGGCAGTAAAGTAGATGTGACCTCCCCAGTGTAACACTAACCCAGTCCCTGCCTGTCTCAGAGGGAGAAGGGGTAATTCTGTGAAGGTGAAATGAAATGTATTACAGATATAGTAGCCATATGCTTAGTTTCTTAGGAATGTCTTCATTTTTCTTGACAGCTCATGTCTGGCATTCTCAGTTTTTAGCCCAGTAATTCTTCCTAGAACCATGCCCCATATCTCCAGGCAAAGGAGCAGAGTTGATGCTTCCTGGCCAACCAGTGGGCTGGAGAGGGGGACAGCTGGGGGCCACTGAGACAGTGTAGGCACAGCACTGGTCACTGCCCTGGGGATGGGGACAGGATGAGCAGAGCTGTGGGGAGCTGTGGCATCTCTAAAGCAGGGGCTGATGGCCCCAGGGGCTGACATGGGGTGGGCAGTGTGGGGGAAGCCCCAGAAGTGTGGGCAGGGACAGCCAGAGCTGGTGGTGCCATTGGGGCCCCCATGTACTGAGTAGATCTATAAAATCCTCTCTTCTGACTTCATGGTTCATTTTCCCTCACAATTTTATGGCAAATATTTTCCTACTATTTCTGCCCCAAGGTAGTCCACTGGAGCAGATAAAAACATAGATACCCATAAACTAAATGATTACCTACACCTTCCGCAGTCAATTACCTGTCATCACAAGGTTTATTCTGCCACTCCTACAATATTAAAACTGAAAGAAAGAGACTCAAACCCAGCTAAACTGCCTAAAAGCCTCTCTGTACGTTACTGTGTCAAGAAGGGACAGGCAATGCTTTGTGGGATGGAGCAGAGCACAGGGAGCCCTGGCACAGGCTGACCTGAGCTCAAGAGCCCCTCAGGTGCAGCATGGAGCCACTGTGTTCATTGAGTGGCAGAAGGGGTAACTGAGCAGCACTTCTGCAGATGCCAGAGAGATTATACCCTAAGGCTCCTTGCTCCAGAATTAGCAGAGCCAGTTCATGTGAACCCAGCTTGGGGCTGGGATCATGCAGAGCCAGCTGCACATGTGGTCAGAGATGGACATTAGAATCAAGTTCCAAGGATTTTTACAATATTGATTTTACAAGAGAGGAACAACAAATCAAAGCAGATTGTTGGTCTAAAGGAGAAAATGAAGAGACCTCAGACAGTGTAATGCAGAGTCACCACACTGAAACACAACTCATAGCAAGCTATGTTGTATAAGCACTGTGCTGTTTGGCTGGAAACTCAGTCAACCCTCATAGTTTGACCTTTGCATACGTCCAGTTCCTATCCTAAACCCTGGGTAAGTCCAAATAAAAGGCAGATTAGAAATGCAAAAAACAGCAGTCACCTGTAACTGTGCTATTCTTTTCAAGAAGCAATACAGGAAGACCCACAACGCTGGGGCTGTGGTCATTCTAAACCTGAAAACTCTCTCTTATCAGGCTTGAGCAGTTCAAAACTATAGCTGTGAGCTCCTTTTTTATCAACACATGGATTTTCCTAGACACAGGCAGCTGCCAGAATTGGTAAGTAGGCAGCTGGTAACCTTTGCAAGAAATGGAGTGCAAAAAAACCCCCCGAAACAGTGAATTTGAAACATGAAATATTTTACTCTTGACCATGAATATTTATGCCCTTCTCAAATTTGCTGCCTGGCAAGAATGAAGGTTTTCAGAGTTCTACTGGTGAGATAGGTGGTTCATGATGGAGCCAGTCCAACTTCTCCCATGCACCCTAAATAGAAAAAAACCAGTTCCTCTGGCTGTGGGAAAGACCCTACATCCTGCCTGCGAAAGCTATTGCACTGTTCAGGCATCAGCTTAAGAGACACTGTGGTAGGCTGGGAGAGTATGTGAGTGACCCCAACAGAGGCTACTGCCTTTGGCACTCCCCTGGGGAATGATATAATTTTCCTCCCAATCCTCTGAGAGGCATGGTTAAAATTACCTTGGCTCTAAAATAATGCAGGTGTTTCTGAAGATAATGCATTTATGCAAAAGGCTGCTGCCTTGAATTTGTGTGCATTTGTTTGGTAGTGGTATTTCAAGTGCTTGTTAAATGCATGGGGAAGAAGGCATTCAGAATTACAGGATCAGTAAATGAAAAAAGCTTGGCAGCAATAGCTTCAAATTGTGAGATTTTTGCACACAAAAACCCAGCATTTTTTTCAGCAAAATCAGTAAAATCATTGTAGTGATTAGCCCTTTAGTGAAAAACCTAATGCTACTGTCTTACATGCTTGAGTAAGGACTCACTGGAATTATGTTAAGAAAGCCTATTGTGATAGTCTTGCTATTTTATTTCTCAAAGTGATGTTGTCTTCCAGGTTTCCCATCTTCTCCTTTGATCCTAAAGTATGTCAGCAGTCTGTAGTCTTGGCAACTTCATAGCAGCCAGATGGCAGGACATCTCCCAAATACTGAGACTGAAAAGTCTAGCCTGAATCCTTAACATGCTGTCCTTTTAATTCATTAATACATGTATTCCTTAAAATATCAATTTGAAAATGCCCACTACATGAATGAAATATTTCATGTGCAATGCTTCTAAGAAGTCTTATATATCTATGACATGGCTACTGTGATGAGTAGAGGAAAGACAATGGAAGTTTAGACTTCATATTAATTAGAAAACTGATTAATGAATTTGACACCTTTACCTGAAAGCTGGGAATACATTCCTGTGTAGTTTTGCTGTGGAAAATGCAGATCTTAGTGTATAGATATGATGTTCTGGGGACAGCATCAACATGCTTTTTCAGTGGTGATGTTTAGAGGGGATAAGACTACCTATGGTGGGTGAAGTATTTCAGGATATGAAAAGGACAAGGTGAAAATCTTGAGTAGAAATAATAGCCAAAATATGAAAGCTTGCAAAATTATCTGTCACTCTGTAGCCTGTTATTCTGCAGCAAAGAGGCTGTCTAAGAGAGGAGCCTGGCCTCTCTGATGCATTATAACAGAGGAAAAAAGAGATACATGTTCTGTTTATCTGCCATGAATCAACAAGAAGGAGGTCAGCAGGAACATGAAATGAATTTTTATGAGAATTTTGAACATCAAAAACTGCTCTCTCTCTTTTCTGGATTGTTACTTCAGCTCTTCTTTCTGTATTTATGTTTTTCAATTCTAGTGGGAACAATTAAAAAGAAACAATGAGCCTCTGCTGTCCTGACATAAAATGTGCAATAAAATCTAGTCTCTGGAAGAAAAGCTTAGAATCCATGACGGAGAAAATACATCCTCTTGGCAATTGTTTAGCAATGGCAGAACACTGAGGACCCTCTGTGGATATGAGGCATGAGATTATAGATCTCATAAAAATGTCTGTAAAATAGAAAGTAATTGAGATGTTTTAGAATACATTCAGCCACCATGAACTGACACAATAGGACAAAAAGCTTTCAGTCTGCTTGAAAGAACAGAACCAGCAGCCTTGCAGTGTTTCCTTCAAGGACAATAGCAGGTTTGGAGTTTTTTTCTGTACTATACCTTGGAGGAGTTTTCAGCTTTTAAAGCACAATAGCGCCAGAGTGCGTTCTGTCAAACATGAATAATTGAATTTGAACTGAAATGCAAAGGCTCTCAAAACACAACTGAAGACTTTGGAAAGCACTCAGAGAAAATATACAGGCTAGGTTTGCTACTCCTGATCTCATTCATATCACTAAACTTGGCCTATCTCTACAGAGAGCTGTGAAGTTCTGCTGGTACAAAACTCCAGCAAAGATAGCTGCGAATCAGGCCCAGTATTTGCAGGGGTCCTCTCTTAGGTGAAAGGATCAGCAGGTATCTGTGCAAGCACTGATGTAGACAGTATGATATCATGAATATCAATGAAATTGCTAAAGATTTTCATCTGTCAATGCTCTGAGATCAGCAACTGCTGTTCCTTTTTACTCTAGTGACACACTGTCACTGTGATTGTGCTTATTGCATTAGGCACTAATGAATCTCAAGCTCTTTCCAAATGCACAGTGCAGATTACTGAAGCCTAATGACTTCCCAAATTGTTTGTTCCTTGAAGAGCTCACCTATGGAGTGAAGCCAGGTCCTGCTCTTTGCCAATAGCCTTGTCTAAAGCTGGCAGCAGTCTCAATAAATAGGTTGAGAAATAAAAAGAGGAACAGAGAAGGTGCAAATTAAGGGATGGGCTACAGGGGGTGGGGGGCACATGAGAAACCAGAAGAAGGTCTTTGAGTAGAAAGGAAAGAATATGAGTCAGTAAGACTTTGAGGAAAGAGAGAAAATTATGGACAAATCATTACAGCAGGTAATAAATGGTAGAGAAAGAAGGGCACTAAAGAAGCCAGAGAAAGGCGGCTGGGGAAAGAACAGTAGATTTCTTACTCATCATCTCTTGAAAAGAAGTTTTCTTTTTCATTAAGTGTTTGTTAATCATAAAGGAACTGCTTCTTAATTTTTCAGTTGTACTACATCTTCTATGGAATTTATACTGCCTACAGTCTGGAGCAAGGGAACAAGGCCATGGGGTCTCATGCATCTGATGTGGAATAGTAGCCCTAATTTTTTGTTTCTCTGTGATTAAGCAGTATTTGACTTTTAGCTTAGCTGACTTCAAAATGTCAAGCATAGCATCAAAGCTTTGTCTTTTTCCAGTGTTCACAAATACCAGGCACTCAAAAATGGAAAAGAATTTACTTTCTTTCCCTAGGGCTTTGCATAAAAAAAATATATTTCCAAAAACAATGCACACAGAATTAGAAAATCAGGCAACAGAACCTCATTTTTAAACAAGAAGATGCTATTAAAACTGAAGACTGTGTGCACAGTGTGCTGTTAGTGCCATTGCCTGAGAAGTGTGTGTTTAAGAGCAGGTTTACAGTCACAATGTACCCCTGGAAAAGAAAAGATCTTTGCAGACAGTTACTCATATATATGTCTGCATTTCTTAGTCTCCAACACTATGAGGACAAAACCTATTCATTTAAAGTCCTCTTTACTCATGCTGGCTAGTCCTTATTTCACCAGGGCTGGGTGTTATCCAGCAAGTGGTTCAAGACACTTGAGATGCAGAAAACATCCTGTCCTGTCCAGAAAAAAGCTGTGCATTTGTCTGATTTGAAAACCCATTGACTATTGATCACTCAGGATCATTAAGAGCAGAAATCAGTGCAGTATGGCACTAGAAGGCTAATCATCTGGTCCAGCCTTCCAAAGATCTTTAGCAATTTGTTTTCTAGGCTCAGTGGTTCATGCGATTTTGAAGATAAAAATCACATTGCTTTCACTAACATCCTCTCTGCTTGCATTGATTCACTGGTTCTGACCTAATTTAAATGGTTACTGCCTTCAAGTGATTTATGTTTGAAACAAAGCCATGTTTCATCTAAAACATATAGTCACAGACTACAATCTATATGAAGCAGTCATCTCCAACTCCAACACTTTGTGGAAATACTGGCTCCAAAGCTAGTTCAGGAATTTAAAGATATGGGTAAGAGCTATCAGAAGCATAGTTTCCAGGGATGCTATCATTAAACATACTCGATTATTTCGGAAATGTTCTGTTTAGACTGTTAGGTAGTCTCAAATGCAGGTAGAGAAGCATATATGTAAAAAAAGAGAAAATTAAAGACCAGCAGACAAACAGAGAAATGAAACAGAAAGGGTGATATATGATACCTGTGAGCTGGCAGGGGATGAGGCAGTGTGTAGGACTGGAAAGGAACCTCCGGGTCATTGAATTCAACTCCCTGCAATCCTAGTGTCATGGCATTGACATTAGGACCAGATGGAACCTGAGAGTATCCACTCCCCCACCTAAACCTCATACCATAAAGCAGTCTCTGAGACCATGTAACAGTTGCAAGACCATTAGTGCAAAAGGCAAAAAGCCTCAAAAATTACACCATGGCATCACTTTAAAGAAAACATAAGAGAAGCACAGCACTGCCATTAGCTGAAACATCCCTGGAGAATTTCTAGCAGATGTACCCTGCACCATGCCCGACTGGAAATCAAAAGCTGCTCAGCCTCTGCCAGTCTGACATGAAGGAAAAATTTCCTTCCTTGTGAAATAAATATCAAAACTGATAATTAGTTTCGCCCTGGGAATGAGAGCAAGGTGTGGCAGCCAGCAACCTGAAAGATTTGCCAAAGTGTGGTCCTGACCTAGCTCTTGTTGTGGTCAATCTTATTAGATGTCAGAGAAAGTGGGTTCACAGGTCTTTTTCTCTGGCCATTCCTGGTGGTGCAATTGCCAAATATCGCCTACAACTGAAGGTATCAGGAAGAAGGAGTTCAGATTTTGTGACATCTACAAGATAGCGCTTTCCCTCATTTGTTCTCTGCTTTCCTGCTCAGGGTCAGACCTGAGAGCTGCAGCACTCCCAGAAGCCTGGCAAGAGACTGAGAGGTTTGTGCACCGTTCCCGGATCCTGATTTAGTCACATGATCAAAGCCGTGACTACCATGCCTTCCCTATACCTGACCCAGCACAGAAGGAGCTTACCCCCTCCTGTAGAGAGCCACAACCTTTGGCTTTCAGTGAGTAAAAGTGAAATAATACACTTCACGTCTGTGTTCACCTTACACCATTATACCCTGTCAGTTGAGGACTCAAATCCATCTAAGTAGTCCATTCTGAAGTCTTCACCCAACAGTCAGTGTGAAGACCCCTCATCTCAAAGGCTACTTTCCTCTCCTATAGCAATACCCCTCCTCCAACAGCTTTATCTCCAACTCAGTCAAATACTAGCTGGATAATTTTTAATAATAGCTAAAAAGACTGGTGTCCCTTTCCAGTTCCCTAAATTTGAAAATAAGAAAATTTAAGACTCAAACACTTCAGTCCTATTCTAACCTGCTTTCTGTTTCTCCAATTGGTGGTGTTCAAACAAGGCCAAGAGAGATGAGGTCATTGGGCAAAATTATAGATTAAGAGAAATATGATCAGTGCACTAAATGCATTTTTTCAACTCTGCTGGAGTGAAATACCAGCCCTTTTCAATAGAGCCAATATTTTCACTTGTAAAGAATAGCTCACACAAGTCTATCTTAGACTTGAATGGCAGACAGAAACAAAGTTGAAGCAATGCTCCAGCAACTGAACCACAGGCAAGGATAATGCTATAGAAGGGGTTGGCTTAATTATAAGAAGTTCATATTTTATCTCAAATACCAGGAATATAAAGATATGATTTAATTTAACTTTGTTCAGTTTTGACCAATTTCACCATCCCATGTCCAAGTAACTTGCCTGTCATTAAGTGAATGCATTTGCTCTCTTTAGATTGTTTGCTTCATCAAGTAAATTTAGCGAGTAGTCTTGGCACAGCCATAGGGGAGTCACTACTGCATTATCCCTTTGGGGAGCAGCATATAGCACCAGCAGGTACTAATACCCTTTGGGCATCTAGTAAATCCCATAGCCCCAGCTGGAGGTAGCCCAGTTCCACCAGTTCTGAGTTTTAAAGAGGCATGTGTGTTTGCTTAGGGGAAGGGAGAGCAAGGGGTAGTTGATCAGATGGATAAAACAAGCTGACACCACACTTCCTCAAGGACTTTTGTGACTGACTCTCCCCAGACAATGACTTCTACTCAGCAGGACCACAGAAAGAAATCGACATTGAAAAGCCTGCTAGATGTACTGCCTTGTCACTGAGTCTTAGCAATACAACAGGAAAACAGGACTTAATAACAAAGGAGTAAGTTGTAGACTGAAAGTGAAACTCCGTCGTAATACAGTCTGGAGGACTAGAACAAGTGCTTTCTAATTAGCTTGCATTTCACTTGGCATATTTATGGCTGTCGCTGCACAAGTAGACCATTATGTAGGGCTATTTATCAAAGGGTCTCCAGAGAGAGGCATCCAAACCTGCCAGCAACCATGTTTCAGATGTTTAACCTCTCCAACCTTTATGGTTCAGTTAAAGTTATTCCTTCACATGTGCCAAATACATCATTCTTCCAAGTGAACTGTAAGCTTGACTTAGGCAAATACTGCCTCTATTTAAGATGCAATTGCATTCCTTTTTATTTGTGGTTACCTTTTATATTATTTGCTCACAAAATTTGCATAATTATATAAAGACATGGTAACAGAAACGCTAAACCTAGCTATTGAGTTACAGAAAGCCAATGCAGCAAGCAGGCACTGTGTTCTAGACCAGAAGGCCACTGTACTGTGCTGCACAGATCCCTTCGCTGTAGGTTGTTTGTAACAGAGGAGCCTGCCAGCAGCTCCCACTTGGTAACCCCAATCACACCACCTGCATGCTCTTGCCTTTATCTGAAACTGCAGCAACAAGTTCTCCTGTGAATATCCTTTCTGTCTGACAGCACGAATTATGAATAGAGTTGTTTGGCTTTAAGAAAATCTTGAAAGAGCTCAAATTAACAAAAAATGAAAGGTGATGCAACTCTTACATAGATGGGATATGGAGGCCTGTCTGAAGCTGCACAACACAGCATTACCAGCATCTGAAATGAATAAGATTACCTGTACTACTATACTACCGTGTCATTCTCTATAACATTGATGGCAATAAATAGCATTTTAAACACTGCTTGTCAGAATCTGAATGCTTCTCTCACTGGGATCATAAAAAACCAGCACCTCCTGGAGTAAAGCAGCAGCAAAGAAAGTCAGTTTCTCTGGGCCTCTACGTTCCCTGCCACCAGAACTTGCCATGCAAATGCAATACAACAAAAAAACCAAAAACCAACCAACCAACAAACAAAACAGAAAAAAACCAAACCAAAACAAAAAACAACAAAACAAAAAATCAAAATATAGTTTTGTTCAGTGGTGACTCAATAAAAAAGGAATTATAATAGATGTATGATATCTAGGTAAGATAAAACATAATCCTTAAAATGTGAAAGAAAATCAATATAATCAAAATGAGCGTGCTCAGAATCCATGTGTAATTAATATACCCTTATTTGTACTGGGTAAATATTTTCTCTTAAACAAGAAGTTTCACCATTTCATTGCAAGAACTGGGCAAAATCCAAATTGCTTATTGACAAGCTGTAGTAACTGTGTACAAACAAGGGATGAAAGATTTTAGCTTGTCATTCATGATATATCCTGAAAACATACAAATGAATCATTCTCAAGCAAGCCCTATGCTGACTAAAGTGAAAAGGGGAATCTAGCCTCAGTTTCTATAAAATAATTTTTAAGAGTTGCCTAGAACTTTTATCTTTAGCATTGGTTTAGCGCTCAATAATGGTTCAGGAATTCTCAGAGATTAAGGTTTGCTTTCATGGTTGCTTCCTTGCAACAAGGAATAAGTAGGGAAGCATGAGTATTAATATTTTTGGCAGGGGGAAGGGAAGTGAAACAGATTTCAAGAAAGATTATTTATTTTGTAAATTGAAAGAAATATTGAAAAATTTGAATAAACTTGGGATCTCATTACCTAAAATTAAATGTGTCTGATGATACAGTTTGGGAAATAATGTAGCAATTCAGGTTAAATCCCATTAATAGTTCTGGAAAAATTGGATGGGTGAAACTGCTCTGTGAGACACATAAGCAGATAGAGAAGCTGTGTGAACACAGAGCAGCTGAGGGTCCCTGTATGCAAGGGAATTGCTGGCGGAGGGGATTATGTTGCTGCTGATGTTCTTTGGCTGTACAAAAACATGATCAACGAAAAGAATCACTCTTTCTACTGACGAGGTTGCACCAATTTATGCTATCTAAATCTTGCAAGACAGTGTAACTGAATGCCTTAGCCAGTAATTTCACCTCATTTTTCCTGGTAAAAACTAGGCTGCAGCTATCAGATGTCCCTTAGGTTGATCCTGGAGGACCTCTAATAATTTTTTTACCAAATAATGTACCTTTTTCTTCTTTATAGTATAGAACACAGGGATTTGTCAGGCTGTTGCATATATAAGCCTCATGTGATTGTGTACATAGATACACACATATATGTTTGCATACACACAGACTCCTCTATATTTTGATAATATTATTTTGATAAGGCTACTGTAGTAAGGATAAGCCAGAGATATGTGCAATAAAAATAACATCTTAGTCAATTCTATCCTTCCAGTCCTTCACTTTGTTGTTTATGGTTTTCTAAATTGCACATTTGGGGTGAAATACCTTAACAGTACTGGACTTCGGGAGAAAGATGGGGTGGTTAAAAAGAAAAGAAAAAAAAGAGTAATGTTCCATGAAAGCTATTATCTCAAGTCTTGGAGTAATTTTTTTTTTTTTTTTTTTTTTTTTTTTTTTTTTTTATTTTGTAAAATGCTTCATGATAACTCAGAATCAATAGCCTATCCAGGTTACAGTAATTATGCTGATTGTCATTAACCATGCAATACAGAACTGTGTTTGCTAATGAAGTGCAATCCTGTAAATAACACAGACATAGCTCATGAATACTGTATACTTAATTGGAGTCTTGGTTTGAAATATTCCCTAGCTGACAGTGAAAGATGGACAACATTATCCTACATGTAACGCCATTGAAGTGATGCACCACAAATATCTTACTCTTCCATGCATTTAAGGGAATTGGAAATAGTTTACTGAAACTGAACTAAAGAATATGCAAGTCTTTCATGCTTTCAAACCTGTGTCATTGATTCTCATAATGGTCTAGGACTCCAAGTAACTTTCACTGTATGCTTTAAATCATTTCCAGCGTGGACTACTGTTGTTAAAATGTCAAAGATTTCTTAAAAAAACCCTCGTTCGCTATTTTTCTTGTTGTGTTAGAAAGCTTAGGACATAAACACTTGAATGCCCTGGTAAAGGACAAAATTGGAAAAGCTAGCACCATCCTGCAGAGGATCAGCGACACAGGGTTTAAATCAAACAATGTATATGGATAGTGTTCCTCAAAGACCTGTGTTAGCTCCTCAGTGTGGTCAGACAAGTACAGAGGTTGTTTAGAGTTACAGTAACAAGAAATTGACTGCATTTCCAACAAGTAAGGCAATAAAAGCATCTTTTATCAGCTATCTACAAATAATCTAAATTTCTATGTATGACCCAGTAGAGAGGGATTTTCTGCCAAGATCATAAAGTCATAGAATAATTCAAGCTAGAAGGTTCTTCTGGAGGTCACCTAGTCCACCTGCCTGCTTAAAAAAGGTATGGTTAGAACAGATTGTTCAGAATCCCATTCAGAGTAGAATATCTCCAAGGAGGGAGTCACTAATCTCTGAGGACCCCTTTTCCAGTGCTGACCACCTTGACCCCCAGCCTCAGGGTTAAGTTTTCCAAAGCCTCTGAGCGGCTGTAGACTTTCTGTGTTAGGGTGATTGTTTGAATGTCATCTTACACCCAGGAGTCTCAACAAAACCAGAGAAGTCCCCGGTGGTGCAGTGGGTGGAGGTGGCTTGATCCTGCATCGCCTGTCTCAGCAGTGCTCCAGCGGCTGATGTAGCACCTTGAGGCTGTAGGGAGCTGCTATAGTTCAGGTTAATGGCAGAGACTGCTCCTGAGGAAGGCAGGAGCAGACGCAATGCAGAACTACCATTGTTCCCACACTGACATTTTTGCTACAAAAATTAGGAATATAAAAATGCATCCAGGTGTTTTTAGTGGAGATTTTTAAAAAGAAAACTCATTTCCATGTGGGCACCATGAAAATCTCAATAGTTATCATAGACCTTTCTTTTCTGGTATGCATTTCACCAGGAACATGCAGATACTGACCATGCAGGGACAGAAGACCTGTAGAAGGGCTTCCAGAGACTGCACTCCATTGTGCCTCCTGCAAATCTGTTGACCCAAAAATTGCTTTTCAACAGCTCATAATAGTCAATCTTTGCATGGCTTCACATAGCAGCCCTTTTACTCTTGAGCCTGGGTGTTGACAAGAAAATTCACTGATTCTCGAAAATAACTCAGCTCCTGGCACAAGGATTTGAACATGGTTCTCAATACTCTCCACTGGTTATCCCATGAAGTTGAATTATAGAATCACAGAACATGCTGAGTTGGAAGGGATGCACAAAGATCACTGAGTCCAACCCTCAGCCTTGCACAGGACCATTGCTGAGACTCACACCATGTGCCTGAGAGTATCATCCAACACTTGTTGAACTCTGTCAGACTTGGTGCTGTGACCACTTCCCTGGGGAGCCTGTGCCAGTGCCCAGCCACCCTCTGGGTGAAGAACCTTTTTCTAATATCCAATCTAAATCTCCCCTGGCACAACTTCAGACCAGTCCCTCGGGTCCTGTCACTGGTCACCACAGAAAAGAGATCAGTGCCTGCCCCTCCTCTTCCCCTCACAAACTACTGTGAGATTTCCTCTCAGTCTCCTCCTCTCCAGGCTGAAATGCCCTCAGCTGCTCCTCATACAGCTTCCCTTCAAGGCCCTTCACCATCTTCGTTGCCCTCCTTTGGACACTCTCTAATGGCTGAATATATTTCTTATACTGTGGTGCCCCAAACTGCCCCCAATATCCAAGGTGAGGCTGCCCCAGTGCAGAGCAGAGCGGGACAATCCCCTCCCTTGACCGGCTGGTGATGCTTTGCCTGATGCCCCCCAGGACAGGGTTGGCCCTCTTGGCTGCCAGGGCACTGCTCACTCACATTCAACTTGCCGTCCACCAGGACGCCCAGGTCCCTTTCCCTGGCACTGCTTTCCAGCATCTCATTCCCCAGTCTGTATGAACATCCTGGGTCACCTCATCCCAGGTGCAGAATCCGGTACTTCTCTTGTTAAAATGATGAGTGTCCCAGTCCCAAACTCTTCTTTTCACAAGAGAGTTATGGCTTATATCTGCATAATGGGAGGGGTGCAAACATCTCATTCTTTCCCTGTAAACCAAGCAACTGCATTCACATCTCAGGATGATTTGTATACAGCACAGATCTATTTGGCTACATGTCAGGGGATGAAAATGGCTGGTGGCAGGCCTCAATATCATCCCTATTGAACAACAGCATGAACTCTAGTGGAAGCTGAGGACTGATCTGGGCATTTGGCTTGTTCCCTATATAACATGGGCTGAGTGCATGATGTGCATGAGTCAGACAAGGCACCAGTGCAGCACCTGCTGAAGAGACCAAGGGCATGAAAGAGTAAAGGATTATGGCAAACTGTAGCACCATGGTAGAGGTGAGGAATTGTGACTAACAGGAACAAGCAGCCTGTCCCATTCAGACCACAAACGCCAGTCTTGCAGTGTGTGGGCACAAACCACACCACCTGCCTCAAGAATGAAGGCTTGCTCACCACTGTGGGTATCAAAACCAAACCGGAGTCTAGTAGCCTTGAATCTTTCCTTGATTCTGCTACCCTGCACTGTTTAATTATTGCATCCCACCACCCATTAGACTTTTCCAAATGGCTGCTTTTGTGCTGCGCTAAACCAGCACCTCTGACAGCCTTGCGTCAGTCCACAAGAGCTACATCCCTGCCTGCTGAGTCAGGACAGATGGCAGAAGGGAACACAGCAAGGAAGCTAATGAGACAGGGGAGCAGAGGGAGGACAAACTACCCCATGGCTTAAAAATATCAAATTAATATTTTAAGAAAGGAAAACAGTGTTTGTGCATTGGAGAGGGCTATTTCACTTCTCCCCACTTCCCCACTTATTTCAGTTGCAGAAATACCTTTGCTGGCATGTCTCTGTTCTGAGTAGCCAACCTGGGCTTGCAAAGCAGATCTCTTGACGTGTCCAGCACTGTCAAACTCCTGCTGTCATCAGTGTCCTGAGTGTCTCTCCCCTCATTTCTCATCACCCTTGCCTTTTCCTTCCTTTATTTTCCCACCTGTGGTCATACATGGGGTTCAGCAGCTAGCATGGTGAGGGCTGTCCCAGCTTGCCAGCATCCTCAGCTGCATTTCTTTGATTTTATCCACTAAGAAAGTTCTCCAGCTGATATTACGTGAATTTTGGAAGGAGCAATATCATTCTGCAGTTTATTGACAAAACTAAGCTTGACAGTTCATTCCACCTGCCCTGAAGTTCCCCACAGCATGAGATTTAAAAAAGTACTAAGCAAGCCATTTTAGCACTGGTCACTTGTTTAATATCTTGGGAGAAAGCAGTAAAAATGCTCCATCTCTTCCTCTCATTCCCCTCATTTCTTCCTGAGTCCAAGCTTGTTTAAGCAGCTACTTACTCTAGGCTTATCTGGTTCTCTAGAACCCTAGATACTGTTCTCACAGAGATTTCCAGTAGATAAACACTGTTGAATAAGAGTTAAGGAAAAGCCACAGTTTTAAACCCAGCATAGTAGGGGGTTTGTGTGTACTAATTGCAATACTGAGAGAAATGAGCATCACCCTCTGCATTAGAATTTGCCATCTCCTGGTGACCATCTGCCAGAGGTGTGCAGAACTTCCTACCTCATCTCTATTTCTCTTCTTTGGAG
>JAWWEU010000040.1:37245023-37336155 GCA_035583155.1 Acropternis orthonyx | reverse complement strand
GGTGTGAAGACAGGAAACCTTTCTTATCTCACAGATGTTCCCAAACACCCAGCTTGTAGCCTGAGGGGTCAGGTGTGTCCCGGGTGCTGCTGCAAATGGTCCATTGTTAGCAGTTCATGAGGGGGCCAGGTGGAACTCTTTTCTGTGGGGCAGGTAGTCTCTTTCCTGGTTGCACAGTTGAAAAAAAGAGAGAGAAGGTGATCCCTCTGAGGTACAGGGTTGGTAGATGAAAGAAAAATTCCCAGATTTTAAATCCATAACAAAGAGGCAACATGGACCTGCAGCCCAGTGAAAACAGGATTTGACTTGGAACAAGGGTGGGAACCCATTTCCCACCCTGCCTTTCTCTCCTCACTAGCCTATATGCAAGCTCTTTCTTGCTTTGAAAATGTCAGATTTCCTTCTATGCTGTGCCTCTCTAAAAGACAGAGTGGGGAGACAGCGCACCCAAAAGTCACACTACGTGCCTAAAACAAAAAGGTGTCTGTCCTGGCATTAGAAGAGAGCTGAATTCAAGACTATCCTCTGTAATATGCTTTCTTCATAGCTGTTTTCCTCAACCTATTTTATCAGCAGACAGGATCGTTTTCATCCCATGGTTGACTCACCACACAGAGAAAATAGTTTCATAACTTCTGTGCATGGATTTGAGAATCTGACTCCAGCAATAAAGTTTTGTGGATCCAAATCAGTAAGAAGTAGTACATCAAAGAGGACGTGCTGCTTAGTTACTGGGGTATCAGGGGCTATCTTCATGGCCTTTGGTCATCTGCCATAAGCAACTCTGCATCAAGGTCCTTGTAAACATACACCAATTACTGACAGTGACTCTTGCCCACCCTAGAGCAGAGAATCACCTCAGACCTTCCCAGTCTGTTCTATTTCCAACATTTATTTTCCTTTATGTGAATATATACATATTGCACTTATAAATTAGGCAGGAGCCTAGCACATTTGCTTTCATGCTTGTTCCTTTGTCACTTTTCTAGAATACACTCAAGCTCCTTAGCCCGCTTAAACTGACTGGAGTAATGAGCCATTTTATTCAACATTTTGGCTGCTCTCTGCCTTGTGTTTTACTTCTTAATGAGTGGAAAGGGTCAAATACCAGCATAAATTCACTCCAATAGCTGGTCTGACTATCTGTACCTTCAACCAGTGCTACTTTACTGGTACCAATTACAACCTTCTAATTTTCTTTCCCTTACCAGTGTCAGTGTCTCACTGCCTGATGGATTCTTACAGTATCCATTAATATATTTCTATCCAGCAGTTCTGACCCAAATGTGCCTTCCTCTTTAGGAGAATTCAAACACCTTCATTATATTACCCCAACCATTCTCTAGTTTTCTTCACTGTGTAATGTAGTCAGTCTCTTTCCCATCACACAGACATGAGAGTGCACTACATGGGACATGCTTCCCTGGCTCTGCTTTAGGTAAGTTCAGGTTCCTATGGCACAGTTCAGACACACATTTGCTGACTGCAGAGCTCAAAAAATTAACTCTGAAGTACAGTGAGAGAATTGGAGGTGATAAACTCTCCCACAAATGTCAGGCAAAGGAAAGAATGAAAAGTACAGGTCCTTTTGCTAGACTACAACTTGAAGTGTCTTCTAATTCAACCTTCCATCTCTAAATCTTTGATCTGTCTATAGAAACACAAAAAAATCAGAAAGGGTAAAAGTTACTGAGACAGTTTTGTAGACCATAATTAATTCTTTCATTGATTTTCTGTACTTATGTTACACTTTCTTGTGTGTCTCAGTTTCAGTTGTGCCTGTAAGTTGAAATGAACATACATGATATTTCTCCTTAGCTCTGTCAGCAGGGCAGCAGCTATCCTGGTCTGTGTGAGGTGTCCTTTTGAGATACATGGCCTTTCTTTATTGACTACTCCTTGCAGACAATTACTGCTGATTTAGTGATAATTGTTCTTTTCAGACATGCATGCCTCTTGCTTAGTTTTTTAAGGTATTATCTTTTTTCTACTCCTTGGAAACCTATGGAGATTTCCAAGTGAATTTGCAGTTTTGTGCAGATTTGAAAAGAGACCAAAGGGACACTCTCTGTTTAAAGAGCAGCATAACAACATCATCCCGTAGACTCTGTTGACTTAAAATGATTTCTATGCTATTAGGTCCACAGTAGATGCTATAATGGACACAAAACATTCAGTGCCAAGTGAAGATATGTAGTCATAATAAAAACCAAACTGAAAAGCACTTAAAAAAAAAAAAAGGCACATTTTCACATAGTTCTACAATCTGAAATAAGACTTGATTACAGAGTGACAGGCTAGACAGGAAGGACTAGGGTTGTTAAACACATACAAGTTCCTTTGCTTAATAACTTGGTATTGGTTTCCAGTCAAGGGGGAAATATTGGTAGAAGATGGTGCTGCTTAAGCATAACAAACCTGTACATCATTTTCTAAAGTCTAGAAAGGCCGTTCAGGGATCTGCCAAGAACACTACATTGCTCTTTATTGAACTGGATAGTACATGCATATTCTAGTTCCATCTCTACTGGACATCCAGAGATGAATATAGGACTGCAGCATTATAGTTGTCATTGTAAAGCCTTTCCTCCAAAGATAAAAGAGCTTCAGAGTCCATACGGTACTCAGCTGAAACAAGCTTTGTAGAGATGAAACACAGAGGCAGCAGTGAAAAGGACTCCCAGAGTTTCTGCTTGCTTTAAGAAGTGTGGTGGAGCTGTGTGTCCATTTGTGGTTTCTCACAGAGACTTTTATCAAAAGCAAAAAAAGCACAATGGCTGCAGAAGGTGTTGTACTCTGATATCTTTGATATCTTTTCACAACAGGAATATGACTATGTTCGAAACCTCACTCAACTTTGGGCTGTGTGGACAGCACTGTCCACCCCTGTTGTCCTCAATTCCAGGCAACGTTGTGCTCCTTGAGTCCTGAAGCACACATTTTTGACCAAAGAGTTGGGCCTGGCACAAAGAATAAAGTCTGCACCGCTTCTGAGCAGCAGGAGTGAGAAAGGCAATCCTAAAAAGAAGTGGACCACATAGACAGTATTGTTTTGGCAAGTCAGTGGCAAAACAAGAAACAAAATCTCATCTTTCACTTTTCTTCTACATAGGCACAATTAATTTAGATGTTCACTACAAAGAAAACATATCTTTGAGAATGCCAAGGCTTTCTTCAGTACTGCTCTGTCTCCAGTGGTCAATGGATGGGCAGAATGGATGAAATTTCTCTTGGTCTAACTTACAGTGCAAGAGGGTGCCTAATTGGATAGGTATTTGCTAGAGGGTCCATTTTCACTTCTCTCTTTGTTCTTCTTTCATTCTCCTTTTCAATTTCTGCAGTTAATCTTGTTCAATCTTTCTGCAGGAGCTCTACAGAGAAAGAATAATGAAAAGAATAACCAGTATCCTGTTAATTAAACTGCCTTCCTTTGTTTATTGTGCCTGGAACACTCAAAAGTGAAGGGAGAATTTTGATGATCCTGTTCATCAGTGAACATTACTGGTTCCTCTAAATTGCCAACACTATAAAAGAAATCACAGGCATAACAGTCCTGGGGGTGGGTGTCTCCCTCTCCCTTTATCCCTCTTTCTTTCCTATGATTATACTTAATCAGCCTCTGAGACTGATAAAGTATCATAGACTCTTAGACTCATAAAGCATCTTTCTCCTTCACAGACATATGGTTCCTGATGCCATCACATCACTTCAACACAACCACATAACATCCCAATTCCTGCCATCATTTACAGTGAAAATTAGCATTAGGAAATAACTGTTTGGCCATTTATTGACGCACCTTAGAACCTGGAGAAAAATAAGAACCCTCCAATAAGTGCCCTCCAATACTGCTTTCTGTGACCCATCAATAATTTCTCTATGAAACATAGATACATAACTCTAGCGGTGACAGGGAAGCAGGTGTGAAAAGGAAGTACAGCGACATTCTCTAGTTTTCCCCTCCCATGGCTGGTATAGAACTTTCAGGGTGAAGCACCAATGAAAGGAGTGCCTGTACGGAAACCATGAACTCCCAAAGTGCACCCACAGCTGAAACATTAATAAATTCTAAGACCATGTCCCAGGTCTGAGGTAAGATCACTAAGTCAATAGATATTATTTCTTTTTTGGGGTATTATTCCCATGTCACTCCCTCTGCTAGCTCTGAATGCTTCTTTCTGTCTCCAATATTATCCCACCCCCAAAGCACAAGAAACTACTTGCCTCCATTCTCCACCCATCCTGCACCATGCAGAGAAGCTGTACTTGTACCTTCAGTTCTGAGCAACAGAGGGGATAACAGGCCATCTTGTAGATAGTTACGCCCAGAACACACAACAAATTCACCTTCACCTTTCCTCCTTACTACCAAGTTGCATGGCAGTAAACTGCTTTTTATTTGTTGGGTCAACTGGTCTGATCAGCAAGTACACCGAAATGGAATCAAGGCTCTGCCCTCTGCCCAGCTACCTGTGGTAAGGGGAATCATTAACAGCACGGAACCTTCAGCTGTCAGGTCCTGGTAGCACCCTTAAGGTTGTAGGTCAGCTTCCCAGTTCCCAGGACTAGTACACGGCTTTGACCACGGTCTGACTCTGAGCCTAACCCTAATCTGCAGGGCTCTGAAGCCATTAATTCCTGCTTCTTGCCTGCCAGCTCCCAGCAGCACCAGCACACAGCAAAAGGCTCCAAATGTTGCTCTTGCTGTCAGTGAAAGCAAAAAATCTTCTGGGGCATATTAATACTGCTGATAGGTGAGAAGGCAACAGATGGAAAATAGGTTTAGAAGCTCTAGGGACATCCGTGATGCTCCAGGGACTACAGATGGCTGGGAATGAACACAGTAAAAGCCACAGCAAAATTATTCAGAGTCTCTTACCTTAAAAGCTGAAGGACCAACTTGGCCACCTTGTAAACAATGCCCATGACAGATGGTTGAATATCTATCTATTCAGAAGTTGTTAATACAGGGAATATTATGGCAAACCTTGAATTCTGCTAATCCACAAATTCTAAACCTCCAAAAAAGATACAGAGTAAGGCTCAGCCAGGAACCAAAGAGCATAAATAAAACCTACTTATCTGTGGAGATGAACTAGTATTTCCTTACCCTTATTTAATATGGTTCATTAGAAGAACAAGAAATATATGACAGTTGATTTTTTAAGTGATCTTGTTCCACTGACCTTGATTTTTAATAGAGTGTGTGAATTAATGCAGAACAACACTGCATTGAATCTTCTCCTACTACTTTCCCAAAAAGAGGGGGAAAAAATTCTTGAATCCTCATCTATTTTAAATTCTGCTTGTATTAAGAGAATTCAGACAGAAGAATTATACTTCATTGCAGGGTTTCACAGCTGGGCTACAATCTGAGGAAGACAAAAGCCAGTAGGAGAGCAGAGAACAACACTCTACCCATCAGTTCTAATGGGTTGACTTGCAGGATAGGACACCAGATAAGAAACATGGCAGAACTAGACTCTGAAAAAAAAAATTATTTGAACACATATTTCTGTAGTTGAAAAACATTTTATTTATTTATCATAAAAATCAACAGAGAAAAACCCCATAATTTTGGCACAACTTACCTGAGTACCTGATAACTAGTTTCTCTTCCCAGTGAAAGGAAACCCTTCCTGTTTGGGCTATTCTAAGAAGTTTCTAAACCCTCAAGCAACAATTTCAACAACAAAACAAGAAGGATTGGTTATTGCAGTGTTTGGTAGAATATGAGAATGTGAGTTATTTCAAAGTTTAGCTAAAAGAGAGTATTTAGATAAAGAGTTCATGCTTACAGTCCACCTTCCTAGCCATCATTCTAACTCTTCTCAATTGCATCTGAGCACGCAATAAAGATAAGGTCATCCAAAGAATATAACCTTATCTCTTGAGGGCATTGCATCCAATCTTCAGGTCAAAAGTTGAAAAACTGACTGATGAGTGACTGGCCAAAAGACGTACAGAGAATATCTGTATTGATGCCTAGAGTTTGAACTGCTGCCTTATCTAGCAGTTCCTTCACCACATAGTGGTGATTAAGGACTTAACATCTGTAGCAAAATTTTATTTCCTCACATTATTTAAATAATTTACTAGAGTAAGTAACATAGCAAAGTATCACAAGAGCAGCCATATGATGTCAAATGAAAAGTCTGTCTGGCCCAGTATCCTATCTTCATCAGCTGAAATATCCTTCTACTACCCTTCTGCTCAGCACATTTGCTTGTCTGATCTTCCTAAGCTGCATGCCAAAGTTAGGTGGAAAAACTCTGTGGGCTTTCATATGTATCACGGGCAAGCTATGACATTTGAACTGTAGTGTAAATCTGAACTACATGGACTACTGCTAGCACTCCTCTCAGGTAACTTCCAAATCTCTTCTATTAGAAGTGATTATCTATTTTGTTATCTACTGAACTCCTAACTGCACCAAACTTTTAGGGATCTGCAAGTTGAAAAAGGCTGGAGATTGCTTCTATAGAGATTGTGTTTCAGGTGATTCAGCTTGTTGTTACCTGTTCTTAGCTGAGAAAATTCTACCATCTGGTGGAGAGATGAAGATCTGCTCTGGTTCCTTCAGCGGTAACTGCTCTTCCTGTACGTCATGTGCTCTTGTGTCATTGTCGTTTTGGTACTTTTTTTTTTTTAATTTTTATTTACTTAAAAATTTGAGATAGTTTAATTATGCACAAAGATTTCCCTAAGTCATTTGTGTGCACACATATGTTGACATCTCAGATGCTCACTCTGTTTTTTAACTCCCACTGCTATTTCACAGTGAGGCAAACAGAGCCTCACTTCATTTGTAGCAATTAGAAGCTTTATGTGAGGAAAAAAGCTTACTTCAGCTTAGTTTATTACTTCTTGAGGTATAAGGTGACTTGATCTAGTATGTTTCTGAAAAACAGGCTTTTCATGCTGACTACAACAGAACATAAGCATATTAACACTATAGTATCCCTCCAATCCAATCCAGTTATTTACTTCACTTTGCAATATCCCATTAGGTTATTCCTAGGAAGGAAGACCAACAATTCTACCTGTGCCTTTGACTGGGAACTGGCCTAAGTTAGCTCTCCAAATCCTAGTCAGTATTGCAAATGGACTGAGCCACTCAAGCAAAGCACTCATCACAGCAGATCCTTTTTTCAGGCTCCAGGGGCCATCTAATGATTAAAACAAAGAGAAGTCCCTGAACTCCACTACCTGCTGTGAGGTTTGACCACCATTTTTTCTGAAAGCACACAGCAGATGCAGCACTGACCCATGCACTACCAGTCCCTTGCAGCAAAAGGAATGCGGTGGAAGACTGGGCTGCCAGTTCTTTGGGACCCTTTTCACAGCCAGCTTTCTTCAAGACCCCAATCCAGTACGGAACATGTGCCCATTACATATTTAAAGCATGGTAACCGTTTCTTTCTGTCCATCCTGCCAGCCTGGTATCAGTTTCAACATAATTCAAGTTATCTGAAGGAAGAACACATTATGGGGACAAGGCTTTGATGGATGCATTTGTTGATGTCAGAACCATAGTTAAGGCCCTCTTCTATGCTGCTTCTCCATTAGCACTGTGTTGACTCCTGCAGCAAGCCCAGGAGCAAAGACACCAGGAACACATTCTTGAAGGGGTCTGCTGGGTCACACAGGGCTTGGCAGTATCACAGACATTTACTGCAACTCTACCTACCCCTTTACCCATGTAAATACTAGTGGTATTTCTCTTCCAGCTGACCTAGCTTTTGTGCTATGATGGGGTGTAACCAAAACCAACAGGAAGCCAAGCAGACAGAGAAGTTTTTTCCTCTATTCTTTCTCAGTTTCACTACCTTTACTCCCATGATGTAACCCCGATGGTCAACACATATCCGTCTAGGTTACCAGTTTTTAAACACTTTTTATAATATCATACTATCTAAGAGTAAAATTCTTCCATAACTCTGAAAGTCACGAGTTTAAAAAACATTATTTTATTCTTTCTACCATGTGTAAAGAAAGGAAACCAAAAGCAATGTGACCCATATTTAGAACACTCTTATTCTGCTTTGGTCATCTGCAGTAACATTATCAGAAGAAACAGAATGATTTATGGCCTAATATATAGCTGTCTGCATTATGAAACAGTAAAACAAAAAGGAGCAGATGAAAATCCAGAAAGGTAGCTAAGGTATCTTTGATCTTATAAATTATTTCTCTCTTCAAATACATAAATGAAAACAGTAGGTTTCACTCTGCATTCTGTGCATCTTATACCTTATACCTTATACACAGAATCATGAAAAAATATCATTGTCTAACAATCCAAAATCCTTTTTTTGAAAAGGTGAAAATCCATCCAGCCCACCACTTGTTCCCTCCCAGACAGTTGCAGAAAAAAATGAAAGAAAAACATGCATTCTGCAGTGTATCTGAAGATGAAATAAACTACCCTTGAAACATCACTGAGTTCTAGGGAATTTTCCACATAAAGGAAGTCAAGGACATGCTGACAAGGAACGGGGGCTTTAGACAATTTTATTACAAAGCTACAGCCTGGAGTGGTAATTGCAAGATGTGCCTCTGATTTCTGTTTATGCATTTTCAGCAATCCAGCAGTTACCCTAAACTTTGGCCTAAGGCCCAACTAAAAGGCATTGGGCATTAGGCAGGATATTTTCCTTGTTATGAGCTACTGCTGCACATTATAATTTCTTTTCACTGTGCAACTAGAAAAGAATACAAATCTGCAATCCTTTGATGCTTTACATTCTAACAGGAATAGGTTCTTCTGATCAAAAGCCACATACAGAGTTGGGGGGAAAAAAAAGCTATAAAAAGAATTTGCAAAAAGTCAGTTCCTTGGTGTACATAAGGTATTCTAAACAAGAACATCATAGATTTTCTCAGGGAGTGTCAGAAAGCAGCGTTGTAAATAATTTTAAATGCATATATGCAAGGAGATGCAGGAAAGATGTAAAAATAAAGAACCTGGAAGAATTAGAACAGATAATTCTTATGATGTTTAAGTGAGGATAGAAAATACACACTAAATCTTGCTCTTATTACTTCAGCCAAATTATGACTTAAATTGATTTGTCTATGTAACACCCCTATGCAGATATCCACGTTATTTTATCAGTTATTGTTTGGGTAATCAGCTTGATAAAAATCAACATAAAATAACTTAGGGCTACCTACATATGAGCCTACATTGGCATAATTAAACAATTTCTAAAAATGTCATTGAATTTTGTACATGGATAAGATGAAATATCTCACTAGGTATTGCTCAAAACACCTTCTGAAGAATGTACTGATAATGTTTCCATCATTCTGAAAACCAAGGTTAGAGAAAAATGCATTCTCTCTCATAGGCCTGTGAATAAAAAACTGTAAGTATATCCTTGTTTTATAGTTGTTTGATTGCTCTTCCTCCTTAGACACCTAGGAATCTCAACATCACTCAGGTTTATGTATGCAGGGTCACACATCCCCAAAAACTGGCATTAGAAGAACATCAGTGTTTGAGAAATGCAGTCAGATCGAGGAAATGGCCAAAAGAAGGGTGCCTTTGCTGGTCTGTTGCAGTGTCTGGAAGATGCAGTCCCCACCCAGTTCCATTACTCTTTTGAATCAGGACTCCTGCCTAAACACAGCACAGAGAACATACCTGCACTGGGGATAAGCAGTGAGCAACAGTAAGTAAAAAACAGGTGCCTTCAGAGATCAGAACAGGGATATTTTTAAAGGTAATAGATGCTAGAAAGAACATTCAGACACTGGAATCATTCATTCAGTTTCCACACCATGTTAAGAAGGTCATCATCATTAAAAATTTACAAAGATTTTTAATAAGAAAAAAAGCTGCACCCATCAGTAGAAATGAGAATTCTCACTTGAGCTCACCCTTATCAAATCAGCAATTTAGCATCCCTGTCTCCCACAGGGAGCTTAGGCTTGCTCCCAACTGCAGTTGTCTTCCTCTCACATATAAGGTCTTTTTCTCACAAACTTCAAGCATTTCTGTTTGCTCTGTTGTTTTCCTATAGCCTTTTCTCCCTCAGACTGCATCGTCCCATAGAGCTCGCTCTCTGCAGCTGAGACAATTTTAAGTATTTCCTTCATCTGGTGTCTTGCCCCCCCCTATTCATCCCCTGGTAAAAATTTCCTTGAACAAAACTCAACATGCAGCACAACTAAGCTGCTTTTAATGTGATTTATTCTAGACATGATTATAGAAATCCAAGCCAAAGCCCAAAATACTTAAAAAGTGGCATGAAAACAGCTTCCTATTGCCAGCAACAGAGTAAGAAGCTGTGAATTCTTTTTTTTCTTTTTTTCTGACTGTATGTTATTTATAATAAGCAGGCAAGCATAGGGGTGACTGCAAGTGACTCCAGGCCAGCTAGACTGATGATGAGATTTGCCAGGGTATGAACTCATCATTGCTCTCTCTCACTGCAAAGCACAGAAAAAAAACAGGGAATGAGCATTTGCTGCCTGATATCCCAGACTTCTGAACAGTCTGATTTCAAAAAAAAAGCAGACATTTCTTCTTGCAACAGAGTGCTAGCAAATTCTGAGGCATGGTTTTTACTGAGGGCTGAAAGTCTTGTGCTTTTTGGCAAAACCCTTGCTGTTTGGGATGTTTCCCTGCCATTTCCTAATGAGTTATAATGCCCAAGATGCTGAAAGAAATAGCAGGCAGATGGAGCTAGTGATTTATGCATTGTCGGGCACAGAGGGTAAGTGAGAGTGCTTATAGGAGCCATCTGCAGCTTTATACACTAATCCTACAATCCATTCATTATATTTGGGCTTGACACCAGCAAGGAAAGTTCAGTACAAAAGCAACTGTGAACTATAGTTCAAAACTGTTTAAAAGCAACATTTTATTTTTAGAATTTGTTTGAATGTATATGACTAGTGTATTAACAATTCTACCAATGGCCTGCCTAGCTGTTTTTGCAGTACCATAGGAAACTGTGGATTTACCAGAAGGAAAGGTATTTAAGACCATTGTCACAGTTGGGACGACATGGAAGATGCTGTTTGGGAACATGAAGCCCCAGAGAGGCCTGAGGGGAAGGAGTGAGAAGGAAAGAGTGGCAGAGAGCAGTCGTCACACAACCAGCCACTACCTCCCCCTGGGATGACTGTGCATGGACCTGCAGTGAAACAGGAGACTTGCATGGTAGCAGGAGAGAAGTTTGGCCAAGCAGAGCCTGAGGAAGGAAAGATGTTTCTTGAAGTGTTTGATTATGTTCTCTCTTTCCCCCCACCCAATATCTGAATCGATGATCAGTAGCTGGGGCTAACTGGGAGTAAATAAAGTAAAAATTCCCTGAGTTGAGAGTTTCATCTGTAACAGGACAAAGAGGAAAAAAAACCCAAACTCAGTTATCTCTCCTCCATGCAATTCCAGGAAATTAAAAACTGCCTCCCCACACATTTTTATTAATTCTAGCAATGGGCTGGTTTTGCAGAGGCTCACAGGCTGGGTGCTTATCTGCAGTTACTCTCCCCACCTCCCACTTGCACAGCCATGCCCTTCACTGTCCTGCTGTCCTGCACTCACTCTCTTTTTATCTCATTTCCTTTCAGGTTTCACCTCCACACTTTTTCTCCTGTGCCTATTCATATGACTCTCTCTGCTGTTGGTTTTTTTATATTCTAGACTTCACAGATGTATCATCTGTATGAAGTACAGCAGCTCAAAACACACTGTCGTCCTGGCAAGCAGTGCTTTTCTGGGGGGTACTGGGGAAGGAGCAGGTGGGTTCAGTCCTACTCATGCTTATACTGTAATGATCACTCCCCTGACTGAACAGAACCCTACCTAAAAAGAGAGGATTGAATTCAGAATCACTACAATTTATTTGAAGTAATCATTTATGTTCAGATTCAGCCATTTTTAGTTATGGGAAGCATTATTTAATGGAGATATTTGCCAAGTTAAAACTTTCATGAAATAGATCAGCCCCCGAAATTCCAGTTTTCAGCTTTCAGAGTGCAATAAGCTTGAATCTACACCGATTCTCACTGGTGCAACTCACTTGGAAGAGGTGGGTTCATTTCTGTACTGTAAAAGTACCATGGTGCAGAATCAGGTCAGAAATTCACACTGGAGAATAACGTAATAAACTGTCCAGCTACGGTGTTTTTTTTTTTCAGATGTCTGTGTTCGTGGCTATTGAAGACAAAGTATGTAAGTGCTTTCTTTCCGCAAACAAATGCTGTGCACTGGCTGGACTTAATGAAGTTGCCTTTACATAAGCAAAAACAGAGGAAAGAGCAGCATAACTATTGCTACCAGAGAACTTTCCCATTTATTTCAATAGGGTGCATGGAATTAAGTATATTACCTTTAACCCTTTTCTAAAACCCACTAGAGTCAGTGCAACTGTTTTTAAAACCAGAAAATTAAAATTAAGAGTAGCTTATATTCCCACTTTACAGATGTTGTATTTAGACTACACCTTTGTATGTACTAAGGTATTACTAAATTTAAAACATATCACGTTGACTTCCTCCTATTCAAAAATTTCCCCAGGTAGAAGAAAAGGGGAAACTTAACATGATTAGTTCTGATTTAATGCCAGCTGTTGCTCGTTATCTTGTTATTTTCTATAACTTCTCCTGGGCTATTTCTAGGCAGTGAAAGTGGGCTAAGTATATTTTCCTTTGTTTTCTTCTCCCCTTCCATTGTTTCAAAGATGGCCACTGTGATTTCCATTGCACAGGCCTCTAGAATTTCACTCATCCTTGATAATGTATATTCTCTTCTGCAAATAAATAAAGGGCTCAGGACTCCTGGGCTGTTGCTCATGGACAAGTTTCATGGCAACCGCACCCACATATATAAAACCTAAAAGGAAAAGACAGCTCAGACATTTCTTGAGACAGAAGTGCAGAGCCATTTAGGCAACTTCCAACTAGATTTGCAGACAGCAAGGTTACAAGCAGAGAGGAACGATAAGAATGTTTCAGCAGCTGGGGCAATGGTAAGTGTACACATCATATTTAATTTGTTATGTTTATGGTTATAAACATAGCTCTCAGCATATCAAGATCAGCCTGTCAAGGTCCAGATGCGAGACACTGGCCTTTAACATATTAAGAAGGTAAGAAAAACATGATGAAGAATGAAAAATAGAATTGCATGACATGAGAAGGACCTTAAAACACATGGGATGTGTTGCATTTCCATAGTGTTCTCTGCATCAGGCTTCCTTAAGACATAAAGTGCCAGATAACACAGGAGCTGCGTGGTACAAGGACTGAAATAGAGAAAATTGCCTGAGTTGCCTTTGCCTGATTAGGAAATGTTTCATAAGCTTCTGACAGGCTAGAGACCACGTAATCTCAACACACATTTGCAGAGGTGGACGGAGTCTTGATTCAATTGCCCTACTGCTTAATAAAAATATTAATAAGACTCTGAGAGATGTCTGTGCTTTGCACTGCATTAATGAATGTTTGTCTGTGAGAGGAATCAAATGTGACAGTAGACTTTGACAAAATCCCCCAAGCACTGACTATATAACCACCCTGAACAGTGAATATATGTTCTGTTTTCAGTAATGATGTGCCAGAGACCAAGCATTTATAAGCTAAGTGAACTTAGCTATCTGCCAAGAAAATGAAGGAATTGATAGATGGTCAACACCGCTTAAGGTTAAGATGAGGCCTGGAAATAGAACATGCTTTGTGAATTATACATTAAGGATATGCAATACAAAGATATAAAACCTACATACATTAATCAAGCTGGCAATCAAGGGTCAGGAGGGAGGCTTACAGCAATACACAAGCTTTAATTTGCAGTCTGCTAAGGACCAATTGCAGTTGCTGCTTCTACTGAAGCACCGATCTCAACAGCTGGTCACAAGGGGAACATATTCATAGCTGTCATGGTCTAGCTGAATGGTCTTGCTTAGCCAGCAACTGAAAATAGGTCTGAGAAAAGGGAGGGCCTGGACTCTCTGAATTCAATGAACTTGTGTTTCCAAATTTAGGCTATAGAATGGTACTGCATTCAATATAGTAGAGAGTTATTGGAAAAAAAAAAAAGGGGTGAAAGGATCATCCAGGGAAAAAAAAAGGACTCAAAAAAGGTGACTGAGGAAAGAGCTTTGATAAAAAGCCTGTTATGGAGGGACCAGTAGACGTTGCCCAGTGACTTGACAAAAGACCAGAAAGAAGCCTCACAGCTATGGGTTAGCCCCAGCAGCATCTTAATCGCATGCAGCTCCTCCCTCGCCTCCTCCCCACTTGTGGGTTGGGGAGAGAATCTGAAAGGTAAAAATGAGAAAACTTGTGGGCTGAGAGATAAAGACAGTTTAACAGGGAAAACAAAAGCCATGCATGCAAGCAAAGCAAAATAAGGAATTCATCTACTACCTCCCACAGGCAGGCAGAAAGAACTGACATTCTGTATGACATGAATGTTTTACATCCTTCATGTACATTTACCATTTAGTGCAAGGGTGGATGCATTTTTGTTTTCTATTTCCTCACAATACCAAACACTAATACAAAGAGTTCTGAGAACACTGACTGCAAAGATGTGCAAGCTAAGTGGCAGGTGAAGCAGGTGCATTAGGTCTCCTTGATGGAAGAAGTCCCTCTCAGCAGGATTACTGGATTAAAATCCTACTGATACAGCTAAATATAATCTTATTAAGCTCAGTTCTCTGTACATGAGAAATGCAAACCTCTCAACATGAAAGTTGGAGGCTATAAAGAGACACATGGGGAGAAGGAGCTTCTTCAAGACAGAAGAGGAGCTGATAAGGCAGATATTTTAAGAGGACTTGTCAGACAAGAGCATACTGAAAACTGAAAAAATGACAAACCAGATCAGGGCTAAGAATACTTGAACTAGTGATGCAACAGAATAAAAATATGCTTGTACTTGAAAAATGACTGAGTTGAATTAAAAATCCTGTAACATCATGTCCTAAATAACTAAATATAATGCAGAAGATCAGGACCGACATATCTCAGAGGCAAGCTTAGATGTAAAGGAAGAAGGAACATTCTGTAGTGCCAATGTCTTGACAGAATGAGTAGTTCTACATCTCATAAAATAAAAATGTGACCTAACATTGGAAAACTAATTTTGATTTTTTTTTTAATGTTAGTCCTGTGAATGACTGGAGCAAGTGATGGATTACTGCAGCAAGAGTAAATTCATAAGGATAGCATTCATAACTATGAAGAAACTGAAGACAATGAGAATTGCTGTACTGTAAATTAGAAATACTTCAGATACCTGCCACACAACTTTTAGAATCAAAGTGGAAATTCTGTCATCTCATTTTTAATTAGCACAAACATGCTGACTTCAAATTTGAGACTCAATTAGCAATGTCAGCAGTGTTAAAGATTCAAAACATTGCTTCTAAACAGCTGTGCATTACTGAACTCCATGATAAGAAAGCTACTACTAAACATTTTTTCATACCATGTACAATGTACTTACCACCAAATAATAATCCTCTCTAATTTTAATTAAAACTCTAATTTCACTAATGTCAGAATGCAGATAATTTCTCCAAATCACAATGCCCTGCAGGGAGGTCAGAAGTGCTCAGCAGCTGCAGAGCTGGAGGCTCACTGAGCAGCACTCGGGGTCTCCCACAGAGGGACATGGAGGGACATGAAACTGCACTTCTTTCCATCAGAACAAGCTAAAAACAATTCAGGTGGGCATTTACCTAAGAAGTCTTTTGTTGCTTGGCCCAAACCCAGCTGCTTTTTATTTAAAACCAAGTTTTGTTGATTAGAACTAAGATCTCAATTTTAACTTTTACTAAATTTTTTTTCCAAGTGAAAACAAAAGCCTCTGTCAAAAAACCAAATTTGACAGGTGTTGGAAGCCAAAATTTCCAGGAAGAGCAAGGCAAGGACAGCTTCCCTGAAAACATAAAAATGCTATATCTTTCCTCTTAATTTTTTTAATACAGTATTTCTAGTTTATTTCTGGTTTTGTTATTTTTTCCCCAATTGTCAGAGCTCTCTGCACCTACAGATGTAACAGGAAACTACTATCCAAAAAATAAAGGGATTATGTGCAGAAGTCTCCCTTACCAGGACTGCAAAATTCTCACTTTACTTCAGACTCTACTGTTGCTTTTAGGCTTCCTCTGTTTTTCTTTACCAATAAAGCCCCAAGTGGTGAGTGTTACCACAAGGTAATAAGATAACACCCAGCAGGATTACAACGAGTAATCCTCTAGTGACTCTGCAAGTATGTTATATGAGAATAATGCAAATTTTCTTATCTTCTCTCTAAACAGAGCTTGTTTGTGTTCCTAAAGCATCTAACAGCCCTAATCATGTGCATATCATAGTCAATGATAGGTACAGCCACAAAACAAAACACTGTATTTTTTTTGTTGTTGTTCACCTTCAACTCTAAAGTACAGATGAACTTGGGAACAAACCCAGATGAACTTAGGAACTAACCATGAGATGGCAGCACTGCCAGAAACTCCCACACTCCGGGTGGAAGTTGTTTTTGCCTGCAGCTGAGCCTTGTGTCTAGCACACAGCTCTTCTGCTCACCATTTCACCCCTCCTTTTGCAAGAGTTGAGGCAGGAAGGAGCAGCTGTAGGTAGCTGAGGTGACAGGCTGGGCTCAATATGTTATTGTAAATTTTATCCTGTAAGGAAAACAGGACATAGGTGAATTCTTTGTGGTCCTGAGCGCACTAATAAGCCTTAATGCCCATGAGCAGCCTAATCTTCAACGTCTGCTTACACCCATAGGCCCAGGAGTTCTATTTAAGTTGAGCCCTGGGCCTTCAGTCCTCACCTGAGCTGTTAGAAGAGTACTAAGTCTGTGCCATAGTATTTGTTGATCCAAGCCTCAACCTGTAGATTGACTTCCTGGCTTGACATTAGCTTTGTCTCACTGTCTTGGTGGTGGCTGGACCTCATCCTAACCAGGACTGAGGGGTTTTGCTCCTGGCCTCACCTTGGATCTCTCTCTTTGTTCTTATATTGGCTTACAATCTGGTTTCTTGGCTGAATGTGACCTCTGTCTCTAGGTCTGTCTGGGTCACCTGCTGTGAGTGGGTCCTGGATGGTGAGGTCCCTGCCTTGACAGAATGGGCAGTTGAGTTATTAAGTTACTCATTGTGGCTCCGAGCTCACCTTCCCCACAGGGAACAGTCCCATTCTTTCTGGTTCCTGACAACCTCAAGCATCAGGTCCACCTCTAAGTTCCCTGAATGCCTGCTATTTAAAATGTGCTGGAAATATACCCTAATTAAAAGCCTATGTCAAAAATGGAACAGAGCTTCTCCCCTTTCATGCAGCAGTTTTCACATTCTTTTTCTGACCCTCATACTGACAGGGTTGGTAGCTGTGGTGTTCCTACAGGAAAAAAAATAGATCATCCTTTCCCTGGGGGCCTCCTGTTGGTTTATACCCGGTCACAGATGCAGGTAAATGCTTTCCTTAGTCCAGAGCATCCAGCTCTGGGATCCTCAACATAAGAAGGATGTGGATCTGCTGAAGCAAGTCCAGAGGAAGGCCATGAAGACAACCAGAGGGATGGAGCACCTCTCCTCTGAGGTCAAGCTGAGAGAGTTGAGGCTGTTGAGCCTGGAGAAGAGAAGGCTTCAGGGTGACCTTATAGCACCTTCCAGTACCTAAAGGGGACTTACAAGAAAGCTGAGGAGGGACTTTTTACAAGGGCATGTAGGGCAAGGGCAATGGTTTCAAAGGGAAAGAGGGCAGAGCCAGACTAGATGTAAGGAAGAAATTTCTTATAATGAAGGGTGGTAAAACACTGGAACAGGTTCTCCAGAGAGGAGATTGATATCCTGTCTCTGGAAACATTCAAGGCTGGGTTGGATGGAGCTCTGAGCAACCTGGTCTAAGTGAAGATATATCCCTGTGCTTTGCAGGAGGGTTGGACTACATGACGGTTAAAGACCCCTTTCTATCCAAACTGTTCTTTTTTTTTTTTGTAATTGTAGGACAAGGGACATAGCTTCAAACTGAAATAGGGTAAATTCAGATTAGATATTAGGAAGAAATTCTTTACTGTGGGGTGGTGAGGCACTGGAACAGGTTGCCCAGAGCAGCTGGGGATGCCCCATCCCTGGAACTGTTCAAGGCCAGGTTGGATGGGGCTTTGAGCAACCTGGTCTAGTGGATGGTGTCCTTGCCCATTGCAGGGGGGTTGGAGCTAGAAGGTCTTTGAGGTCCCTTCCAACCCAAACCATTCTATGTATTTGTGATGACAGTTGAATATTCCACCTGACAGCCCTATGGAGTGAGGTACAAACTCCTGTTACTCATCAGTTCTCTGTGTCCTCAAATGTGAAAACATGATACTTTGCGGTCATTTCCCCTATATGAGGTCCTTCAATGCAAAATATCTGTGGCATAATTCAGCTTTTTGCAACCTATGAAAACATCAGCATGTACATGATTCAGCGTAAGCCATGCGAGCAGAGGCCTGAGCCTCTCTATAAACTGTTTCTTTTTTGGTGTGCTGGCAGCCTCCCCTTTCTATCACAGACAGGAATTCCAGAACTCTGTAAAGCTATGAAAGCACTCCAAGGAGTAAGTAACAAGAGTTTACGGGAGACCTCCAGGTGAAGTAACAAGTGTAGTGTGGTTTCTTGGTTTAAAGACAACTATTGGGGTGGTAACTCCAATAAAATGAACTCTCTCCCCTAATACAGAGAGACAAAAGTGGGAGGAGGTGTAAGTGAAAAAATAGCAATTTACTGACAAGGAAAATAGCTGCACCACAAAGATACAAAGGAAATGACTTACCCATAAAAAAAAGGAAAAAAAAGGAATTCACCGTGTAACATGGTCCCCCAGGAACAAAGGGGAAAGAGAATGGCAGAGGGTCCTCCCTGCCAGCCACTCCCATCTGCCCAACTAAACAAAGAAACGATGGGAGAACAGGGGCAAAAGCAAAAACCTGAGAAAACTGTGTTGCTCACAAAGACTTACACTATTAAACTGGACACTTTATGCCACCCGGTCAGGTTCACGTCTAAACTGCAGTGGTGGCGTTCATTCTGAGTTTCTTTGTTCCTTGCCACACGTTGCCTCCTGGGCGGTGTGTTGGCCTGCTTGGCTTGGCTTGGTGAGCAGTGGGAGCAGCGATTCGCACAGTGTGAGCTGGGTCAGTGTGACAGTGGTACAGCGGTCTGGACAAATGTCTGGAGCTCCCCATATGGGCATTCTCTCTCCTGGTCGCAGTGGAGGGTGTGTGATGGCAGCAGTGCAGGTGTGCCTCCCTGGGTGGCTTCAATCCCAGCATGGCACTGCGAGGCAGCAGCTCCCAGCTTTGCTGCTGTCCCAGCGAGGCAGGAATGGTTACTGCTGGTGAAGTGAGACCCCGGAGCAACTCCAACCCATGGCAAACCCCTGTCGCAAACTTCCCATGCAGGGTGGGCAGAGTGGCCCCTTCAGATGATGGAATGATATGAATATTCCTCACTATAGCTCCCTCCCCTGGCTTGTAACCATAACATGTGGGTTCACCTGGCATACTTGCTCAGTGAACCGATTCCCAGCTGCACACAACAGCCTGGCATCACATACTTTGTACATCTGAAACGTGATCCCTACACGGTTGTTTAGCTTGGCTTGAAGAACTCCATGGTTTTTTATGGAACTTTCGAAGGGTGAAAGTGTGAAATATGGTGTCCTTGAAAATAGCTTTTAAAGCATGGCTCTGTCACAAGACAAGACATGTCACAAATTGCACACATGCACAGGACTGCTTCCCAAAGCTAGACTCAGTCCATTCCCTAGACCAAGACCAGCCTTGTGAATTAAAGCTCTACAGTCAGAAAGCCCCTGTGAGTAGCTCTTGTAAGAGTGAATTATCTCATTCCGGGGCCCTCCTTTGGGGAGAAGTATTGTTTAATTATAAAAAGCTTTGTACAAGGAAACTTCTTATCTAATTATGAAAACAAAATTGTTCTCTGTATTATTCAATATTTTATACCTCATTACTAAGAAGAAAAAGCAATCTTCTGCAGCCAGGAATATATGCATATCTTTTTACAGTAGTATTAAAAAGTATTGAGGAAAGAATTCTCAGCCTTTTTATTGACTCTGATTATTCAAAGAACAGAATGAAAAGATTGTGCGTGGAACATTAGCCTATGATAATGGACTCCTAGTGACACTGCTACATAATTGAGGTACAGCAGATAATTCTATAAAAAATAGATTTAGCTAGAATCTGGTTTATTTTTGGAGTTGGAAACATTAATCCTTTGTCAGGTTCTCTGCGTCATTAATTGGCAAGTCAGTGCTGAAGTTGCCAGATATCTTCTGAATGTACTGACAGTACTTTTCCTTGAAATAAGTGGACAGAACATGCCCAGCATTTCCAAAAGTTATGCAGCACTTTACAGCTGTTCTCAGTATTGTCAACTGACAGCTGATGAAAACCTGAGGTACACATTAATGTTATTTCAAATACAGTAACGGACGTAAGTTGTTCATGGTGGGTGGCTTTTATTTACCAAGGATGTGTGTAAAACTGCCAGGAGGAGACTCAAGGGGAAACCGTATCACTCTTTACAACTACCTGAAAGGAGGTTGTAGCCAGGTGGGGGTCGGTCAGCAACAGGACAGTCTTAAGCTCCGCCAGGGAAGGTTTAGGTTGGGTATCGGGAAGTTTTTTTCCCCAGGAAGGGTAATCAGACATTGGAGTGGGTTGTCCAGGGAGGTGGTGGAGACTCCGTTCTTGGAGGTGTTTAAGGAAAGACTGGATGTGGCACTCAGTGCCATGGTCTAATTGACATGATACCGTTAGGTCACAGGTTGGACTGGATGATCCCAGAGGTCTTTTCCAGCCTAATTTATTCCGTGAATCTGAGAAGTCACACTTTGAGATGGAAAGCAAAAAAAACCAAAAAACCAAAAAAAACCAAAAAAAAAGGCAATGCGGTGTTCCCCTTTGGGATGTTCACCGGAACCCGCGTCTCTGGCTGATTTTCGGGACGGTGTTTCCGCTATTGCTCCCTATCAGCGCGGTACCCGGTACCGCAGCACCCCCCGTGCCCCGCGCGCTGCGCGCTCCGCTCCCCGCGGCACCCGCTGCGCTCGGGGCGGGGCCGCTGCGCCTGCGCCTGCGCGCGCGCCCTCCCGCCGCGGCGGATGAGCCGATCAAGCGGCGACCGGGCCGAGAGCGGGGAAGGGGACAGGGACGGGGACCGGAGCGGGGACAGCAGCGGTTGGTGCCGCGCGGGGCAGGCGGGGCCCGAGGCGGGGAGGGGTCCCGGCCATCACCCGCCCGCACCGGCCGGGTGCCCCTCCGCGCCTCCCGCCGGACCGGCTGCGGGCACAGGGTGAGAGCGGCGGCGGCGGGTGGGAACCGGCGCGGGGTGTGTCACGGTGCCGCCCGGGCCCCGGCCGGTGGAGCGGGGGGAGGTGGCATGTGTCCCGGCTCCCCGCCGGCTGCGGGGCGGGACGGGACGGAGGGGGCTCCGGCAGCGCTGGGCCCGGCGCTGCCTGGCCGCGGGTGCTGCGGGTCGGGCCGGATCCCGCAGCGCAGGCTGAGCGGGACCCCCCGGCTGGGTGCGGTGCGGGACCCCCCGGCTGGGTGCGGTGCGGGGCCCCCCGGCTCGGGGCCGTGCGGGGCCCCCCGGCTCGGGGCGGTGCGGGATCCCCCCACTCGGGGCGGGGCAGCTCGGCGGGGGCTGCGGAGCCGCCTCGCCGCTCTCCAGCTGTCCCCGCCTGCCGCCCTCACATCCCCGGGGTCCGCCAGCCGCGTTAGGTACCGAATGCAGTCAGAATGCCGCTCCTTTGGCTGCCGGCAGCCTCCTTCCCCTCGCGCTGGGAAAACAGTCTAATGTAGCAGCGCCGCGGGGAATGAATCCCCAGCCCCTGTGCCTGCCCCGGGTCCCTTGCCGCTGCCAGCCGCGCCGTGTCTCCATCAGCAGGCCCTGTACACGGCTCACTGCCCAAGGAGTGCCTTCCCTGCTGTCCGAGGGCGGTTCTGCTTAACGTACCCGCTGGTCGCTCGGAGGAGCTTCGGACGTTTGTTTGAAATAGCAGTCTTCATAAACTGTGTGTTACAGCAAAGCACTGTAGAATTCCTTTTCTGAAAGGAGAAAAGCCATTAATTGAGTGTATCACTGAAGAAGTTTCTAACGAGTTTCATGCTGCTACTGTCCAAACAAAACAGGGTTCTTCGGACTGAGGACAGGAAATTGTTAAAAGCGGCTGATTATCATCTGCCAGTTTTCATAACTTCAATAATTTCAGCTTAATCATGAGAAATATAAACCTGTTTGATCCGTTAAGTTTTAATGCATTTGAGGCCCTGCCGATGCTTGTTAATTATCAACCTGCTTTTGAAGTTTTAAAGATACAAGAGTTGATACCAAGTTGTTAGTCCACAGTGAACATGACAGGCAGTAGTGTATGGAGTGATGTTTGCCACTTGTCTTTGTCAGGTCTGTTTTTCAGCAAGTGAGAATTGAGAGTTGATACAGTTCTGGTTTTAAACGATGGGGAAAAAAGGAGCAAAGAAGAACATAATAGCATTTCTTGGCTATCAAGTATCTGTAGAAGGGCCTGGTGAAATTTTCTGTGTGCTGTTTTGTTTTAGTGTTCCCTACAGACTTCTGAGGTGTTCTAGCAGTGTACTAGTTTGTAATCAAAACTCCTGAGCTTTGAAGTAATTTGCTTTGTGATTATACAACTTTTTGAAACTTGACCATAGAGCCCTCCTGTCCAGATTCTGATTTATTGTGTCTGCTTCGGAATTGAAATTAGTTGGGAAAAGAGAGATGTGTGATTGTGCTCTTTTGGGGGCTCTCTGGTTCCTTTTTTTCTTTTTTTCTTTTATTGTTGTGAAGATCATAAAATCACCTAGCTTAGGAAAGACCCTAAAAATCATGTTGTAAATAAAGTGAATTTGTTGAGGCTGATACAGCTTAGACCTAGCAATGAATAGATATTTTTTTTCTACTTTAATCCTGAGTCAGGGAAAGAGCTCCTTTTAAGAAAGCTGCTCTGTCAAATTAGTTAAAAACTGACTTTTCAGTAAAGGGCCATCCAGCTTATATATGTGCTGCATGTGTGAACTTCTGGGATACTTCAAACTCTGTTCTATAAATTCTTGTTAAAGTTTGTCAGCTTTTACAACATCAGGAGAAATTTTCTGATTTGCAGGGGAAAATGTTGGACTTGTACACTTTCTGCAGGGAACTGAATTGGGACAGAAAGTCAGATTTCTGTTAATAGTGCTTGCTGTATAATCTCAGGGCTTTGCTCAAAAGGGAAATAAAATGCAGAAATTATTGGAAAGTAACGTTTGGGGAAAGGAAATATACTGAAGACTGCTCATTTTTAGATTGCCTGTTCTTAAACTCTGTTGAAGCGATCAAGAAGGGTCTGAGGTGATGCAGCACTTACCCATTTTCTTTTGTCTGCTGTGACGCTTTCAAAGAAATGGTTGTGCAATCACCTAGTACAAGAAAATGCATACTTTGTATTCTGTGAAGCTGTGTTCCAGCCTCTCTCCATCCAGTAAGTCTTTGCATAGAGCACTCAGCAAAGTTGTAATGAACTGTGTCAAGTCAGTTATTAGGCTTTCATCTCTTCACTGATTACTGTTTTACCACCTGCCCCCCCCACTGCATTTCCCACAAATTCTGTTTCCTGGAGCATGCAAAGGAGTCTTCTAAGGTTTTTTTCTCTTGGCCTTCTGTTTCAGAAGGGAAAATAATTTTTTTGGAGAAACTGCATGATGTTGTATACCTAAAACTTTCCAGTGGGTCAAGCAGTGTGGTTTGTTTTAGTTTTGTTTCTTTTTAATGAATATGTATCAAGCTCTGCATTACTCAAATTTATGATTAAACACAGAAGAACAACTTTTATTGTTCAACAAAATGGAGAATTGTGAATGAAGACAGAAAAAGACCTTGTGAACAAATAGTGAAAGCATAATTTTACTACCTACAAGTGTGGGTTTTGCTTCAGTCTGTGCAGTGTGATAGAAATAGTACAAACACAGAAGTTGATGATCCTATTCCCTGAACTGTAATGTGGACATCTTGGTTGGGTAAATTGTGGTTCATAAGACAGTATGCTGGTAATGGAGATGTTGCTTCTACAGCAGGTGTGCTGTGGGAGAGGAGAGGAGCAGAAAGCTTTTTGAGGCAGGTATTTGTACAGTCACTGTTTTAACAGAAAGTGGAGCAGCATAGTTCTTCACCTAGGCTACTTCAGTGAATTGGTGAGGAAGTAAAAAATAGTACTTCTAAATGTCAAATGATTCTTTAGATTCTTTCCTGAGTGAGCTGTCTTTACTGTTTTTTCCCCCCCATATTCTGATGTGTTCATAAGGATGTTAAATTAATTAGTCTTCTCTGATTTGTTAAACAATATTTACAATTTACTTTTATTATAAAGGTGGTTGATGTTAATATAATTCAGAAATATATATCCTTTAAGATCGAAGAAGTGAAAGGTGGGTCTTGGTTCTTTGGTTTGGTTTGTGTTTTTTGTTTTTTAAAAAAACAACCCAACAAAAAGCCCCACAGCAACAAAAAATGTTTTTTCCAAACATTTTGATTCATTTTAGAAGACTGTGTCTGCATTTTGCTGGAGTGATTTCTTTTGCTGTTCTCCTGTGTTTTGGGTTGAGTTGAAAACCTCTGTGTTTAGATTCAGCCTGTCAATAGTTTCCATCCTTCTGTCTGCTGCCTACAGCTCTCCCACTAACACAGCATGGAGAGTCATGCTCGGAGTTTAAAGCTGGAGCAGTGTAAAGGACTTGTAAGGCTCTTGCTGTTGAGAACATGTGAGCAAATATTGAGAGAAGTGTGACTTTTGCAAGTGTTCTAGATCTCAGAAGGTTTAATTGTAACCAGAAAGTAGAAAAAATAAGTCATTGACTTTGAACAATTAATACTTACTTCATGATATTGATAATTAGTAGAGGAGATATACTGTTGCTGCCTCGTGGACTAACTGGAACCCTGGACTTGAAGAATCTGCAGTTTGGGGGATGTCTTTATAAATTAGCTTCTGATCAAGGAGACGGTTTCTCTGCCTGAGAAACTCCATCAGTTTAGTCACAGTAGAAACAGATCTGTGTAGCTTTATCTTAAAACACACACTTGGCCAGCTTGTGGGAACAGCAAGTTCCATGCTTTTCTGGTGATTTGTCTCATTCTCTACTCTTCATACTGTAGTAGAGAGGCTTGGTGGAGCTTGATGTTTTAAGGACTGACACTGACTGTTAAAAAGAAAGGCCTATGTGCAGTGTTGAATCCCATAAACGGATCAAGTAAAGTTTGGAAAACAGTATTCATAATAGGCCACTGATTAGCAGCAGATATATTAGAAGTACTTTATTCAGAGTCATTGGTTCTGAATTGTACACAGTTGAAATCCAGTGTAGTATTTTGCTATATTTGTTGTAAAACAATGTTTTATTCCATCTGTACTTTACAAGAAGAAAATCTGTTGCATATGTAACATATATAGTAGCATAAGAAGCCTCTTGAGAACAGCTAAAACTGTTTGACAGATGGTAAGAGGCATTTGGGAAGTGAGATTTTAATTCTGAGGAAATAGCTTGGACTTCTGGTGTTAGGAGAGGAATAAATAAACCTAATTTTCTTCACACAGTCTTAATTGTGGATATGAGGTTTTTATCTCTGCTTGTTCCCTCAGTGCAGAGTACAGCACTTATCATTCATCCACTAAAAATGCTACATCTGCCTCTCTGGAAGTTCTTAAGGTTACAGTGACTTTGACACAGTAAGGGAATGTGTGCATATGATCTTTCTTTTTTTTTTTCCTTCAAACATTCATTCATCCATTTGAAAGTATTCTCATTGCATCAAAGCTTGAGCTAGTTCATATGCTGTCTGTATGTTCATACATTTTCCAGTGCATTAATCCTCTCACCCAGTGTTTGTGTTGTAGCACTGCAGAAGCTGTTAATGTGTCTATTCAGTTGAGATAAGGAAAACCAGCATGTTTCTTTCCAGAGTTATCTTTTGCTTACCGGCAAACAGAAGCCATGGTATTTTGAAGGTTCTTTCAAAAGACCGGGGGATTGCTTTTGAAAAGGCTTGGACTTGGAAGTGTAGTTGTAATACTGTTGGTTTAAACGTGAAAAAATATATTTATTGAATTTAGTATTCTTGCACAACTTAGGGAAGCATGCACGTTGTAGGAGACTACTTTTGATTGACAGTTTTAGCTATTTGAGGAATTATGCATCAGAAAGGAGGTGGGTTTTTTTAGAATTCATGTATTTAAAGCTGGTAGGAGGCAGGTGGTCTAGTAAACCAGGTTGGGTTCTTGGCAGTGTCTTGGGTATTATTTATCTATTCCTAAGGTAAATAAAGCATTTCCAAGGTTTAATAAAGTAAAGAATACTTTTCACCTCTCCTTCCATCCTAAAGTAATGAATTACACTTGTAAATGATTTCCTTGACTCTTCAAGTAGCAGAAGCATCATTCCAAACCTGGCTTTGCCTCATGTACAGTGGGTCTTTTTCTAAGTACCTAAAGGGGCCAAATCTCAGTGATTGGCATATTTTTCCTCAGCATGTTCTTTAGATGTTGTATTTCTTACAGGTGATTTGGAGAGTTAAGGCAAACAATTTATTGTTTAGAACTAGAGGGTCATACTTAAAAACAGTGTTATATTGTTGAAACAAGATTTGTGTGGTAAATTACAGAGTCAGTTGGTTTCTAATTCATGAATTATAAAAGATTCCTGAATTTATTCTGAAGGCGAAATGTGATATATTAAGATTCCTGAAATACTTTTGGCTAGGTAGACAGCAAGTCCCTTTGCTTGAAATTTTGTGGATTTTTTTTTTTTGTTGGTAATTACTTCATATTTAGTAAAAAGCATGCTTTTATGGGCAAAGTGAGTATTTTTTCTATTTCCTTAAATAATACATTGACCTAATTTTTTAGTTAATAAATTCATATTTTATGGTCTTGCAGTCTTTACTGGTTTTAAGAAGAAGTGTGACGATGCTGTCAATCTATGACTAGATACTCCTTAAATGGCACTGAATTAAGAAACCTCAAACCTTAGCTTCCCTCGTCTAGTTGCAGTGTAACGGGAAAGATCACTTGGTATGAGGATACGTGGCAATGGGTATAAGCCCTTTTCAGTACTAAATAGCTTTTTTTTTAAATTCTTGTACATTTAGTTCTGAAGTAAATAGCTGCTTGCGGGTCACACTTTTTTCTTTGAAGCAGGGCATAGCATGGTTTGTTTCTGCAGGGGATGTAAATACTGTAGAGCATATGATTAGAGTTAGGGAAAAACACTGTTCACAGCCATATGAAGCTTTCAAAATAAATCCCCACAAATTCGTCCCCCCCTGCTCAAGCTGTTCTTCCCAGACTCATCTCATAAGTGGCTGCCCAAGGGACCTGCTATGATGTGCTCCTCCATGCATGGGGGTGGGTGGTGGAGAGGAGCCGGGTAGGAGTTCTGTTCTTTGTGCGGTGTGCTGCTGGTGTAGCCAGGAGTAGGAGGAGGAGGCAGTTTATTTGCAGTGGAGCTTTTGGTGCAACTTGTGAACCTTTATGCTGCATAAACCAAATATTGTTCTTTAACTCAGAAGGGATAACTAGGATATTGTTTAGACATTAAACCAGTGAGTCTGCATAAACTGAAGTTCCTTGTTTTGCAATTGTTGGAGTCACATCCAACAGCACCATACTGTACCAGGAGAGTGGATTTACCATTGTTTGTCACTGGACAACTAGTCTAAGAGAACGACTGAAATATGTTAGAGTTTGTCTGAAACTCTAAATATAAACAGCCTGAAAACAAATATTTAATGTGGCTGTAGAAGATCACCAACCTCCCTCCTTGCATGACTTCACCTTTGTCTTGTTAAGAGCTCTATTACCAGACTTGATGTGAGCAGAGCTTTTGTGATATTTCAGGATTTTTTCCAGTGGAAAGCAATCACAAGAACAGGTTTATTTGTGTCGCTGAACCAGTTTAGATGTCTATTTGGAGTAGTGCAATTGATTGCATAATGCATGGAAAATGTTTTGATTGAATCAAATGTATTATGGCTTAATGCATATGATGCAGTCCATGTTACTTGGGCCTGACCCTCGAGAGTGTACCATTTAGCTTTTTGTCCTCCCTTATCCCCACCCTCACATGTGTAGTATGAAAATGAGGCAGATCATCTGCTTGATTATTTGTTTGACTTTTTTTAAGTTTTGAAGACTTCAAATACTAATTGGTGTTACTGAGAGGAAAAACTGCAAAAGAAAAGTTCTGTACACTTGGTCTAGAAATATGCATCAACCTGGTGTCAATTGCTCATTATCTTTCTGGACAATATTGGGACATGGGGGTACTGTGCACCAGCTAAACTTTGTTAATGCTCTCTTCCCTTAATGTTTGTTATACTTAATGCTGTATTTCCCCTTCAGGAGGCAAAGAGGGAGGTGTGTGCATCAGGAGAAGACATTTAGGTCATGTGTTTGGGGAGCCAAAATACAAGGTCTACAAGAGGAAATTTCAGCAAGAATAATAGTAGTGTTTAGACCTGTGTGTTTTCCAGCTCTCCAGATGCCTGACCGTTAGTAATTCTCTCGATAAGATACCTGCTCCTTTGCGCTTTCCATTTTTTGTGGGGGGACCGTCCAATTCTCTGTGCTTTTCTGTAGTATGGCCTTCTGGTTTTTGTCCCTGATCATACTCTTTTGCAATGAAGACAATGTCGTGAAAGTTACGGTAACATGGAGGAGAGAGCCAGGAGGATCGAGGAAGACTTAAATTCTTAGCTGAATTAACAGATAGGATTAATTTAGTGTGACTGAACATCTGGCCGTGCTTCTTGTAGCTGATGTTTAATGTACTTAAGGTGGATATAAAGTGCGCATCGCTAGTGGAGGAGTATCTTTTGTGAGTGAAGACAATTTCCATCACTTTCCTAACCTAATGGCATTTACTCTGCTAATATTGAGGTAGTGTTTTTGCTTCTCTTCCATCATTTTTACTGCGTAAGTAGGATGATGAGGGCTGCCTTCTTGTTAGGTTTATTGAGGAAAAGGCACTTGGGATTACTGCATTTTCTTGTAAGATATGACCTGTCTACTTTTTCCCACAATTCCAGCTACATTACCAGTTCCAATTTCGCTGGATACTTACGGTCTTTCTCTTGCTTGATCTCCTACAAAAATCACCATTAAAGTGCTGCAGGGAATTTTCTGTCTCATTTCTTGTAACTCTGGGCACCATCCAATTAACTGTGGCTTTAGCTGTTTTCAGGAGATTATAGTTTTAGAAGAGGGCATGATTGTAACCTTATATTCTCTCCAGATAGTGCAGACACTGCTGAGAACTACTAGCTGGGGGAAGGGATTGTTGTTGTAACTGGGGTTTTTTGTGGGGTTTTTTTTTTTTAAATTGTTATTTTCCTGAAGTGATATGCCTGCTGGTGTTATTTAGACAGCAGTGTGTGCTGTCTGTATGTGATAACAAACAGTGCCCATGTAGTATCTACTTTGCTGCAAGAACTTGCTGAACCTGTAGAACATAATTTGCATGTGTGGATGTTTATATTTGCATAGAGATGAGTGTACTAGTAATACCTTAGAAGGAGATGTCCTTCTGTGAACTGCTAACTGGCAATCTGTGCAGGGCTCTCAACTAGGCCTTCAGGCTAACACAATAGTTGGGCTAGCTGTGACCTGGAGTCCTTAATGGTTTTTACTTCATTATTTATATAGTAATAAATATTATTTTATTTAATAATATACATGATATTATAGAGTATATAAGAAATACTATGGAAATATTATTTATAATAAAATGTAATTATTTTTATATAAAATACCTTCATTATTTGCAGTCTCCTTTAGAAAAATGAAGCTTTTTGTATGGAGAAGTAAAGCAACTTTGATTAATTGTATAATGCAATTTGTAGAGTTTGAAGGTATATCTTTGCTTCACTTAATGTCTTAAAAAACCCCAACTCTAAATTGCACAATACATGAAAAGTTGCAATTCTAACACTAAAGATCTTGCTGGGCTGTCTGTTATGATCTGTTGGAGGCTGAAAGATTCATGTATCAGCACCTGTTTCCTCTATTGAAATTAAAATTGTGTAGTGTTTCTTTTGTTATCAAATGAAAAATCTCATAGGTAATTAAAATGTAATCTTAGTGATTGTAGAGAGAAGCCAGTAAGATAATGTTTGAGTCTTGTTTTGTATGCAGAATTAAGGGCCCCACACTAACCTACATTTAAAGATTTACTGCTTGCTGTTTTTAGAAATAGTACCTTGATTGTAGCTTGCAAACAGGATTGTGGTTATACTTAACTCTTGCCAACCTGTGCTGCCTTGAAAAGGGTCAGGATAAACCTTAATACTAACAGCTATATTAAAATACCTGGGATAGAAAATCATCAGGGGAAACTGTGGACTTAAGGCTTGTGATACTTGCAGGCAGAATCACAGAATATTCCAAGTTGGAAGGGACTCACAAGGATCATCGAATCCAATGCATAAGTGCATGACCCTTACAGGGGTCGAACGCACAACTGTGGTGTTACAGGCACCCACTGAGTTGAGGCACAGTCATTGCTGAAGAGAAGGTTACATATATTTAAATAGCACACAAAGGAGAGGTTTTAAGGCATAATTTTGAAATCTTCAACAAGAGTGAATGTTCTACCTTGATTAAAAATGTTCTCCATTGATTAAAAAAGAAAGTCTGCTAAGGCAAAGAAGCACCGACCAGAAGGCTTATACGTGCTAATTCAAGGTACAATGCAGAATAGAGATCAATGAGCTGCCCTATAAAATGAGGGAAAATGATGAAAAACAAACCTGAGAGAGCGTTCAGATGGGTCTATACAACGTCAGCTACTTTAATTAAATATTAACTATACCCACTTACTGTCAGTGCTTCAAAGAACAGCGCTCAATATTTCTCTCCATGTGTTAACAAGAATATTTTCTTTGAAGCTTACTAATCAGTTTCTTTCAGTCATATACTCCATTTGGTTCTCAGCTTGGTGCAGGGAAACACTTTATTTCTATGTAAGCTAAGAACCAGTGTAAAGAAATGAGGCTTGTGGTGGGAGAGGGCTTGGGTTTTGGTTGTTTGTTTTGTTTTCTTTTTAAATTTGGAGAAGACCTCTGCTCTGGTCACTGTCACATTACATATTACAAATTGTACTACTTTGATGTTCAGAGGCATGCTCTTGTTCAATTAAAACAAGCTTTAGTAGTTTTCCCCTGTTTTTGGCTTATAAACAATATTTGTCTTTGGTGAACTTTAAAATTTTGTCCTTGGATATCTTATTGTTGACTTTTACCTTCTTCCTATACAGATCTTGATTTATGTCAAAATGAAGATTAAAAATCTGGTTGTTGTTGGTTATTTTCAAACATAACAAATCAGTGTTTGGGTGTTGTACCATTTATTGAGAATAAACATTTTTGAAGAAGTTAAATACACATTTTCTTACTGTTTATCAAATATCAATTTATATTTCATCCCTCTTTATAAAATGAAGAAGACTGGTTGTTTTTTGCTTGTCATAAGTCACTTTCCTCTGTGATTGACAGATTGTTTTCGCAAATATAACGCACTTGTGAACAGGACTTGTGTTATCTCTTAATGTAAATATACTGAAATAGCCTCTGTTTTATTAATTGCCATATCAGCGGCATAGATGGAATTGAGGCATGAATAGAGTAAGGCAAAAGTCAACATTGAGCTGTACCATTTCAGTTGCTGTATTTTGTGAATGCTTCCAGCTATCACCTGCAGCCTTTCATTTGAAAGGAGAAATTATTTATCTTTACGTCCTATATAGATTAAATATTTGCCAGTAGGAATCTCATCAAATGTATTGCGGATGTTGCTCTGCCTATGTTTCTGCACTGCCGTTCTTTGTTCTCTGTGTGGATTTATTTCTGAACTCTGTTCCTTAATTAGTCTGCATAATAATTTGTGGACTCCTCTTTCCTCTTATTACAGCTAAAAGAATTCATTATGCCTCTGAAAAGCTTACCAGCATGACAGTTCTCATGCTGTGAACAATTAAAAATCATATCCTAATGTCTTCTTCATCAGAACTTGCAACAATATCTTATGCATCAGGCTGATGAAGATCCAGTAGAAGTGTTGGATTACTGCATGACTTAGTCTGCTTTTGGTAAAAGAAATCAGTAATTCTTATGTAACACTGTGGCCACGTGGTTGCTGTGTAGTGATAGGAGGCTCAGGCTTCTCAAACCACTAGTGTTTTCAGTTTTAATTTTAAACTTCAGGAACCTAAGGCTTGTGGCATCTTAAGAAAACAGTATTAAAGGTAAATTGATTGTGTATTATTCTTAAGAACTAAAGACAATGAATTTTAAGTTTTTTTCTTTTAATTGTGTATATGGAATATTGTCTGGCACTTGACCTTCTGTGAATTTAGTATGTATAAAAGCATTTGTGCTAGCAGGCATGGTAAAGGAAGGGGAAATTAGAGTGACAGAGGCCTGATGTTACTCTCTAATATACAATGTCCAGGAGGGAGAGCTGAAACATGTCTGAGGTATTGCATGTAGGTTTGGACTGAGATTCATTGTAAGCATTTTGTAGACACTTTTGTGGGTTTAAAAATTGCTTAAATTTCCAGTGTTAACAAACAATTTCCTTTAAACAATTAGGTGATTTTTGTGGTTTGGTTTGTTGGTTTTTTTTCCCCACTGTTAGTTTCTTGTAGGTGAGTAAACTGTTTGTTTAGTGATATTTCTGTCTCAAAAATGCAGCCTTAAGAAGCTCGAGTAGTCTTCCTTGCCAGATGAGTAGCGTCTGTTGTGATTCATTTGGCTTTAAGGTGTTGGGGGAAGTGTTGTAGAAGTGAGCACTTGGCTCGCGGAATGATTTTCTGAGTATAATTTAGTGGCTTGATAGAGATGATGTTTAAATTTGCACCCCTGTCTATAAACTCTTGGATGGAGGGAAGGAAAAGAGGGATGCGGTGGGTTTTTGTTGGGTTTTTTTGTTTGTTTTTGTTTTGTCAGGAAGCAGCTGGTGTTTTTGTGACTTGGTGACTTTTGTAACTTGCTATAGCTGACCTTCTGCAGCCTGCACTATGTGTTCTGCAGCAGGGCAGCCCAGACAGGGAACATTGTAGTGTAGTTAAAAGTAATTGCTAAACAACTTTCGTGTTGGTGAAGACTTGGAAAAAGACCGAGTAAAGGAAGGTGTGTGCATGTTATTAGGGTTTTAACTTGCAATCTGAAAGCTCACTGAATCCTCACCCCCTTCTCCAGTGTCAAGGGTCCCAAGAGTTGAGTCTTGAAGGAAGGGACAAGATATAATGGAGCTTTTCTATTACTGCTTACAGTTGTAGTAGGTAAAATTTTCCAGCTTCACTTGGCATCTGTCCTCTTGTTGTGACACAGCATTGCTGCTGCCATCAGTGCTGAATGAAAGTCCCCTTGACCTCTGGTGGCCATAGTTGCCTTCTATTGTGGGGTCATATTTGCTTGAAATTTGTTCTGTGTTTTTAAGGAAATCGTTTTATTTTAAAAAATTTATTTCCATGTTTGTCCTGATGTAGCCATCTTTTAGATGATGGCTCTGCATCTTTAACTGTTTTGGTTATAGTTGTCTGACACTTTTAAATGTCTCTTCTCCGTCCCAGCTTTATTCCATGTCCATAATAGTTTTATCTTTAGCCCCACATACCTCTCTTCTTTCAGTTAAGCATATAGGAACATTTTTTTTTTTCTTTTTTGCTGCTGTCCTACTTGTCTTAGCAATTCAGAAACCTAGTAGCATTCTTCTGTGGTTTTGTTCTTTGCTTTACTTTCTCTGGAGAAAAATACAGGTGTAAGCTTGTGTGATGCATGCCTACTTTGCAGTTGTGAAATTTTAGATGTCTCTACCTGAATCCTATGCATGGCAATCTTTGCTGCTTAGCTTGAAAAGTTCGTGCTGTTGTAACAGTGTGGGAGAAGCTGCAGTGCAAGTGCTTATGTCAGCAAGTGTCTCCTCCCTCCTCAAATTGCTGCAAGCATAAGCTATACAAGCAAAAATAGTAACACTCCACTCCTCCCAGTACTGTGTCCGGGGAGGTTGTTATTAGCATACATTTATTTCCCATGAGCAACACTTGTAGGAGCCCTTCTGCTGATACTCTGATGGAACGCAGCGGTATCAGTCTGCTCTCCATTACATCCTTGGACTTCGTAGAGTTAAGGAAGATGGTATGTTATTGTGTCTTGGTTTCTGCTCCTCCTTAATCACTGTTTCTGGTGTCTCATGCATCTTCTAGTTCCCAGCAAAAGTTCTGCTGAGTAGCAAAGAAAATAATTTTGATCTTTAGCAGACCTTCCTTGCTCATAGAGAGTGGAAATAAATCTCTTAGAACTCTGATATGTGAGCATTACAAAGAGAACCTTGCATGATCTGTGTCCTGGGACCTATTGTTTGTGTACTTTGTTTGAGATGCATAATGAGGCTGACAGCTAGGAAGAGGCTTTTATCTGGGGAAGCATTGACATTTCGGGTGAGATGGTTCCTAAAGCTACTCACTTGCTAGTGACTGAGCCATTTTTCTACCCATTATGAAATAATGTGACCCCACCATGATAGTGGCATGGGATTTGTGTGGTTTGCTCTTGATTCAGTCTGCTTCTGACGTGTGCAGCAGAACATGTAAGAGTTTTAGCAATCGGATATAGCATATTTGGCTTTTGTCAACTCCAGTTAAAATTTTATGTTAGTCATATTCTGGGTCAAAGCAATATCTACCTGGATTCATGTTAGTCATATTTTCCAGGAGTGAGTGGTAGTTCATTCTTGTGAAGCTCATGTTGTGGGTGTCATGATATGGACAGTCAACTTTAAGACAAAAGTGACTGCTTCTGGGAGGTTCTGGGTGGAAAGTGAGTTGCTGACAGACTGGAACCATCTTTTAGTGTGAAACTGAGATGTTTGCCGTGCAGGCCATTATTTCCTGGAAAGTGCCTCAATTTCAGGTCAGTTGGAAGCCCAGAGGATCCAGATGTACCCACCTACACTAGAACAGCGCTTTCTAGTCAGGAATTTGAGGTTACTACAGAAAACTTTTATTTTGATCAGCTGAAATGAAATGTCTGAGTTTGCTCAAATCCCATACACAGGGACAGTTTATTGTGGATCTTTAAGGATGATCTCACCTTAAAATTTTTATTTAACTGGCGTTATATATTATTATTATTTCTTTAGTCAGCTGAGAAGGTTGTTTTTCAAATTAATGCATCTTGCATACTTTCTTACCATGTATGGTATGTTCTGGAAATGCCTGAACTGAAGATTGTTGCAGCACCCTTACAGTATATTCCTGTATTGCAGTCCTTGCCCCAGGTTACAGCTGGGAGGTGAGCTCTGTGAAATACTGCCATCTACAGCACTGCTAAGGGTAACTGAACAGCAATCAAGAGAACTCCTTGGAAGTTATAAGGCTTGAAATGTACCTTGACTGAACATGAAGATGATTCTGACTTTTAGCCACCTCATAAAGGATGTGTTTGCAAAATAAAGAGCTAATTCGAGTTATTTTAAATACCCAAACAAGTACTTGTTAAGCAGGTATATTGTGTATTTGAAAATAAATTTTAAAAATGGAAAAAAAAATAACAGCACTCTGAACTCCAGTAGTGAATGACATTATACTGAGATAAAACACGTATATCACTGAAAGTAAAACCCTGATGCGAAAACTGAGTTGTAACTATAAAATGGTGCTAATCAGCTCAGAATCAGTACAGAACCAGAAATCACTTTACCTACTTTTCCTTTTGTTGAAGAAGTAAAGTTGTGTTTCTACCTAGTGGTCTTAATTGGAAAAAAGAACATGACTATTTGCTCTGACACTAAACACTAATAACAATGATTAATATGAAGGAATAGGTGCAACAAGAAAGTACAGAGAGATACAGATACTTTTTTTAATCTGTTGTTATGATGCAGCAGCCTCCTTTACAGAATTGCACAGAGAAATTGTATTGTCACTAAAAGAACAGAATTTCATACCTGGCTTAAAATCTTTTAGTATAATATTAATTTCAACCTCAAATGGGAAAGTTTGGATACCAGGAATGGTAATAATTTACTTTTAAGCAAACCTAGAGAGTGCTTTTGGTCTGCACCTGTGACAGCATTTGTCACTCAGGATAGCAATTATTCAGAGTCTGGGTACTCTGAAAGGCTCATGTAAATGACTGGACATATGTTTACTAGAGTCTTCTGATCACTATTTTTTTTTTTTTTTTTTTTTTTTTTTTTTTTTTTTTTTTTTTTTTTTTGGTAAGAGGAAATATCTATCATCTAGGAAAGATGACATTAGAAAAATGAGAATTCCAGCTCCTTCTGCCTATCTAGTTGTTCTACTAATTTAAAAATGACAACCATGGAAAAAGCAGGTTGGGTGACATAAGTTTTAAGTCTATTTCCTTGTCGATAGCCAGTCTGAAAGGCAGAACAAATGAAAGTGCCTTTGTGGAGAGAATCAAGTTAAGCTCTGTGAATGTGAACTGTACTGTGCAATTACTATCTGTTAAGCATGAAAAGGCAAAATGAAACTTCATAGCCCACCTAGCTCATCTTTGTTTCTATACCTGCTTTTTTTCTTTTTTTCTTTTTTTTTGTTAAACCTTCAATTTTGCCTTCATATACCTTAAATGTTTCAGGATCTTCATGAAGAATTTTTCAGTTCTTGTTAAAATGTGATTTATTTTTGAGTTGCGATTTTGACTAAAACAGCTAACAGATCCTTGAATGTGTCTTAAGGAGACAACTGTGCTATGCTTTGTTTTTTTATTGAATGCAGTATGCTATTCTCCAGTCCCAAAGCAGATAGACTGCTTAGCATTTTAATTGGTTTTCAAGATGAATTCAGCTTTAATGTTCAAGGCCAATGACAAGGTTATGAAGGTTAATTATACTTACCAACATCTGGGAGTAGTCAATTCTCGGTGTATGTGAAGTGTTGACCTAGTGCTTTTCTCCTGGAGGGCTAAATTACTTATTATTTCATGATGTATCTGGAATTCTTGTGCGCTTATCTGGGTTAGGTGGTTTCGATAGGTAAGTGTCTCAGTTGTTTTACAGTTTGGTTCTTATAAATGGCTTTGAAATATCCAACTGGCTTTTCACTGTAGGTTTGAATTTTACTAAGTTAATAGCACTCCTGGAGCTACCAGACCTTAATTTCATGTTCCATGTCTGTTGCAGACAATCTGGACATGAAAAAGCTGAAGTTGTGAATGTCACAGACTTTCTAGAAGCCATCATAACAGTTTAAAATGTGCTATTGTATTAATAACTACTCGCTTATGGTATTTTTTTCTCAGGTTGTGATCCCCAGGACAGCTCATCCCTCTCCAAATTCCGTTGAGGGCTACAAAACAAAGGGGGAAAATCCTTTCTTAGGGGAAGGGTTATGTATGCCTAAGTGTTCTTGAGATTAGAGGTTCTTTATGATTGTTGATGTCATTGAAATCAGTATTATATGTGCTTTTTGGCAATTTTGGGGGGAAAAAAATAAAACAAGAAACTTTTACTCTCCTGCATGTTCATGTGAAGATTTCTTGGATAAATCAGAGTTTTTAAAAGTTAAATACTCTAGTTGTAGCTACAGTGTACTTCCTGAAGTTGACTGGTCTGTATCAGCTAGTTTAAGATATTCAGTCTGGGCACTCACTTGACAATGGATTGAAAATGCAGGACACAAGGTTTCTCCAGTCGCCCCTTTTAGCATTGCACATAGTTGGAAGCATGTAGTGCCAGTTACTCTTACAGCTGCTCCTGCAGGAAGTCTAAATGGGTGCTGCAGTTTTTCTCCTTCTGACATCTCAGTGCAATGTGTGAAAGTGAGTGTTAGAGATGGGGTGTGCCCCATGAACAGACTCTATGAGTGAGCTGGGACATAAGTTTTTGTTCAGTTACAGCTTTTGAGCTGTTGCTGCCTGGCTCCACATATATTGTGAAGTGTGGAAAATTAGCATTTCATTCTTTTCCTACATGCTACACTTGAAGGCACTTTAGTTTGCGCATATATTTCCAAGGGAATAAAATGTGTAACATTATACGCAGAGGTGTAGTTAACTGCTGTGGCACGGATACAGGGTATTGAATTGCTTTATGCTGATATTATCTTGGTAGTTAAGCTCGTGTTATCTTGGTATTGTGTGTGATTTTAAATATGAAAGTAAATTATAACATGCTATTAACTGATAATGCTTGTCAGTTTGGGTGACAACACTGGAATGAGGTAATGCTGTGAAAGGGAAGGATGTAGTTTTTTTCTTTTAAAAGATAAATACATTCTCTCTTGGAATTATTCTTTCCTTCATGTATTGTAAAAAAATAAAAAAAAAAAGGCAATTGAATCACACAAGTGTTGCATCCATCCTCCCAGGCGCTTGTGCCTGTCTTCTGTCTGACGCTGTGTTCCTGAACTCTGTGATGTCTCGCACAACCTGTATGATGCTGTTCTGACTCCCTTGACTAGATGAGTATTGAGGGGCTGGATAGAATGGCAGGAAAGCAGGATTCAGAACCTCCTATCACACAGTTCTGTGGTATTGCACAGCTGAGAGGATTGTATTCACTTTAAATCAGGTGTTCAAGCTATCTGATGTCTCTCTTAAACCATTTTATTGAAAAGAGAATCCCAGTACTTGAGTAGACTGGGCGGAAGGGCAGGAGGAGTTGCCTTGTCCCTTAAATATTTGTTTAACCTTTAATGGAATAATTCTTTATCCAGGATGCTGGTTTTTTCCTCTCTTTGTTTTCTTCTCTGAAGCATTTCAAAGAACTTTAAAGGAAGTGTCATGACTGTTGTCATGTACATGTTTACAACTACTCCCTAGTTGTTAAGGAACAGAACCCTTTATCCCCAACCATGACATACACTAGATTTATGCAGGGAGAAAAGAAAATATCTTCTTTATTGGTCCCTGAAGCAGAATGTTAAAAGTACCCTTCTAATATATGTCTCTTTCTATGAAGAGTCTTGGTGTCTCCTTCCAGTACTGAGAGCAAAAACCATTCTGCTCTTCAGAAATGGGACAGCTTTGGGGAAAAAAAATGTTTAGCTCCTGTACTTTTGGGCTGACTTTGATCTGTGAAAGGCTTGGCTTCTATTTTCAGCTCTGGCTAAAAGTTATTTTTATGTAAGTTGCTTGTTTGTGTGTTGCAAAGACTGTGAGCTGTCTGACTTACATTAGGCAGTGATATTGACCTGATTTCTGGGGGCTGTGAATTGCAGGTAAGTTGTCACTTGATGATGATGCCTCTAATTCGTCCATAGATGCTTGTTGTGGCAGGCTGGGTGCTTCTCATTGCCCAAAGAAATGTCACGGAGGAGTGTGTAATTTGTTAAATGGAAATGGATAAATAAGATTTAGTGCTAGGTCACTTTCCAAGCCTGCAATGCAACAGTATTTTACAGTTCCAGTGGATCAGACTATATTGTTTAAATGTTATTGGTATCCTGTTAAACTGAAAGCCATGTGAGATTCGTGCAGCAGTTCCAAATGCCAGTTAATCAGCAGTTACTTAGTAGCTTCACAAGACAAGCTTGGATGTTTGGTACTAAAAGCACTAGTCCTTGTGAAGCCTGTACAGAATCTAATTGTAATAATTGTTCTCCTGTCTTAAAAGAAAACCCACAGAACAACAACAACAACAACGAAAAACTCCCTTAAGAAACCCCACTTCCCTCCATAGTATTCCCCCTCCCAAAAAAACCAAACCCCTCACAAACTAAAACCAAACAAAAACCCCCAGACAGAAAACAAACTCCGCCAAAAAACCTATGAAAGGTTCTGAATTGTGAACATGTAAAATAGTGCTGCCACCTAAAAGGCCAAGTTAGGTTCATCAGCTCATTTTAATTTAGTGTTAGAGTGAAAAAAAAAAATAAACTTGGCATAAACAATGGAAATCTAAATTAGACTTTCTAAATCTTTTTAATAAACCATGATGTGTAAGCCAGATAGTAGTGCTGCCTGTTTGAACCTGCTGCTACTTTAAGTCAGGATTTCTAGGGTTTTTCCTATTGCAGTAGACTACTCTGACCTTTTGTTCTTAAGTTTTCATACAGAAATCCTGTATCTTGAAATTGTGGAAACTACCTTCCAGCACTAGCCAAAAGAAATTCAACTGAAGGCCATCTCTTATGTCATCAACTCTATTTTAATATCAATAAGAGACACTGCTGCCAAGATAGGAAAATTAAATTCTACATGAGAATAAACATTAGGTTCCTGTTTAAAATATCCAAATTTAACCCTGCAGAAAGTCCATTTCTTAAAAACCTCTCAAACACAACATAACTGTACTGCAGCTAAGCACAGATCAACTGAGGCATGTTTGTCTGTGTTGTCTTCTTTCATGCTTTTAATCTTAGAACTTGCATTGATTTTTCTATTTTATGTATTTCAGCTTAGACCAGAAATTATGACTGTAGTTACTGTCTTACCTGAGCTCCTGTGAAATGTGTTCATGATGCTCATTAGCAGGACCCAGAGAGGTAATCTGAGTTCTTACTTTGCTGAAATAGCCATTGGGGTACAGGAAAGTGATTCTGTTCTGGTAGGTCTTTGGGAGCTCTGGATTAGTAAAGATAATCTATTTTATTCACTCCACTAGTAATAATAATGCTATTCTTCAACAGTGCTTACTATGGAAAAAAATTATTACCACTTTCAACAGTACTTGCTACCTTTGAAAGTCTGTAGTCTGGTGTTATTTCATAATTAATGTAGTTAAGTGACATCACACTCAGAATTTCAATCACTGTATTCGCCTTGGACAGGTCTTAGTGCTTCACCTGAGTAATATTTTGACTTTTTTTTTCAGTGCACAGAACCAACAGCCCTCCTTCCCCACCCTCTCTGGTCCTTAAGAAACTTAGGGTGTCCTTTAAACAAGTATGAAAATTTTAAAGGGGCTTTAAGGTTTATTTCACCTCTTGAAAATGAATTGGCCATTCTTTTTGGTTTTGAGCAGCAGTGGAATGCGTAGTGCAAAGGAAATATTAAAAACCTAGTGTAATTGCTGTTAGAAAATTGGTCCTTTGCATTGGCTCAGTTTTGGAGGTATATTATTTGGTTTTCTTTTGCTATAGATGTGCATTAACATGATTCTCTTCCCATTCAGCTCAACAGTAACTGTTCATATTGGTTTGAACTTGAGGACCACAGTCACATTTGGACAAAACTGAACTTCAAGCAGATCGCAGCTTCTAAAATACATAAATGTTACAGTAGTTTAAGTTTTTACTTTATTTGCAGTAGGTAAAAAGCACTCACCTAGTCACATATAATTTATCTAGCAGTTGATAATTCATCTGTAATAGTATGATTACTGGCAATCATTTATATACACCCTCAGAATAGCTTTCTGAAACTTTATTCCTTATGAAGTTGATTGTATTCTTGACCTGCATGTAAGACTTAAAATATTTCTGTATCTATGACCTTGTTATAGCTAAGATGTTTAGATACATCATTTGATGTATTAAAGTAGAGTTATAACATCCTTTTGTTGAGGGTTTTTTTAGCACAGTGATTTAATTCTTACGTTCTTAAAATGTTTCTCATAGTCTTGAAATAGTGCCTTTTTTATTTTCTTTTTAATGCTTTGACTCTGTATTTGACAGTAATGTCTGTCAAGGGGAAGTATTTCTTTTAGGAAAGGCAATGTTGGATTTTGTTTTGTAAAGTTCCATGAGGAGGAAACCCAGATCTATCTCCTGTCTCAGAACAGCAACTGATTCCACTTTGGCATCAGAAATGGTAGGATTTGTTCTGCCACCTATCCAACTTGGCTGTGGAAACATATCTGCTGATTTATCTTACTTCTTCATTTCAGAAAAACCTTTAACAACAACACTGCTTTTCCTTTTGCCTTGGCCCAATTCCCTTCGTTTCCTGCAGTAGTTTCCTGTTGGTGTTGGGGAGTCTATAGTTGCAAACAGTCTGTGCTTGCACAGGCTGTTATGATTGGAGTGGAGGTGAGTTAAAAGGTGGCCCTCAGCTGTTCTTTACCACTGCTGTGCCAGACCTGTAGGAGTCCTAGGACCTAGCTGAGTTTTAAATGATATGCATTCTGTGAATGTCTGTTTAAAATAATTTGCAATGGGAGGGGTTCTTCTGACAGAAGAGGGTTAGGGAGCACCTGCACAGACAGGTCTGCAGGGAGTTCAGAAAGGCAGCAGCCACACTGGGGAAAGAGGTAGGAAGGATGAGGTGTTGGGGACTAGTAATCTCCTAATCTCTTTCAGCTATCTCTAGAAAAGTGTGTCACTCTGCATCTTCATACAGCTGCCAAAATGAGAGAGAAGAAATGTCAGAGTACCATCTGGCTTCTTATCACAGTGCAGAACAAATTTTTTTTTTCTTTGTGTACGCTGAGCTATTATTAGAGGTATCTTGGTTTCTAATGTAGTCTTCTAGATGAACAGGAATTGACTAGATATCTGGGGAGATGTGGATGTATATGTGAGAGACTATTAGTAGTACCTTTGCAGATGTGAAAGAAAACTTCTAATGCTGTTAGAAGAAAGGCAAGATTCCTTGACTTCAAATCACTAAATTTATCATGTTGCTTTCTTAAACCTTTTTTAACTTGTTATCTTTGTGCATGAAAAGTGCAAGGCCCAAATATTGAATATACCCTTAAGTCGTGGGGCAGAGTTCTGAAAGGAATATGGTTTGCAATGTGTCGAAGCATGTAGTTTGAGGACATCCTTTTTTTCTTCAAAACCAAGACTGTTATTGGCTAATTTAACCTTGTATTATGGTTCTGTATGGCATTCACAAAGTTATTTTACTGGTTGGTACTGCAGAAAAATAATGTAAAAAAATAGAATGTGTGTAAAAATAAAATGCTAGATCTGGTGTTGCAAAGTTACATTAAATCTTATTTCCATACTTCCTAGTGAAGTAAATTTATGATGTTTCATAGGTTCTCCCTGATTCTAGCTTAATGAAAAAAACCAGTGATTTATTGCCTCTCTTAGGCTTAAAAGTTAGACTGAGCCTTAGGTTAAAATGTCTTGTGGAGGCAAAGTGTATAATGCTCCAGGTAACTAGGCAGCTGTAAGTGAAGAAATAGACATTTTTACCATTAGGACTAACTACCCATTTGAATCTTGGCAGCAGTCTTGCAAAATATACATCATGAAGACTGGGACAGGTTGTGGAGCTTTGAAAGGTGTTTCAATGGCCAAAGGGCTCCTGAAACCTTGGGACTTGAGCTTTTAGAGGAGATGTTGGATTTTATTACCTGGAAGTAACTCTTACCATCGCTTCTATACTCCATTTTTATCAGGACAAGTTTGTCTGTGGGACACCTGTATAAGGTAGTAATTATTGAAGTTGCAGTGGATATTGAGAAGTTTGTTATACTCTCCTTGGTGTTCACTGCCATCTAACTCTCAAAAGATAGCTGAGGTATCTAGACTTAGACTATGCTTCTACTTCCCAAGTTTTTTCTAGATGAGAGGTGTTTCCAAGTCTTTTTCTAAAGGACTTCAACTTCCCTGTTTTTTGGTGTTTTGGTATTTGATTTTTTTTTTCCCTTCTGAAAACAGCACTACAGAAACAGAGGAAACAGCTTGCTTTGCATGTGGACTGTTTATTTGGGAAATGAAAAGGCAGGTGATGAAACTCAGTGGAAGGAAGTGTTTTGTAAGGGTAGATTTGGTGGGTGATAGCATTAAGTGATCACAGTGTACTTGGGAGGCTGAGGCAGTTGTTGAGTCTGGTGTGCTTATACTTGTAGCAGACTTTTGAGCATTTGAACATTGCAATTCAGAACTAATGTAACTATGTGGTTTGTCATCTATGACTGTTCCTATATTTTTGTCAAGCTCTCCTGTTTGGAATGACTTGAGAGTAGAAGAAATTCAACTTAAAGATTTACTCAACTCTCAAATATCTCTTCTAGAATTGCAGAATACAACGTCTTCCTAGTTCTCCCAAGATCTTGTTAGTGTAAGATGCTTCATTTGAGAGATGAGGAAAAGTTGTGATTTCTTTGTTTACCAGATCTTTTGCTGAATTGTTTTACCCTGTTGCCCCTCCTCCATGTTTACCAGTAACTGAGCTTCAGTTCCTGCTTTCTCAGAACTGATCTCAACAAACACAGAGTACTTGGCACACGGTAGCACTGTATCATGTGCAAGAAGCTGGCCTGATCGGTAGCTTGTTAATGGAGTGTGCTTGGTGTGTGGACTTGTTAGATGAGAGATGATCTGTGGCCTCATACTACAACCGGGAGGCTGCACTTCCTCTAGTGCGCTGAGTTCAAAGAGCCTTGAAAGTAAGATGTACTTTTATGACCTGTGCTGCTGCTGCTCCCCCACTGCATGGAGCAAAGTGAAAGTGCTTTCGGCAGTCCTATGACAGCATGAATGATACTTGGATTATTTGAGAGCCTTGGTTTGGTCACCCTGGTTAGATTTAGAATGTAGATTTCCTATAATCTCTTAAAGTTGATCCTATACCTGTTAGCTTTTAATTTCTGTGAAACTTGTTCTTTTTTATTTGTTTGTTTTAGCACTTAGATATCTTTTTCCAGAGTGTTACCTTAAACTTCCTTATGGAGCTTACAGAACTGATAACCACATCTCAGAACTGATTACTTAGGGTTCACCTGGCCATCCTGACCAGTGGTTGACCATGAGTCAGCAACATGTCCTTGCCACAAAGAAGGTGAATGGTGTCCTTGGATGTATTAGACGAAGCATTGACAGCCGGTCAAGAATAGTGATCCTTACTCTACTTAGTACTGGTGACTCCGCATCTGGAGTGTTCGCTCCAGTTCAGGGCTACCCGGTACAACAGAGACATGGACATACTGAAGAGAGTCCAGTGAAGAGCCATGAAGATGATCAAAGGCCTGGGTCATCTCTTGTATGAGAAAAGGCTGGAGGAACTGGGATTGTTTAGTCTGGGGAAGGGAAGGGCCATGGGGAACCTCATCAATGTGTGTAAGTAGCTGAAGGGCAGGTATAAAGGTGACAGAGCCAGATTCTTTCCAGTGGTGCCCAATGATGGGAGTAGAGGCAATGGGCACAAACAGGAACACAGGAGATTCTGTCCCAACATCAGGAAACACTTTTTGACTGTGAGGGTGACCAAGCCAAGGACCTGGGTGAATTTTTATCCTTCTTGACATTAATGTAGTTTTCCTCCTAGCATGTGTTGCTTATGCTTGTTGCCACATTGATCTTTGAAGTCAATGTGGTATTATGCATGTGTCATCTTAAAAAAAATTACAGTGTATTCTTATCTGATACCCATTGCAGGCAATTTAAGTGCTTTTACCTACTTTAGGCTTTAAGGAAAAAAGGCGGGCATCCATCAGAACTTAGGTCAGTTTGGAGATCAGAGCCCTGGAGAACACTCTGACTTTGGAAAGGCCAGATCAGCATATAGTAGCCATTTCACTGTGGACTTGGTGCAGCCCAGTGACAGATCACAGGTGAGACTGTGCCTTGCCCATGAGGTGTGATGCTGGAGTGCAAGAGGGTACTCTGATACTGTAACAGATCACAAAATAGTATTACAGTGCATATGCCCTATCTAATGACTGTAGGTGATAGGGAGGAAGCTAAAACCTATCTCAGCTATGAGATCAGGCAAAGACTCTTGATGAAACTCTCCAAATATAGCGAAGTGTTTGAACTGAAACTAATCTTTTGTGGGAGAAGGGGAAGAAGAGGCCTTCTGTGAATTGAATTATGACTCAATGTTCGAAAAGTACCTCAAATAAGGTGTTACTGCTACAGTGTCAGGGCTAAATTCTCTAATGTGCCTGGAACAAGTATCATGTTGGTGAGGAGCTTTTGTTATGCTGGCAGAAAAAGGGATTTGTATTTCCTACTAACCCCTTTATTTGGTTTAACAAACATGCTACAAGCATGTGTACGTACACAAATATGTGTAATCTGGTTAACTCAGGGAATTTATAAGTCAGTGCAGAGCACTGCCAAATCCACTTCACTGATCTCTAAAGGGATCAACAAAGGTTTGCTGCCACAGTCTTCTCTCATGGCCAAGACACCTATCTTGTGCTGCTTTTACTCTCTGATCTGTGTAATGATATCTAAAAGAATATCATGTAACATCACAGTACTGAGACATACATTTTATGACTTTTGAGAATTTATTTTTTTTTTAATCGGTGGGAGTTGTCTTCTTACCTCTTTCCATAGGAAGATGTGTATAGATAGTTAAAAAAGATCGTGTTCATGCAGAGTAGCAGCTTTCATTAATACATGCTTTCCTTTCATTCTGTGGGAGACTCAAGCAGGATTTTCTATTCTCAAGGTGGAACTAACTGAAAACCAAATTGCTACCAAAACTACCAACGGCTGAAATAATCTGTTAAAATCATAGAACCATAGAATGATTTTGGTTGGAAAGGACCTTAAAGACCATCTAGCTCCAACCCCTCTGCCATAAGAAGGGATACCTCCAACTAGACCAGTCTGCTCAAAGCCCAGTCCAACCTGGCCTTGAATATGTCCAGAAATGGAGCATACACAACTCTGGCAACCTGTTCCAGTGTGTCACCACTCTCACAGTAAAGGATTTTACTAATATTGAATCTAAACCTACCTTTCTTCATTTTAAAGCCATTCCCCTTTGTCGTATTGCTACATGTCCTTGTAAAAAATCCAGCTCCAGCTTTCTTGTAGCCCCATTTAGGTAGTGGAAGAGGTGCTATAAGGTCTCTCTGGAGCCTTCTCTTCTCAGGGCTGAACAGCACCAACTCTCTCAGCCTGTCCTCAGAGGAGAGGTGTTCCAGCCCTCTTGATCTCCTTCATGGCCCTCCTCTGGATGTGCTTCAGCAGGTCCACGTCTCTAATATGTTGGAGGCCCCAGAGCTGGACGCAGTGCTCCAGGTGGGGCCTCGTGAGAGCAAAGCAGACCTCCTGGTGAGTGACCTGACAAGTGACCTGCTGGCTGCACTTCTTTTGATGCTGCCCAGGATGCAGTTGGCTTTCTGGGCTGCAAGTGCACATTGCCCAGTCATGTCCAGTTTTTCATCCCCCAGTTTCTCAAATTAATTTTCCTCAGGACTGTTCTCAACCCATTCTCCACCCAGCCTGTATTTGTGCTTGGGATTGCTTCAACCCAGGTGCAGAACCTTGTACTTGGCCTTCCTGTACTTCCTGAGGTTTGCACAGACCCACTTGTCAAGTGTGTCAAGGTCCCTCTGGATGGCATCCCTTCCTTCCAGTGTGTCATCTGCGCCACACAATTTGGTATCATCAGCGGAAATAAGTTAAGATAGAATACAGATGTTAACAGAACAGGTTATGGATCATGTGATACGAGGGATGCATTTTCCTTCTGCTTTACATATATATTTCTGACCTGTTCAACTTTCTTCACAGTTGGTGAGAAATAGCTTATTTTGTGGCATGATTTTTCTGATTGGTACAGGTGCTTTAAAATAAGCAATACCTTTGTAAGTGCCAGATTGTATCCACTGTCTGTAAAAGAAAAATAGTGACTCGCTGGATGCCATCATGTAGTTATTTTGAAATAATTTCTGCTTGTGTGTGTCCTCCTGAACAGTTAAGCTTTTAAGAATTCTGCTTGTGAAGGAACATTTGTTAATTAAAACCTCAAACCAACCAAGCTGCAAACTCCCCTTGTGAATGTGGAGAGAGCAGCAAAGGCGTGTCATAAATGTCCCCTAAAAGCCGACCTCCCCCTTCCCCCCAAAAAACCCGCAACAATGAAATTATACATTTGGGGTTGTATCCTCAAATCTAATGGTTGGGTTAGCTGAAGTAGAAAAGAGCTTGCTCACTTGTGGAAGCACCCCTTGTAATAACCTGGCTGCAATTCCAAGTAAATTCCCCTTCCTTATGTTGATTAGAAAGTTGTTTCAAAGCCTTGGAGCTCAGATGGTTAGAAGTCTTCTGTAATTTTCAAAATAAATCTGTTCTCCAATTTCGTACTTAATTGACTCTTTGGCAATATCCATTTGCTGAGAGAGCCCTTTTCCTTCCTTGGTGTTTATTTTGGCATATTTCAGAAGCCATATTGTTCACTTTTAGCCTTCATTTTGCCAAGAAAAATAAGCCAAGCTGGCTGTCTCCTCAGAAGCTAAACAATATGAGCCAGGGTAGTCCTTAACCATTTCTGCACCTGCTTTGCTGTTCACACATGAGCCAGCAGAATTTTTCCTTCCCTCTCCCAGAAAACTTCACTGCAGCCTTTGGGACCCTGATGGATTATGAGTGTCTTGAACACCACAGGTGACGATTAATGGTAGAAGTTAGACATTAGGGTACTTGTCTGATGATACCGCACTTGAGACTGTGTTAAGGAAGGGATGTAGTGGCTGTGGTCATGTGAAGAAATGGAGGAGCATAATACACCAGGAGCATGTACAATGAAAATTAAGAGTTAAAAAATGTGAAATATAGAGATGGGTTAAAAGTGTTTTAGGATGAATGTTCTTGTGTCAGGAAAGATCTGTTTATTCAGATAACTTGAGTGTGGTTTCAAGTTTGTATAAATAAAAAAAGCTGACAAATTGCTTTAACTACCAGTGCATACATCTGTTTGCAATGCCACTCATTTTTCATCCTGTTTAAAAGAGTTTAGTGTTTCCGTAAATTGAATATGTATGCAGTCTGGTGTTGCTGAATTTCCTGCTAATAAGAGAACCTAAAATGGGCGTGTGGGGGAGAGATGACAAGCAACAGACATCAAGAGTCATTACTGAGTTCTGCATCCTCACATTGGGGTGTGGAAGGTGCGTGTCACGGTGCCTGCTGCTCCAGGAGACTGAGCTTCTGGGTGAATTACTCTTTCTGTGGTAATGCCATCTTTCCTTTTATTAATGCAAATTGATTACTTGTAGTAATCTCCTTTCAGATGTCTGCTGTTTCTAATTTACCCGAGAACATATAGCCATGCACTTCTCAGTTATGCTTTCCAGTTACATGGCACCTCAGTTAATTGCTTCGGTGCTTGAGCAAGATCTTCGTGGGTTCTTTGGATTAAGTCATAGGGTACTCTTAATTTTGCAATTTTGTTAGCGCTCAGTAATTCTGTTGAACTTTTTTTTCATGCCTTTTTTTTGTGTTTTAGGGACAAATGGTTAACTTGCTATAGTGTATTAATGATGTATGTTTTTCCTGATGGAAAATTCTAATTCTAATGTGCTTTACATAATACAAACAAATAAAAAAGATAACAAAAACATTGGAAGCAGTTGAATAAATGGTTATTCTTTGTAGTGTGATTTGTTTTCATGAGTGTCTCTTTCTTGAGGCAGGCCTTGAAACACAAGAATACACTTGTGTATTCTGGTCATCTGTTTGCCTTTCTCCCATCTTCCTGCACCCAGGATGCCCCTCAGGTTCCCTGGCAGGGATACCAATCCCACCTTACCACCTCACCCTTCTGTCCTCATTTAAACTGTTTCTACTAAATCTTGCCATAGCTTCATGTATACATTAAGCATGATATGCTAACATCCTATGTTAAAAATAAACCCCACCATCTCCATGCTACCGCTGCTGTTGCACAAGTGTTGTTTTAGCAATCTGGTTTGTAGTTCAGCTACTTCCTGTCCCCTCACCCTACCCCAGACAAACTGAAAGAAAAAAATGTCCTTGGGCTAATTTTCTGATCAAACACTTGCTCTGGGTGGAGGGAAGGACAGAGTGAGCATAGCTTTGCTGAACGTGGGGCCAGAGGGTTTTCTTCTGCGGGATACTGACTGTGCTGTTTCGAACAGGTCAGCATACAGCTTTGTCATCTGCTTGTATCTTGCTGGTGGAGGGCTTGTAGAGAGCAGCAGAGCAATGGGTTGTAGTTGGACATCTTGGTAGGCATCACAATTTGATCTCCTGCTCTCCTGGAATCCACTAAACTAATGAGTGGTTAAAGCATGTTTTTTCCACCAAGTTTTGCTTGATTCCAGGGTGTTTCCTGGCCTCACTTGTGACTTCTGATGTGCTTTGAATACTAAGATTCATCGTAGGTTTCATTCTCTTGCACAAAAAGTAAATAGGAAATGTTTAAAGAATGAGGCATTACTTTCAGTGTGTGCCTGGCGACCCCCAGCTGAGTGCTCGCTCTGCCACAGAGGGTGCTGGCTTGTGCAGATTACTCGTTTTCTGTCTCTTGGTTCCACAAAGCGATATGTGGCTGTTATTGGAGTTACGCTGTGAAGCCCTTAACTCTGACTGTTCCAGAATAGCTTTGCTTTTTGTACCCACCCAGCTTGTGTGCAACATGCCTGTGGGGTGGGAGTGCTGTGCTGCTGGGAACTCTGGTGCAAGGGGAAACACAGAGCAAAACCTATGCATTTATTTTTTTTTTGCGTAACTTCCTTGTTGTAAATGCTTGCCTCTGAGTGGCTTTTGTTTTGGCCTTTTTATTTGAAACTGCCCTCTCCATTCCTAAAAAGGTGATTTCTCTGGGTAAATATCCATGTTCTGCAAGCAACTGTAAAATGCAGAGTTTGCAGTATAAGACTATTTACTGTCTTAAAACTTATGGGAGAGAAAGTGTAGCTCTCTAAGAGATTTCAGCCTTTGGAATTGAATTATTGTATTTTTCTTCTCTAGGATCTCGAGTAGCAGGATGGAAGAACTCTGATAGAGAGACAGCAGGCCCTTTTCAGCATGGAGACGACTCCGGTTGATGGGGAGCTTGGTAGAAATTCAGTGAGTAACTTAAATGTACCTTTGTGTAATGAGATGTGAGGATGCTTTTGCAGGGAAAGGGTAAAATAGGTTGAATGTGATTTGAATTGATGCTTTTCTGGTGAATGTACTTGGAATATCATGCAGTAGTATCATACATAATTTCCTAGATTCTCATGACAAAAGGACTGAATTTGGATTTGATTTGATTTTTTGGATTTTATCTCAGTGTCCCAAAGGAAAAATATATTCATCTCAGTCTAATTGGCATTTTGATAGTTAGTGACTACAGACAATAGAAAAAATTATGCATTTCTTGGTGGAATGAGGAGAAGAAAAGGCAGGAAGAATGATAATTATATGTTACCAGAGTAATATGAGGTGTAAGAGTTGATAATCTGTACTGATTATAAAATTTCTGAGGTAGAGAAGCTCTTTCTACGCAGTTTAAAAACAGGAAAGGCTAGTGAGTACTATCAAGCTTCATCATCATAATGTTGAAATTTTTTAAGAGTTTAGTTTTCCCCAAACTGTTATGTAGAAGCACTCTAATAGCTGAAGCAGGAAATGTTTTTCAGTTTCCAGAGCTACTTTCTGATAGAAAGCACTGCCTCCCAAAGGCAGAATAGGATATGTTTTCTGTAACTGACGTGAAGGTCAAGTTTAATGCTTCATTAGTGACAAACTTCATTTGGGACATTCAACTGCTACATGGAGCTATTAATTTGATCAAATGTTTTATTGCTGTTTTTATCTTAAGCGGTGAGTTGGAGACAAACTATTTTGCAGTGCATTAAGAAAATCCTTGACTTCTTCCTGTAATAAAAAATTTATAAATTTATAAATGCTTTGTTGCATGGCCAATGCATCTGTATCCTAGATGCAACATACCAGGAGTATCAACTGTTGACTGTGCAGTGGGATATTTTTATTTTTTTAAAGAATTCTGTCAGTTCAGTTGCTATGCTTGTTTCCTAAAATTAAAAAAAAAAAAAATTAACCAGTTTACAAAAAACTTCAAAGAAACATAAAATGGGCTAGTTTTCTTTTTGTAACATGCATTCAGAATAGCATGATCTTAAAAAGGTATCTTGAAATGAGTCTTACTAAGTCTCCTTCAGAAGAATGCTAAGTATAAGGACAGATTGCCTTTCATCCTATGTACTTAGGCACCTAAAGTGTAATCTCAGAATATTTTTTTTTTTAACTGATGGTATACTGTTATAGGTTACTCTAAGCATTTCTTACTGAAATATCAGCTAGTGGGGTAGTTGTCTGTCCTAACTGCAGTTACAGTGTCAAGGTTTGTGTGTTGCACTGCAGGTGTTAAAAGTGTTTTAGAAAGCTTCTCTGGTAGTCTAATACATTTGGTCTGGTGTACATCATAGTAAAAAAAGGGAAAATTAAATATTAAAACCACCATTTATATTTTAAGAGAGATTGGCCCAGTAATTTTGAAGACCTTGAATCAATGCACATCCTTATACTTCCCAGAATTTTAAATTTTTTGAAAATGTGTTTAAAGTTTTTCAATATCCAGACTTTTAGCTGCAATAGGTTTGTTTGATTGGGGATTTTTTGAGTTCCATTTGTCTGAATAAAATTTGTTAAAGTGCGACATACCTGACAAATACTGATCAACGTTTTTTTCCACTGTTTTAAGTCCTTTGGGATGTTTCTAGGAGGTACCTGAAAAAACCCTTTTTAAAGGCACCAGCTTTCTAATTTGTTGTTTTGGCTTGTGTGTAAAAGAAAAACAGAGAAGGAGATCACAGAACTTAATATTGTGATCTTGTCTTTCCAGAATCAGTATGGGGAGAAAAATTTTACATTAAATGGCTTTCCTGTCTAACAGTTAGGTTGATATGTACTGCCCAAAAATCTGAACACAAAGGTTGTGACAGCTCAGCAAACTATTTTTGTAGTCTGACATCATTAAAACAATGCAAAATACCAGAACCTTTGGTTTGAGTTCTTGTTTAAGAACAATTTTTGTCTATTTTTCTATTAACTAATAGTTTAATTTAACCAAGCCTCACTGGCTCAGAACTCAGAACACTACGTGGGTTTGGTAAAAACCATTCTTTTTCAAAATTATTTTTTAGTAATTTTTAGTCTCCTTTAATTTTTGCCAAAACATGTATTGAATAAATAAATAGCCCATGCTGTAGCTTGTACAATCAATCTTTCCTATTTAAATGCATCAACAGACATAAAAGTACATTTTTTCCTTGAGGTATAGAATAGAGATCCTCTTTACTGATCAGATTTGCATGTTGGATTAGTGGTCCTGAATTTAAATGTAACTGGGATAATCTTCATGATTTACACGTATCAGAGACTGCCTTCAGGAAAAGTCTGCCTTCAGCAGGATGAAAACTCTAACTTGGCTTTAGAATGTGCATTTCAAATCTATTAAAAATGTAGCTGTAGGTTTTGATTGTAAAACTAGTAAGTATATTTACAAAACTTCTCTTTTGTAGCATGAGACTCAGACATGCTAGCATGACATATATTTTTTCTTTTACCCTAATATTCAACAGACACAACTTAAGAGTTTAGTAGCAGTTGTTAGTAGCTTTATTTCTGAGAAATAGATGTCTAAAAAGAGTGCTTTTCTGAAGCACATAAGCTGCTTTGTATAAAACCAGAATTATGGCTGCTATTTCATGTGATGCTTTATATTGCTGGTTTTATTCCTAAGTCTTGGTCAAAAACTTCACTCTGAGGAGGACTAGATTTTGTATATTTTGGTAGCAGCATTTTAAAGTAATTGTACCTCAGTAGAAGCTAAATCAAACATGTAGTGTTGAGAACCTGTCAAAGGACTTGTTCTGTGATCTGTAATCAAAGTCAGCAATTACATAATGTGAAAATAAGGGTAGGCAGTGTCTCTGGAAATATGTGTATGTTTCTCTTAATTTTGTTTACTTAGAATAGGAGTTGTGGGAGGTGATGGACAGGAATGTTCTGAGACCATTCTTTTCAGAGCAAACATTGAAGTAGTAAAACTGTCATGTTTTGTTCCCTTCCTGGTTTGGATCCCAAATCTGCAGTGATATGAATTGCAGATGATAGAGGTACAGTAGGCCATTGGAAGAGAACTTTTTTGTCCCAAATAGTCTCATTTCAGTACCTTAACATCTTGCACCAGTGTTTAGAAATATATGTTCTGCAGGTTTTAGGTAAATACCCAGGCCGAAATACCTCTACTGAAGAGAGGAGGTTGACCAGCAACGGAGGTAGTTTGGTGTGTAAACAGAATGTCTGTTGGAGAAGATCAAGGACAGAGTTAGACAGGCTTGTGTTTCAGCCTCTGGCGTAGGAGCTGTTTGTACCAGTTCATAGGATTAACCATGCAATGCTAAAATATTTACATGAAAAGCCCCTGCATCATCGTCTCTGGTGACGACGGGTTGCCCTGCTCTGTGGTGTCATGTTGTATCTTGGCCAGGGCTGCTTGAGAAGCAGGCAGTGAGACAGGATCTGCTGTGGTGCTTTTTCACTCTTATTTCTTCAACACGTAAGTACTCAGTGTGAGTGAACATGCTGTCTGGGTCTCTGATACTTCTGATCCTGTATGCCTGTTACAATGCATTTTGCCAGATCTTGCTTTTCAACTTCTAGTGTGAAATAAAGCAGACCAGTGCTGAATAAGGGTGCTCCCAGTCCCTTCAGTCAGTGGCTGGATCTCTGTAGTTACTGCAGGCTTCTTGCTCTCTGGTCAGTCACTATTCTCTTCAATCTAAAATCAGCATAAGGTAGTACAGATCCAGTCCAAACATAAATTGTTTCCTAATCTATGGTATGTTATCTGTACATTAAAAGAAACACTTAGCCTTGAAAGCCATTGAATTCTTGAATACTTTTCACGTACTGGTACCTAAATCTGTCTGGTAAGTTCATGGATTCCCTTAGCAGCATTTCACTCTTTGACCTAAATTTAGTCTCTGACAGGAATCGAAGGCTGTTTACCAACTGTGCTTATATTTTATTTCAGCTTTTCTCATTTAATCAAGTCCTGTTCCAAAAAGTGCAGAATTACGAAAGAAGGGTTCCCTCACCTTTCTAGTGATGTCTACTGCAATTGCCGTGTTTTCACTGCAATACTTCACATTTGCACATTGCACTATCAATTTAACACCCTTAGGCAGATGTGAGGGTTAAAAAAAAATCAGTGTTTTGAGATCAGGAGAGCAAGCCAAGACTCCTGCTTGCAAAGATTTTGATTACAATTTTTCTTTTTTGTGTTTCCTGCTGTTTAGTCCTGATAGGAGAGATGAGATTGGATCCTCTTTAAAGCAAGGCAAAGATTTTTCTCATTTATGAAGCACAAGTTTTTTATTTGGGATATAGAAGATACATCATGTTTGGATTTATTTTATTTCTAAAGAGGAATTGTTCATGCTGATCAGTATCCTTGTTTTCTGCTTTTCTATTATTCACAGATTTCAAATGTAGCAAATCCTTTAAGAACTTGCCTTACATCTGTACACAGCTGAGCACAGTGGGATCTTAGCCTTGATTTTGGTCTTGGTCAGAAATGATTTAAAAAAGATTACAGATCAAATATCAGAAAGGAGTACAGGTGGTTACTGTGTAGTTACTATCTTCTAATGCCCATATTTGATGTGTTCCGTGGGACAGAAATACTTGTTTTATACAACTTGATTCTTTGGAAGTACTTTGATGTAAAATGTCCTCTTACATTTTAAAATGCACTTCTTGTCTTGCATCCTAAGCAATTTAAAATGTTACCTGTGTTCATAGATAAGCTAAATCTGTGACTTTTAAGTCTGTGTTTGTGTGCAAAAGCAGTTAGGCTTGGATCTAGCATTAGGGGGTGCTTGCACGTTTCTGATGGCTTTAAAGGGATTTTTTTTTTCCAAAACACTTGTCTGAAAGTGGAGTGGTTTTGGAAACAAGTTTTATGTTATTTCAGCTTTCTTCAGAGTCTTTTGAAAACATTCCAGCTCAAAATTTCCTAAAAAATGTTGAGTATCAAGTCATATGAGCACTAAATAACTGGTGGAGAAGTTCCACTCAGAACAAGCGGCTGAGGCAGTTGCTGTTGACTAATGATGGCTTCTAATAATGGCTTTTCTATAAGCATATTTGTCAATTTTGTTGCTTCAACTTTTCTGAACTGCTAAATCTCTTGAGGTCTTGCCTTTGGCATTGAAGTGCATGTTGTATTTTAATTACGAACTAACACTATTTTCATTGTCGTTCTTCTTTCCTGCTGCTGCTGCTTTTTGTGCACTTGCTTCTTCCTGGCCTGGATTTTTATGTTTGCTGTTCTTCGTTCTTCAATTGTATGTGTACACAGCATCATGGTGAGAACAGAGATTCTCATGGACCATCAAGTAAGTGATTCCTCTCTCCTACAGTATGTTTGCACCTGTGTTCATAATAGCATATATTTTGCATATGGGCTGCTGGGCTAGGCTTTCTTCTGTATCATAATTGAGAAATTTAAGTATGATGAAAATTTGCTGTTGGAAAAGTATTTTACCTGGCAAAGCACTCATCTGAATGTTTCCCTACCTTAATTTTTATCTTTTTTTTTTTAGTGGGAAGAGTTTATTCTTCACCTCTCCCAGTCATGGCTACAAAAATTAAGTCTTTTAAATTACTTATCTGGAAGAGAAAAAGCTGTTTTTGTCAGGTTGAAATGAAACTTTCAAATGCTATTGTAGTATAGTAAAAACTATTGTAGATAGTAAAAACATGGAAATAATGGTTCAGAAATGTTTTTGGTTTTGAGCTGTTTATAGTATTATATGGGTCACTTAATTTCAATAATTTTACATATTCAGAACTGAACAGATGTATATACTCCAGGGCTGGATCTGGTGGGGCAATAGGGAAAACTTCAGACATGTATATATGTGCTTGAATTCAGCCAAGAACTTGTTGGTGTCATTGATTTGTGGGCATTAGGTTGATAGTATGATTGGCAGTATGATTTTGCCTGAGATTAAGAATGTGTGCATGTGGGGAAGGGAAATATGCAGGCACAAATTATTTCTTTTTGATGAGAAATCTGTTCAGAAGCTGTGGTCTTAGCTGATATGGCTTATTATAGACATTAAAAAACCATTGTTGAATTGAATCATAATAAAGGTTTTTCTATATCTGATGTCATTGTAGTATTTTCAAAGGTATAGGTACTTTCACATACTCGTTATGGAAACAGAAGAAGTGGGAATCTGACACGTTGGATTTTTTTTTCATAGTCTTACCCGAAATAAATTGGCTGTAAAGAGCCTGATTTGTATTTCTTCTGATGCATGAATTGTACTGAAAAACTATGTATTAGTAATTTGATGGCCAGTGTGATGAAAATGAATGAACTATGTATTCTCAACTCTTAACAGTTGTGTAGGTGTTGAAATGTGCCCTCTAAAGAATCATGAGGAGGCTTTGACACTTACTAATGAGGTTTCTTCTCTAAAATAACCCTCTGCTTGTCTTCAAGGAGATAGGTGGTATGGGTTTAAACTCACTCAGGTGAAGGAAGGTATGAACAGAGGTTGTCTTTCTCTTGAATGGGTGCCCTGAAGCCTCAGTGAAAGTGTAAAAATAAATCATCACTTCAAGGCCTTTTGAGTGGAAGGAATGGTTGGCAATGCCATTGTGTGTCTTCTCAGACACATTGAGCATATGCACATCAAATCTGTCTTTCAAGTGGCAGAAATGGCATGTGAAACCTAAGAAGAATTAGAATAATAGAATGGAAGGAACCCAGACAATCACCTAGACCCACACCCCTGCTGTAAGGAGGACCATATTCTACTAGATCAGGTTGCTCAGAGCCCCATCCAACTTAGCCTTGAACACTTCCAGGGATGCAGCATCCACCACTTCTCTGGACAACCTGTTCCAGTGCCCCACCACCCTCACAGTAAATAATTTCCTACTAATATGTAATCTAAATGTGCCCTCTTTTGACTTTAAAACCATTGTCCCTTGTCTTGTCACTACAGCCCATGGTAAAAAGTCTTTGTCTTATAAACTCCCTGTATATAGTGAAGGGCTGCACTAAGGCCTCCCCAGAGCCTTCTCTGCTCCAGGTTGATCAACACCAACTCTCTCACCTGTCTTCATAGGACATGTTTTTTTCCCTCTGATAATTTCAGTAGTGAGGCCTTTCCCAGGAACATTTTAAAAAACCCATAAAATTTGTATTTTGGTTGTTCTCACCTAAACTCTTTAGAAAGTGTGAGTGATTTTCAGATTCGTCAGAACTTGAGTGTGGGTTTTGAGACTTACAGGTTTTGATTAGTTTGCCAAGATTTCACTGCAAAGCTGTTTCCTGGGTTGACTGAGTTGTGGCTATCACAATAGTGGCAAAGAAAGAAGTACTTCAGAAGTTAAATAACAGCTTAGTGCTGTATCTGTATTCAGTAGCAGCCTTTTCACCTCCTCCTAGTTTTTGTTTTCGTCTTCTGTCTTGTGTCTTAGACCAGTCTTATTGGCTTCTTTCTGCCATCCTCTTCAAAGCAAATCTCTGGTTTGAAAACCTGATTTTCTAGAATGAAATGTTTCTCAAGACAGCAGTTGAATACCAGTTTCATAAATAGCAGTGAAGTTCTTAACAGAAATCTATGCACAAGCACGCAACATCATTGACTGAGCATCATTTTATATTTCAGCAGTGGTAACAAACAGCGATGAATCACAGCCTATAACTCCGGGAAAAATGAACCAGCAACAGGGAAAAGAAGCCTATTTTACTCCAACCAAAGAGTTACTCCAGCCGTGTCTCAGCCCAGGAACTTCTCATAGCCATGGTAAGACACAGCTGCTTTTTACAGAGGTTTTCAAGAACTTAAATTCTGGCATTAGTTATCTGTTCAAAAACTTGGTTCAAAAACACTGTCTTTTACAATAAAGACGTAAAGAAGAAAGCATATTGAAATTCATGTAATTATTTGTATCCTTACATGTCAATCTGAAACAGGAAAAAATATATTATGTGGTGCACTAGTTTCTTAAAGCATGTTACGATTTGTGGGATGGGACAACAGTCCACAGGGTGGAAAATCATTATTTGTGGCAACGGTAGCATTCTTTTCTCAGTATTTAAGTTGTGTCTTTATGCAGAAGTGTTACGATGTACCACTGAAGCATGCAACCTTTGTGTAAAGATCTTTTAACAATTACTTCTACTGAAAGATCCCTCTCTTTAGAAAAGGAAAAAAAAAGAATAGCCTCAACGCTACTTTTTGCCAGCTTTTGGTCTCTGTCTTGCTAAACCTCTTGAAAACAAACTCTCTGTGGATCCATGTGAATTTGCTGTATGCAAAGTGAAACTCATTAGTAGACCTGTCATGTTGATAGTCTGTTCAAGCAAAAAACAGGCTCTCCTTGTGTTTGTTTGCATTTGATACTGCTTGCATCATCTTATTGCCTAGGATATCATTAGACATGTTTGTTATGGTGTGTGAAATTCTTAGTGAAAGCTTCAGGCTTTTAAAATTAATATATTTTCTCCTTTTACTCTTGGCAGCCGTGCTAGTCATCTGTTCTTCCCATGAGTAGTGTTCCTGACATGGCCTTTTATTTTTTACTTTTTTTTGGTATGAACCTCCCTAACTCCTGTAGCTTGCTTTGTCAAAGTAATGATATTAGTGTGTCAGAGTAATAAAGGCAGGTAACTTCAAATCATTTTCCTGTCTTCCCATTCAGTACTAGTTAGATAAGAAAAAAACTTTTAAAGCAAAAATAGTTGTTACCATGCTGAACTTTTCGTGTATTTGAAGAGTTATAATGGTAGTATTTTCAGTATTACACACACACTGATGTATTTTCTAATAGCTGCTGGTATCTCACTGGAACAGCTCTTGATGTTCTCTGGCTTGCGTTTAAGCTTAATCTGGAAATATTTTCTGTATAATATACTTATATATCTTGTTTGTAATTTTTATTATGTTCAGTGAATTTTCTTTGTTATTCTCTCCACTTACTGTGTTGTATCCCTTAGTAGACAAATATTGTAGTTATATGTGTACTTGAATATTCTAATAAATTCTTCCTTTTAATGTTACTATTCCCACTAATCTGTAAAATCAAACTGCTGTGGTTTTTTTCAAGGCTTTCACTCATAGGAAAATCACTAAAAAGGGCTTGAAAAGCCCTAAGATTGATTGTGCTACGTCAGTATCTTTGCAGGGATTGTCTTCTCTCCTGATTTTTTTTCCCCTCTGATTACTTCAGGGCTTATATAAGTGAATTTAAGCTGGTTAAATGTATTTGTGCCTTTTTTAGCATCAGTCATCACTGTCTTACTCCTCCAGGAGCACTACTACAAATAGAGCTGTAGTTTCATGAAACAAGAAATTTGGCTTGCATTCTATTTGAGTAGTAAAAAGGTACAATGTGGGCTAGACTTCATCAATCCACGATTAATAACTTGTAGCCTATCTGCAGCTAGGGTGTGTAGCTTTGATTTTTATAGAGGGGGATAACCCACATTTAAAAATTGGATGAATATTCTATGGTAGTTATTCCTATGTCAAAATTACAGTGCTAGAAAAAATATGAGTTTATTACATATGGGGAAAAGAGATGCTGTGGAAGCCTAAAAAATATGAAGCAGAACAGAGTTTAAAGTGATGGAGAATTTGAGGTTGACTGTTGTAACTGAAATCAAATTAACAAAAGTATTTACAATAAACCCATATGATGAGATCAAAAATGTTTAAATACAGAATTTAAACACATTTACCGTGAAGTAAGTGGAAATACTTATAGTCACTGCCACCTGAATTCATCCTTATGAGATAGGTAATGTAAATATACCATTCAAAGTCATGCTAGGCACAGGATAAAAGAGAATCAAAACATGTATCCAAAAATGTATGATACGTCCACAAAGAACTGATTACACGTATATAAAGGAGAGCAGGGACATGGGTACTTAGCTTTTTCTGCTGAGCAGTTGGATGTTGTTGAATGCTATTTGGCTGCTGTTACCTGGGTTATGTTTCCTACTGCCTGAATAAAAGCACCTGTGTTGCAGGGCTAGTTTTGTATAGAGCTTGTATCTCAGAATCACGTGACTTGGAATGAAACAAAACCTGTCAAGAGGCAATCTCCGGAGCATCCAACACTAATTTTGGTGTTAGGAGAGAAACGTCGCCATGTGTGCTGAACTCTTTGGCTGGCCAGCAGCTGTCCAGGGCGAGGCATGCTCAGTTACCATCTCATGGAACATCTACTGGAACAAGCCTCATTTGTGTCTTCTGCTTGTATTTTAAGTAAGATCCTAATAACAAATATTACAAAGATGGCTAAAACTAAAGAAGTGTTAATATGAGGGAGTGGAGGTAAACATTTAACCTCAGTTTAGGCCATTAACTTCCTATTTGGAACAAAACAAACCATGTAATGTGTCGATGTAAAGTTGTAAGTGGTATGTATTTTGTCATTTTTAGGTGCTCCTGTGTGTAAATACTGTGTTTTCATTTATATGACCATAGCTCTGGATTTCAGAAAGCTTTTACTTTCCTGTACTTGGTTTTGAGTTTAAAACATGTCTTTCTCTTTCCTCACTCCTGTCACCTTGTGAGATGGAACTTAGTATGTTGTCTGAGCCAGAGATGGGCGTCTTCTTTTAGGAGTCCAATGCAGGTTTGTTTTACAGAGGTAGATAGAGTACAGTTTGATCTGGCAGCATTGTCTAGCGATTATTCAGCAAAAATTTATTTACAGTATCACTGTTCTGCATAATATTTGTGTGAAAAAGCTGCAGCTTCTTACTTTATGGAATATTTTTTTAAGATCCTTGAAGTTACCTTGTTCTTTATTCTGAGGTTGAAGTAACTTATCTTTGAGGCTACAGGCTGACATGCATAGGTGTGGAGGTCAGACTGGCTTTCATAGAGAGATTCAGCAAGGTTGTTTGATGGAAATATATTAAAAATACCTGATGGTGGGGATTTTTCTTGTGGAATCTTAATCTGTTCATATAGAAAGTTCAGAATTTTACAGATGAAAAGCTAACTCGGCTATGTGTACCATTGAGCCTGAGATGGACTTCTAATTGTTGTGGATTTAATTTATTTCTGCCTTGCCCAGCAAGTAGTTAACTAGAGTGTCAGAATAACCTAGTCCTGATCATAATGCTGCAGTTAATGTGTCTTGAACATTCTAAATGATCCATAGTAAGTTTTTTGCTAAATATTTTATTAAGAATTGTCAGACTTGGAATTGAACCTAAATAATTCAGTAGCCTTTTGATGGAAACTTTAATGAGCTTGGGAAGTTAGCTTTATCTGTAATGCTTAGCTTATGTTGTGGGATGGTCTGTTTTTAGGCCCTAGTGAGCAGCATGGCCTTGCCAACTCACCAGGATGATGTTTTTCAAAGTGTAGTACATGTAGATGTTAGTACTGCTAAATCATCTTTCAGTTCTAGTAGCTGACACACAGATTGCGTAATGCAAATTTAGCTCATTTTCTGTGTTTGCATTCATGTGGTTGAAAATGTTATTAACTATTAATGGACAAACAACTAAAGTTATATCAAGCTTGGTTTTGGAAATTTTTCTTTTTTTTTAACCTACCGTGTGACCAAAAGGAATAATTGAAAAAATTATTTCATTGCAGTAAAAAAAATTAACATGAAAAATACGAAGTACAAGACTGCATTTTCAAAAGTTGTAAAGCAGAACTCTGCTTGCTGATTGAATCTGTTTATGTTAAATTAGCCCTGGTAAATTGGATTCTTCTAAGTCTTTTTAACTCAGACATACTAATTTATTTCTTTGATAAAATGAATTAATATAGAAACAGTGATCACTTAAAATTTATGAAAAAATTGGAAGTCTCCTCATAAATGTTTTTTAATATTTTTCACTTATAAATATGTTCCTAAAATATATTTCAAGCTTTTTATAAATACAACATAAATGCTTAAATAGCAGTAAGCTCTATTGGTGGTAAAGACAGAAGTCTAGTTATTATTGAAAGGATGTTTGAAAATGTCAGACTTTTCTCTATTATTCCTGTCTTTATCCAAAACATTGATAAGATTCAGATGGGGTGAAAATGCGAGTAGTATCTGGGAAAAGTGTGATGAAGGATGTAAATCTTTCATTAAATTTACAGCTTCTTGCTGTTGGGCTTGGGGTTTGGTGGTTTTGGGGTTGTTTTTTTCTTTTTTTTTTAATTTTTTTCCAGTCAGTTTGTCAAATAAGGGTAAGCAGTGTGTGTGTAAGGAAGTGTGTGCCCAGAAGGAGCATGACTTGAGATAAGAAACTGCCTCTCTTTTCCAGCAGAGGAGTACTAGTTCTTAATTCAATTCGCAGTATGATAAAAACATATTCTGAGTTATGTGACTGAGAAACGGAAGTGGCTTAGGTGTGGGGAGGTGGGTTGACAGTGGAAACAAAATTGTAGGTCAGCCAGTGGTGATGATTACCATGAAGTTGCAGGAGGAGGTAAAGCTGATTTGGGGGAATACTGAGGGCATTTTTGGCTGTGCTGAGCTTATATTTAAACAGCTCCAGAGTAAACATCTGAAGGATGTGCTAGTGCTAGGATTTTAATCCACAGGATGCTGCATTTTGGGAGAAAATACAAATGTAACTATTTTTGTATATGAGAGAAGGTGGAAAGTGAAGAATAGATGTTTTCAAGCAGTAGGGCCTAAAGAACAGATAGTAACCATTGAAGGGATGACCAAGAAAATGCAAGACACAGATGTTACTGTCTATCCAAGGCAGCAAACAATGACAGCAGCAGCATGTTTTGTTTCACTGTGAGTAAGAAATGTCTGGATCTCCTGACCCATCATCCCTGTCCTGGGTTGTTAGTGGTCAGCATGCAAGAAGCCCTGAAGGTACAGCACCCATTTCCGCTTAACCAGCTGTCACTGGAAGACACAATGCTATGGACCAGTGGAAGGAAAGATACAGCCCTGTGTCAGTGAACTGGAAGACCTTTTCAAAGTATTAGCAACTCTATCTGAGATGGGCACTTGGCTTCCATGCTCTGGGCATGTTTCTGTCAAGAGGTCAGAAGAGCCTATTCTTCCATGTGGATGCCTGAGACTGGCAGCACAGCAGAGAGGAGCTGCCTTGGAGCTGGAGAGAGAAATCCTGCTGCATATAGTTAAAGCAGGTGGATGCATCAAGCACGGGGGAGCCTCTAACTCCACTGGTGGTTGATCACTGCTAAAATGCCAGTTCCTGCCTTTTTTTTTTTTTTTCCAACTAGTTCTTTCAGTGTGTTAATAATTCTTTTTGATAATAGTATTTGGCTTGCAGATGGCAAAATCTTGCCAATGTATCTGTTTCCAGATCAAGCTTTTTCTTGGTTATTTGGGTTATATTTAAGCTTTGATAATGACTTCTGTTTTTCTTTTCATGTTTCCCTTGAGTTTACTTTGTATATCTATACAGACTTAGTCATGGAAGTAACTTCATGCAGTCTCATGTTTCTCTTCACTCTATCTGTTCTTTGAATAGAGAAGCTGAAGAATGGCTAAATTATTTATTATCTTGACACAGTAAGAGCAGTTTATCACTAAGCATGTCATGCTTTGTTACTTCACTTCATCTTCCTCTCTCTCTCATCGTCTCAGCACTAGAGAATAAACTTTTAAAGGCCTTCTTGAGGCCCTCCAAAATGTGGGGTTTTTTAATACTTCCATATTAACAGTATTACTTCTGAAGTAAGGCACCTTCTCTCCAGAGTAAGTGGGTTTAATGTCTTAGAAAGAAGTTAACACTTGCTTTCTCCTACTGCATAGGAATTCTTTCTAAAACCCTGCAAGTCCTCATGCTTGGAGACTCTTGGTCTTTCTCTTGGTGTTTCATTAGGAGGTGTTTTAGTTTGTCTTGCCTTGTCTTTTGATGATGAGGAAGTGTCTTGTAATTAGCAGTGTATAGGAGCCACATGCACTGGTTGTTCTTTAGGTAGTTCTGGATTAATATCTGTAGTATTTCTGCAGGGACCTGACCCCGGTGACATGGGTGGTCAGTTTTAAGGTTTTGACAGAGTGTACCTCATGGAGGTGAAGTGCCAGTTCGAAAAAATTGTGTAACTTACTTTGAATAGCTTTAGTGATACTTGTCTCAACTGGGATCTGAATGGGGTTCTGGTCACAGTAATCAAAGAAGGATTTTTAGCCCTAAATCATCTGATTTTGGTCTGTGTTATCAGACTAAAAATGGTTTCGGTTCTGCTGTGTATGGGTAGTCTCCTGAATATATTATCTTGACCTTCTGCTTTCTTACTGTAATGCGTACTCTGGCACATTCCTCTCTGCGAGTCATTGTATGTTTATTAAAACTTACATTTCTGCAGTGCTACTCCACCCAGTATTTGTGGCTCGAGTAAATTGCATGTACTCCCTTCTGTGTGGGTTATAGCTTTGTGAAAGTGTGGTACTGGGTTTCAAAGGCACAGCAGGGCTGATTGCTCTGAAACATCTCAAGCAAGTTGTCTTTCTCCGTGACAATCTCTGTAGAGCTGGCCTGCTTGAACCTGAGCTGTGACTTTGAGAATGTCGCAAGGGCTGAGATGACAAATGTTGGGACCTGAGCAGTGAGCAAGCGCGTTTACTCTGCGTGGGAGGAGCTGAGCAGGCTGTTAGCAAGTGAGGAGATGCAACCAAGGACAGTTGCCAACAGTGCATGGGGAGCCTTGGTGTTCATTCAAAACCACTGTCAGGCTTGCCTCTGGAATTACTCCTCAGCTAAACTGCACTGGACTTGGAAATACCAGAGAACAGAAGAATATTTGGTGAAAGAAATTTGCTCTCCCAACTTGTAGGCTCATGGGTTAGATACCTGTTTTCTGAATCAAATATCAGTGCTGAAGGCAAGTATATCTTTAATACCCTTTTTGTTAAATAGGAGAAAACCACTTTCACTTCAAGTCCACTTACAAAAATCAAGTGTTGGATAAAACTTTTATAGGTATGATAGTCTAGCTGTTTTCCTTTTCCTGCTTACTGTATACTGCAAAGAATGTGCTTATGCTGCCTGTAGAGAACTATTTATGACCTTTTCTTTTCTTGGACTGGAGGGAGAATTCTACTGGAAAAGGTAGTATTGTTGAAATGTCAGGGCAAATTACTGTCAGAATTGAAGTGCAAGTCTAAAGAGCTTCTGCCTTCTACTACACCAACAATTTTCTTTCCTCCTTCTTTTCCCTTTAGCTTTCACAGTTTGGTTTTAAGTAGATTTTGACTTTTCCTTCTTCACCTCTAAGGGGAAAAGGATTTTTTTTTTAATTTCCATCACTGGATGTACTCTTAGTTCTATTACTGCATCAGGATCAGTTTGTATAATGTGTTTGTTATTTTAAACTTCTAAAATCTATATAAAAAGGATTGTTACATTTAAAATTCCTCAGTTGAAAAGTCTAATTACATTTGATTACAGGTCAGTTTTCATGTTTGAAAGTCATACCTATACAAGTCAGAGATGTCTTTTTTGATAAGCCTTTGTTTTTGTCAGCTGTAAATATATTTTTCAGTTGAAGAAATAGTTTAAAGCCAAAACCAGGCTTTGTTAAGTGTTCATGACCTGTTAGGATTGCATGTGTCTTCTATTTGAGTTTGTTTTGTATACTGAGATTTACATTTTGCTCCAGGCAATGTCCTGGAAGAATGTCTTAAGCACAGGATTATGATTTGTTTTTCAGCCACCATTTACTACTGAAAAAGCCCTGAGCGAATAGCTGATATGAGAAATGCATTCTGCCCTTTAGAAAAATTTATACAACAGATAAGTTTTCCTCCTCTAAAGAGATGTTCAATAGACTGACTGAGAATGGTTTCTTCCCCTCATGTTCCCCCCACCCCCTGGCCAGAGATACATGAACTAAATATTTCAGTCATCTGGGGTTTTTTGTCTTCGTACTGATTTAGGTGTTATATAAAACAGAGAAAAACCAGGACTCTTTTTCTCCCTTTCAGTGTCGTACTTAGTCTAGTGCCTGCTTCCATGACGTAAACTTTTGTTATGAGAAAACTCATATTTTCATGTACAGAATAACACTGTGGCAATGCACCTGATGAATTTAGGTTAGAGTGCAGGTGCTTTCCTGTCTATACAGGCCTTTCAGCTATGTCTGACTTCTGCAGTTGGCCTTGGCTGTAAGTGTGTTTGTGAGTATTCTGAAACTGTGTAAACTTCCAAGCTGTGTATATTAGCACGTTTTCTAAGTATATCAATTATTAAGGCACTGGGAACTGATATCAAAAGGATAGGCTGCTTCCTGGGACATTGGTCTAAGATCACTGAAGGAATGATACTAAGTCTGATTTCATCAGTAGATTGATCTATTCTGTCTGAATTTATTTTCAGGGATGGGAGAAGTGAAAAAAGGATTTATGGTTTTTTTTTGATCTTATATGTGATGGCTAAAGAAGTGCACTTTTCCAATATCATGTACAGAACATGCAAGTAAAAGCACTTTCAACTACTTAAAAGTACCTCTTCTTCCCTTCAGGAATCCAGTTTATTGCAAGGAATTAAAAGGGTTTCTAAGAGCTTTGAGCACTGAGTGTGTGAGCAGAAACCCCTCTAATATCACAGTCTGATGCTCAAGGGTTAAAATAAAATTGAGCTTAGAATTACACCATGTAGAAGAATCCTGATTTTTATCAAAAGTTGCAGATTCCTTTTGCTCCAACAGCCTTTCAGTTGTGTCAGGTGTCTCTGTAGCAACATACTTTGAAGTAGTTGAAGCAAATGAGCATGTGTATACAGGTATTAGCAGGCATACTAAATGGCAAGCTGTTGAAAAGTTGGAGAACTAATGAATTTTTACATGGTTTGACTGTAATTAACTGTTTTACTGCTGCAGATTTAAGTGAAACATGAAGTTGACTGGAGGGGGCAAGGGGGAAGATGAAGGAGGAAGCTTAAATTAGATTTTTGCTTTTCTCACTGTGTTGTGGTGGTGAGACAGAGTCATACTTTGGCAAAAGGCAGAGAGCCTGCCTCTCCTGTGTTGCTGTTCATTTAAAGTGGAAGGTTCCTAGAATACCTGGATAACAGCTTCTTGGATTAGAGAGAGCTTCACAGGAAGGAAATACAACATTATCCATGTTAAAATTCTTAATTTTATCTACCTGTAGATTTAAGTTTCACTTCTAAATGGAGAAAAGGGCATAGGAAGGAGAAAGAGGTGTTTTAATCTGTTCGTGTTTACAGCTGGACTAGATGAACAGCATCAAGAGAACTGAAAGGGCATGGAGAGAAACAAGGCAAAGGCCTTCAGAATTATGTTGTTTTCTCAAACCCCTCAAAGTCTATCCACTTTTTAGTAATGTGGATGTAAGGTGGCAGAGAAGACTAAGTTGTGGAAGAACCAGGGAGGCTGGTTCTTCCAGCCTACCAGAGTCACGGTCAGTAGGGTTCCAGAACTGGTCCAGTAGCTGGAGGCATATGCAGACCAAGCCTCCCCTCCCATTAGTCTGTGTGACCCAGCCATTCCGGTACAAGACATGGAAACATCCTGATACCAGTGTCTGCAGAGCTTTCCAGGCAGGGTCATAGCCCTGACTCTGAAAGAGGAGATAACAGCCCCATTAACTGGCCAAGATAGGTCTGTAATGAGAGGATACAGTTCCTTCTGTGTGTAAAGGGAGTTCTACTGCAGCTTTCCCTTGATCTTAATTAGGAAAAAAAAAAAAAAAAAGAAAATGCGTATTCTGGATAGATTTGGACCAAGGTAGTTGCTCTGTTTTGTAGTTAAGACGATAGATTTGGAGAAGTGGTGTGGAGCTGTGTTTATTTAAAAAAAAAAAAAAAGAATTGTGTTTTCCCTCCTGCATTTCTTCCTCATTGCCCCACCATTCCACTCTAGTTTTTTAGCTAATTTTCCTGTTTTGTCTGGGACATCTGGACAAGGGCTGCTTCAGCTGACAGAAGTGTGAGGCACAGTAATGGATAAATGAAGACAGGCCTGAATATATGACATGCTCACCGACTTTTCCCCACTTCCTGTGCTCAAGTGAATAGTGTTTTTCATATTGCTTATAATGGTTTCTATTTATGCCTAATTGATGCCTCATGTGTGTTTTTTTCTGGTACATCTTTTCTCCTTGTCACATATTGGGACATTAATCTATTATGAGGCATGAAGAAATTCTAGTGATTTGTAGGATCCTGGAAGCTACTATGTTTCATAATTAGAAGAATTATTTTCAGTGTTTTCTGTACGTGTCTTAGTGTATGTGTCTCTAGGTACTAATGCACATACGCTTTTCACAATTAAAACCTTTCATAGGAGTTATAAAATACTTCAGTCTACTGTACTATCTTTGAGCCAATGTGAACTGCAATTACTGAACCACAAATATTAAGGACACTTCTTTGCATAAGCAGGTATTATTTGAGAATTAATCACATTCATGCTACCCTTGATTTAATTTGTGGGCTGTGTTTCACTTTGTAAGAAAAGGAGAGTTCTAGTATGGAATAAGGGAGAAGGCAAGTTCTTATTTTCAAGCTAATTCTTAGTGTCTTATTTTTTTGCTTTCCAGCAAACAGAGAAGGTTTCAAAACCTATTTTGTCAGAACTAAGGTGCGGTAGGGAGGATGGGATCAGCAGAGAAACACCAAATGGGAAGGAAATTCCACATATGGAAGAGGGTGTCCATGCAAGCTAGTCATAAGGGCAAAGAAGCAGCTGATCTAATGAGCAGTGGATGAAACAGGTTAGGGAGAGCTTATTTCACTTTATTCTGGTATCTGCCAGCAAGAAGAGTTTGGATCAGGAGATTTCTAGTCTTGAAGCATAATTTACTGGAATATTTTTTATATTTAAAATTTAAGTTAGTCTGTTTAAGTGTTTTATTTATTGCATCAAATATTTGGGGCATTACTAATAAGCTTTTTTTTTGTGGAGATTATTTAGAACAACTCTTCCAGGAGTTAGGCTGGTTTGTAGATATATAAATATGGGAGAGTTTTAGAGAAGAAAAAGCACTCACCTCAACTCTAAATTAAGACGTTTAGGCTATGGCAATCAGTTGATAAAAACTAGTTAGGTGAGTGCCTGAATAGGAAAGTTCAATGTGACTGCATCATGCAAACCACTGACTCTCTTTTCAGATTTCCATAGTGTGCCATGGTATCAAGACAGGGAAGCCACATAGCTCATGACTTGTGCTTTCTGCAATAGAAATTTGGGACTTCAAAGACTAACAGGAACTTGATCTAAGGAATTCTTAAAACCTAAATAAACACAACCTTTGTGTGCTTAGAAATGAGTAGGACCAAAACTGCGGTGTAAAAAATGAGATGCAGTGTGTTTCTGGAAAAGAGGAGGTGAAGCAAAGCCATTCCACTTTAAGCATCCTAATGGCTTTGATGTTTGAGTGTAGTGTTGCTTGGCTTGCTGCTGATTTGGCAGCCTCTGTCTCTTCACTGCATTTTTCATGTGTGCCCTTCGTTTGTTTCTCTTTTTTTTTTTTTTTCCCCTTTTGTATCTTACTCATCAGAATGTGAGGTAAAAGGCTGTTACTGCAACACTTTTGTTCCAAGCAGCTAATGCTAACCAGCTTTCACAGAGAACATAATCCTTACACAAACACCTTAACTCATGAAGGAAGAGGGTCCAGTGCGACGTAGGTTTTCTTCATGTGCTGGGATTTCATCTGTGTTTTCTCCAAGAGCTGATGGCCGAAAGCTTGTCCGGAATGCTTCATTTGGAGGATATAACGAGCTCTCTCCTACTTTACCAGGTTTGTTTTGGTCTTTCATTTTTCTTAAAATGTATGGAAGAGAATATAATTTCCACCTCAAATTTTTAAGCTTGAATGAAAGTAATGTACTGAGATGTTGGTAGAAATCAGAAAGAATATTACTTTTATGGATTTAGATAACAGCTCTTCATAGTGGCAAGATTTGCAGACAGGCAAATGAGTAAGTTAGGTTTTACACTGCTGCAAATCGCACTGTAAAATGCATTGATGTATTTGAGACCGACTGGAATGTTTGTTTTGGTTTGATGTTCTGTGATGTGGTTTATAAATGCCTTCCTCCCCTTGTACTTTCCACTCCCCCCAACCCCACCCTACCCACACACACCGTGGATTTGCTTTAAAATAGTAAAGTATGGCAGAAGGTTTTCATTTAGCTCTAACTGCTGGAGAATCTGCATGCTTGTCATCAGTGGTGTGATGTAAAATTACAAGGTAGAAAATGAGGGCTAAAAGCATAGCCTTGCTAAACTTTGTAGTGCAAGATTTTTAAGACTTATAACCCCTGAAAGAGCTTTAATCTCCTTTTGCTCAGATTTGTTGTTTCCTGAAAATCAGTACTGGAATATTGAAATTAATTTGTAGTTTCATTGTCCATAATGTGTCCCTCTGATATAGCTAGCTAATTTTCAGCAGTTTATTTCAGGAAGCTTCAGTGCTGGAAAATGTGTTACAAGGTCACCTCTTCCTGAAAGGGGACATTGTAGAAATTATGCATTCTTTCCAGAATTACTCTGTATGTGTGATTTATCTTTGTGTGTGCGCACACACGCACTTTGTTGCGTAGTCCTGCGGGTGGAAGGGGAGGGGGACTAAAATAGTGTTCGCTTTCTATCGCACAGCTGCTGCAGTAGGGCTCACTGGATTTGTAAGCCCTGGCTCTGAAGACATGGAGAAGAGTTGGGTGCAGAGCACAGGGAGGTTGCAGACTGGCGATTAGGGGTCTCTCTGCATCAGTGGCCAGTCCTGGCTTGCAGAATCATTGGGGCAGCATGTTCAGGCTCAGGCGGGTGGGAGAAGTTGTTTGAGACACGACATTTTAGAAAACCTCATGTTTTACCCTATGATGTTTCCTTTTACTCCAGGAAATTATTAGCCTTCTACCAAGAATCTAACACTCTTTTATTCAAGCTGCTCAGGAAATAAAGATCTCAAAACTTGAAAGTGTGGAGCTGGCAACTAGACAGATCCTTCCTACCTTTAAAGTAAATGTGTGTAGTGTGGTCATTAATGAAACAAAAAAGGTTTCATTTTCTGTCTTCCTTCCTATGTAGAATTCTGCAATTAAAGCTGATTGCTGTCCGTAAGTAGACAGTTTAATAGCTTCTTAACTGTTTTCCATTTGTTCTGCACATTTTTAATGAAAAAATTCAAGTGTAAATATATAACTAAAAAATGTTTTCTCTTTTGGTATTGTTCATGTATCTCTGAAGAATTTAAACATTCTTAATATGCTGGAAGGTATACTCTTTCACATTGGTTTAAAAAAACAGTAGTTGCCTGTCTAAAAGATGCTCATGTATAGTTACAGTGATGATGTTCTTTGGTTGTTATTGTTTATTTTACATAGTGTTTACAAAATAAAACACAGATGTGAGAAAATAAAAGGACTTTGCTTACTTTTCTGATTACTTTGGTTTCAAAATCTACAGGGGGCTCTGAATTAGTTACTATGGGACTGTGTTCTTAAAACTGGTTGTCAGTAAGATTTTGAAAATCAGTCACTTAAAAAGACTTACTGTTCCCTGGGTTCAATTCTTTAAAAAGATTTTTCAGGATTTTTCTGACCTGTTTATTATATAGCACCAGTATTGATAATTCCCCTTAGATGTATCTCATAGTTCTTCCAGAAGCATGTAGGTTTTCAGTCAGTTATTTGTTCTTCACACCAGTAATCAAATCAGGTTGTTCCTTTCTTTTTATTTTGAAGTCAGTAATATTGTTGCTTGGTTTGCTATTTGTGATCTTTCCATGCATTGCATTGCTTTCTTACTGGTTCTTCTCTGTGTTGGAAAAGCTTTGCTAGTGCATAGTTATTATTTCTTTTATGGATAAAATAGATCTGACATTAAAAGTAACATTTTTTCTAGTGTATTTTTTTCACGTATGCTAATTGCAGATGACATTTACTGAGAGGTACAAAACTAGTATTTGAGATGTAGGAATTGCTATGTGGTCGGTTTTGGCTTTTTCCTTCCCTTGGAATTGATTGAGGGGGTAGATTGTGTGTGCAACTTTAAAGAATAATCCCTGTGTTATGCTTGAAAATTGAAGTCTATTAACTGGACAGTTTTGCTTGAAAATGTACCCTACTATAGACTTTATCATAAATAGTTTTTTAATCTTACAGTGTTTATATCTTCACTTTTTGTCAACTAGTGTGTTTTGAAGGATTTCTTTTTTTCTTTTGGTATTGACTACATATTCTAGCTCAGCCTCAACACTGATTTTTTTTTTTTTTTTTAATGAGCATTTTGTGTCCAAAGGGTTCTGGTTTCTTCATCTGCATGCAGTTGTCAAGCTCTTGGATCTGCCTGAAAGCTCATAATGAGTGTTTTATGTAGGTTTTGGCCTGCAAGTTGTGGAAGAGCTTGCTGAGTGCTCGCAATAGGAACACAACGAATGGAGAGCTTCCCTTGGCTTCTAAGGTCATACCATGAACTGCAGCTGACTGCACTGGCACTGGGATCAGCTTTCAGAGCCCGTGGGGCCTGTGCTGTTAAGATAAGCAAGGTCACGCTGGGAGAAAGTCTGTTAAGACGTAGTGTTGCTTTGAACACAATCCCTGGTGTTCAGATCTGCTTTGGAGAGTACAGCAGTGGAGCTCTTAACTCTGAAGATTGCTATAAAATCATACAAAAATTCAAGGGATTTAATAGAGAGGAAATTACAGAATTTCAACACCTGAATTTCTACATTGTGAAGTGTGAGCTCAGGTTATTTTGCTAAAGCGTTTCTGATTGAATTATAAGCTGGGAAAGAGCAAGTAAACTGAAATCTTAAGCTCAAAACCACTGCTGATAAACACTGAAAAACTTGAAACACTTTCTTTTTGTTAGACCCTGGTAGTCTCTGCTCCAGACACTGATGCAATGGCTTTTTGGGTTGCAATTTTCAGTATTGTCAGGGTGAACAAAATCACAAAAAACCCCCGTAACACAAACCATCATTTAGAGGTGTAGCTTTCTTGGCTTTGCTGTTGAATTTCTCAGAAATCTATAGATAAATTTATTCTTCATAACTGGTAGCAGAAAGGGTGAAAACAGTATTTATTATTGTTGATTCGGTGAATATAATTGTTCTGTTGTTTCCTTGACCAAGTGTTTCCATGGCAAAGTGTGTATCATTCCCAGCTTTGGCCCATGTATAGCTTTTTGTGATGTTTCAGTACAAATTTCCCTGCAGATATTAGTATCAAACTGTTCTTGCTAGAATAAATAAGACTGCTTTCTGGTGTTGAGGTATCTCCATCTTAATAGAGGCTCCCTGGAAAACATGCCTTTACAGTGGGTGAGGCTGTGTCTGGATTAGCACCTGAGTTAGGATTAATTTTTTTAACATACATTTTAGCACATGGGGAGAAAGGCCATCTGTATGGCAAGTGAGTTTATCCCTTCTGTGTGGAGGGACTGTATAAGTAGGATGGTGTGGTTTCCTCGCAGACCAAGATGGAGTAGTGCAAGGTGCACCCACCAGCAGGTACAGCACCCTGACCTGGCTTTGCTAAAGAACCCCTGAGAAAGCCCTTTTCTGTGCATGTGGGTGGGGAAGGGAACAGTGTGGTGACATGTTTATGGATCAGCAGGCGCGCACACACCTCCAGCTGGAGACACTGAAAACAAGGAGGTGAAATTCATGGAAGTGGAACTGAGCTTCGCCCTTCATGTCCAATTCTCTGGGACAGAATAGCTCTTTATGGTTTCATTTCTGCTTGGTGATACTGATGAAAAGCTTGTTTGTGAAAATAAAAATGTGTGTCTGTTAGATAAAGATGTGTAAATTGTTTAAAGCTGTTGTGCTTTAGAAAGCATGCTGTGAATTATCTTCTGTAAGAACAATCCTGACTTAGCACTTCCTTGCTGATTCCCATCACTAAGTCGTCTTTCACATGCCATTAAATAAATCAGTTAAAATGGGAAAGTAACTAGAAAATGCCTGCATTGCATGTTCAGTGTGACTTGATTTCTATTGATGAGTTTCTTTGGAATATTGGGGTGAGGAGAAAGCCTCTTTACTATGGTTCTGGTGTGTGTTTGACTGCCTAAGACTGGCATTGAATCTAGTAACTTCTCAGAGAACTAAGGCAGGTCTGTCCTCTGAGGCTTGAAGCAATGTTTGTTTTGTTTCAACATTGATAACTTATGCTGTAAAAAAGTGCTTTTGTATTTGGTGTTACATATGAAATGTGGCTTATGGTCTCTAGATCATGACATGCCTTTTTGAGGATTCCCTAGTCCTACAAATCTTCTGCCTGTCTAGGTACTTCTTCCGTGTGATCAAATGGTCTTATGCATTATAGGGTTTCATTAGCTGAACAACCCTATGGCACATGTGTTCGAAGAATTTCAAAATGAAGGGTTTAATAAACTGTGCATAGGAGGGCTTCTGTAAAGATGTGTAAGAGTTGTTTGATTTTTTTTTTTTTTTTTAAGGCAAGTCGTGTTTACTTTCTGTGAACATAAATTGAAATACTGTATTGCAGCATAGAATTTAAAAAAATCTGGTCTTAATAAAGAATTCATGCAAAAGGTAATAAAGATAGTGAAAAAAACCAAACAACCAAGAAGGCTGATTACCAAACCAAAACCAAGAGTGATCTCGAATTTCTCATGTAAGTTGAAGATAAACCTAATGCCTCTTTAACTCTGTGAAATTTCCCAAGATGTGTATAATTGTAACAATGTAGGTAATTGTGGTAAATTAATCCGTTCTGTCTTAAAGTTTCCAGGTATTATAAGTTGTGAAAGGATGAAGATATTAATTAAAAAAAATCTTAAAATTAACAAACTACTCAACACTGCTGCAGAGTGTTAATAAAAATTCTTTCAAAGCTCATAGTTTGCCTGCACATACACATTCCCCTGAAGAATATGAAATCAAGGAGTTTCTCATAAATCTCATTTCAGAGCTCTGAGTGCCCGTTTCCGTGTCAGAGTTGGGACCACGTTCACAGGGGTGCTCTGAAGCCTTGTGGTGTCTGTGGATGCAGTTTGCCTGCTGGTGCAGTGCCCTCTCGTGGGCCGCAGGTCTAGGGCATCCCTGTGCCAGGCTCTTCAGCTGCCTGGGCTCTTCCTGAAACCCACAGGTGACTTCACAGTTACCTGCCTTCTCTCCGGAGAGTGTGCAAATCATGGCACGTTTACTGAGTCACATAAATGCATTCTGCAATTAGTTTTATTCCTGTTTATTAAAGCTTTAGGCTACCACCACCCTCTTTAAATAAAGTGGATCCCTGAGATGTTGTCTTGTAACCAGAGCAGATGATTTTTCTGCAAGAGAATGCTGGGTTCTCAGCGTATGTTCTGTGGCACATGCCAGCACCCATGCCAGTTGTGACCCTCTTTTCCATAGTCACACCAATTTACGTTGTTTTTTGGATACTGGGAAAGTGTGGGGTTTGTACTGTGAGTTACAGAAGATAAATGTGGGATTTCTACAACTGTTGTAATATAAAACCTTGTACTTAGGCTTATTCAGTGTCAAGTTGAAAGTATAAATTCAAGGCTAATGTAAGGAACCTTTTCCTGTTTTTTTTTTCCAAAGAAACCTGACTGGTGATCTTAGTCAGATATGCTTTCATGTAGGTGATATGTAACAATTATTTCTAGCTGCAGGCATTAACAAATCAAAAAAGGCTTTATTTGGTATTCTGCTCTGTGTCTGTATGCATGCAGGTAGGAGAGAGTGAGAAGATAAAAGGACAAAAGTCGGCATATTTATAATTCATCAGGTTATTGGATTGGGTGCACCATTGTTCAAATACAGTGGACTGTTCTTGCCTCTTAGTGGGTATTAAAATAGTTTATATTGTAGAAGCTGGTATGTTTTCAGCTGATGAGATGGACTGACGTGTATATATTATTTGAAAATCTGATATACTTGCACTTTACTTTTTTATGCTAAACATAATTTGCAGATTTATTTCAAAGGTTATCTCATACAAATTGTTAATGTCTTCAAATCATTTGCAACAATGCTGTCTTTTCTTTAAGGTTTTGACAAAGGCAAGGATGACGTGTCACAGAGTAAAGAGGATGCAGCATATTCTATGTCAAAAAGCAAGGTAAGGAAAGCAACCTCCTAATTTGGTTTAAAAATGACGTGTAAAGGAGTTGTGCATTTTTAATTAAAGGCAAATATATTTAACTTTTGTTTTAGGTAATCTTGAAGGTGACTCTTCAGAATCAACAATAGATAAAGATTAAAGGGAGTTTCTTAATACAGTTCCCAGGATGATGTCACGTGAAAATCTATGGTTCAAAGTTCAAATTAGTGAAAATTAAACATGTAATCTTCTTTCTGTCATCATCCAGAGTGGGATGTTGCCTTGCCATAGACTTTAAAAGCTTTAACTTACCCAGCTGCGTTTCTGTTCTGTGGTTTTCTGTTTTCTGCTAAGATGTCCACTGTCTTTTTAACAGAGGCAAATGTGGTTACAGACACTTAAACAGGTTGTCAGGGTGCAGCAGGTGCGAGCTGCTCTAGCAGGTGAGGACCTGAGCCTGAACACAGGTAGCTCCCAGGGGCAATGGGGGACATGCCTGTGTTTTTCCACTCTCGCTCATGGCTCTTCCCGCAGCTCTGCTGTGAGGTGGGCTCTGCAGCTCTTGGTGGCCCTGCCCAAGGCAGCCACATCCCTTGGAGACAAAGGGATTGCACTTGAGGTCTTGACACAATTTTTTCTGTGATATTTGATGTGTCAGAGCCTTAAAGGGAAACATTACAAAGATACTGAAGGAAAACAAAGAGACTTAAAGATTAGAGTAGCGTATCCTGGCTGAAATGGTGTCATTGGAATTGCGTTGCCATGAGCAGATTAGTTCCTGCAGCTGTCTGTGCCTTTTGTGGTGTGTAGCTAAGCATCTCAAGCTGTTGGTGGCTTATGTGTGACTTGGAATCACAAAACTTTGTGTCTTTCAGCTTTACTGCATCCTAGGGCCTCCCTTGTCAGGAATATTGAGGAAGTATACTTTACCATCCAGCTTGCTTCTGATCAAAATAGTTATTCTGCTCCAGAAGCCTCTAAATAATATTTTACTTGGAAATCAAATTAATATGGTCTCTTCTGACTTTGATTTATTACAGACTCTCTTAATCATTTCTCTTTGGCTGTCAAATTCCTTTTTTCTCTTTCTTACATTTATTTTTCTTGGTTCTTGTCTTTCCAGGATCTTAAGTCTTTGTGTTCTTTGCTTTTACTTTTTTGTCTTTCTCCTATCAAAGATGAGACCAGTATTCCTACTTCTGCTAATACATGTTTCTTCATCTCTCTTTTTGAAATTACTGCATGTGAGGCTTGATTTATAGTGGAGGTGAAGTAGCAGCCCTTCTTTCTAAGTGAGAATGGAAAAGCACTGATGAGACTTGCCTGGAATCTGGTACAGAATGTACCTCGCTGGGAGCTGCAGCAGGTTCTCTTAAAATGTTTTCTTCTAAATTTTTTATCCCGTGAGCTTTGTGTAGATGTAGCACTGAGGAAGTCACTACCTTAAAAATACACAGATCACCGACCTGCCTCATAATCCACTGGACAGGTAAATGTAAAACTCTACTCAGTGTCATATTAGTAAGCTTTAAAACTCAGACATGGAGAAAATGCGTTTTTGTAGCCTGTGGTACGTACTGGTTTGGGGCTTTTTATATGCATGACCTTTAGATTGCCTTAGCATTCTGTTAGTGAGCAGCTAGAATATTTATGAATGTTTTGCTTAAGTTGCTCCATTATAGCTTGCATAATGAGTTCATTACCTCTTCTTATGTGACAGTGATAAGCATTTTTCCCCTCTTCTGTTATTACACTTAAAGTACTGTATTTCCTTTAGCATCTAGAGAGAGGAATTTAATTTCAAGGTGCACGCTTATGTTAAAGCTAAATTTTGAGTGTCAAGAACATACTTTTATTACCAAATGAAGAGCTTTCCTTCATTTTTCCAAGATATATGTGGAAATTAAAGAACAATTACTTATCATTGAAAAGATGTTGAGCTAAAATTACTTCTTCCCAATTATTGCACACATCTTTTACAGTAGCTAAGTAGACTCCTGTAAAGTCTTAATTCTGAGAATTAAAGGCGTCAAGGTAGAATAAAGTTAAATGCTTTGTTCTGCTTGTAAATCTTTAATTTTGTTTCTTTTGTTTGACTAGTTGAGAGTGCTCAAGTGCACTCTTATTATTGCAGTAAGGTTTCCTCAAAGCTTGCATATTTTTGACTGTCATTTTATAGTATTCCAAAACACAAATTCTGTGAATAGGCTTAGTACTGTAGTCTGAGATGTGAAATGTTGAACAGCTTGAGAAGCTATTCTCATAAACTGCCCGTGAACTGAATACACAGTTTAGAGTGTTACATTGATTTTGCTATTCATTTGTTTTTTTGACAAGGCAGAAACTTTGGGTCCACCAGGCTTATGTTTCAGTGCACAAAGAAATAGAACTCTTTGTAGTTTATCTGAATTTGTATATAGTGGGTACCAACTCAGTGTTCCCTGACCTCCAATAGAAATGATATGAGAACTCTGTGACAGTCCTTTTTTTTTTTTTTTTCTTTCTTTTTTTTCAACGAGTGTTATATCCCACAGTGAGTATTTGGCTTGAGTCCCCTTTCAACTAGTAGGCAACAAATGCCAAGGAGTAAACTTTGAACCTGAGGAGACGCAGAGGGGAGAAATCATGTGGTGCTGAGGCAGCTTATTGTCCTGCCTGAACAAGGACTTAGGTGTCATAAACAAACCCGAGTCTCGTTCCCCTGTCTGTTGCCACTGTGAGCTTCTTGAACATGACTTGCAAAGTAATCAGAGTGTGGGATTAGGGAACAAGGAGCAGAATGAGTGCCATTAGTGGACAGTTCTACTCTGATGATTTATAAAGTGCTGAATCCTAGATGGAAGAGTCTGTATTTTCCTTCATGAGTCACAGGGTAAGTGCCTCTATAACAGTTCATTGGGAGAAGCTGTCAAGTAATGGATGAAGACACTGAGATTTGTATATCATGGGAAAGACTCCTTTGTTTAAACACCAGGATTCTCCTAAAGCATTCTCTCTCTGCCAAAATAATTCCTAACTATTGAAGCCTGCTCTTTCAAGTAACAGGCTACAATGAGCTAAATATTTACTGTATGTAGTTCAGCTGCTTTTGCAGGAATTGCAGAGTTCTTTCCCATAGAACTCTTTTATAGACTCCATAAATAGATGGTGAACAGCTCATGTTACAAGTGGTTTGTTGCTTTGGGGTTTTTTTTAAAGTGGGGGAAACAGTACAGAAGTGAGTGAGAATGGGAACCTTACAAACATAACTGCACTTCAAACACTTTCTAAAGTGCCTGCATCAGTAATATATCCTTGCATCTATCATTGTTATTTATTTATTATGCATTTTGTGAATTTCAGTCTGAATCCAAGCTTTTCAATGGCTCTGAGAAGGACATCTCTTCATCTTCAAGCAAACTTACAAAAAAAGAATCTCTCAAGGTGAACTAATTTTGTAAACTCCTCGTGAACTACAAATGCATTCACATAGTTTTACCTTATTCCCTAATGAGAGGACAAGAATGCCAAATAATCATGAGACCTGTGGAATATTTAAGTGTTGTGAGAAGTTGTGCTGTTGATCTCTTCAAATTTTACTGTACTGTTGAATAATGGGCTTCTATAATGCAGTCTTTAGGACGGCATAAGATTATAGGGTAATTCAGATTGGCAGGAACCTCAGGATATCTACATGCAATGAAATGACAAATGGAATTATCAAAATTACAGTTTGAATGCAGTACTTGTAGTTTTTCTACTGTCTTCTTCCCCCTGTGTTGTAATAAGACGATACTCCACTGTTTGGCAGACATCATGTCAGGAGAAACATAAAATTATTTGGCTTTAAAAGAGGGAGATACATAGCTGCAAATTTCTACTGGGGAGGGAACATATTTGATGGGTAAAGACTACTGATCAGATAATGTAATTCTGAATCTAACCCAACTCTGGTTTTGTATTTTACACCAGGAAAGGAAAAGGGGAGGGAGGTTGGTTTGGTTGGTTTTTCTCACCTGTGATTCTAACAGGAGTTTCAAAGTCCTCAGTTTTAAAAGAAAATTGCAGAAGAATCTGAAATTGGCTGCATCACAGCTGCTCTTGAAACAGAGCGTGAAATAGTTATTTTTACCTTGAAGTCAAATACTGTTTTAAAGCTACTTCTCTGTCTGTATTGCACATTGAATTTGGGAGGTTTTTGCTCACCTTGTATTGATTGATGCCTTTTTATGCTGATAACTGGTTTGTGGCTGTGACATTGTAAATATTTTTGTTTACAGGTTCAGAAGAAAAATTACAGAGAAGAAAAGAAGAGAGCCACAAAAGAATTACTTAGCACGATCACAGACCCATCAGTCATTGTTATGGCTGACTGGTTGAAGGTCAGAATCCAAATGTGAAACCTGAGTTGAAGATGTAGCAGCTGCTTGCTGCTTTCTGATCAGAACAGAAAAGGCTCAATCTTTTACTTGCTGTTAATGTTTTTCTACGGGCACAGCAGCCACTAATTGCATCCCAAGGTCTCTGTGCTCAAATCCTAGGGGAGTAGTAGAGGAACCTAGCTCCCACTTAACTGCAGTCACCCTAGTCACATGCATCTCATGTGTATAGCCATTAACTTTGGATGAGTTGACTTTGCAATTCTTATTTTGTCCTTCTCATTTTACACTTTAAAGTGAAGCTCTGTTACATCTGCAACAACAGTGAAAATGATTCAGTCAGATATTTGAATACAGGTTGTTTGTGCATTTCTGGTGATTTTCCTTTTTCCTCTGTTAAGAACTAACTGGTACCAAATGTGAGAAATTAATTTCTCAAAGATAGAAGTCAGTGTTCTCAATAGTAGTGCAGTTTATATATTTGTGCATATTCCTTACATTTGTAAATATATTCCTCGGATAGAAATAGTACTGTAGTACTGTACTAATAGTGCAAGAAAAAAGACCTTTTACCTGTTTTTATTGTTGCTCTGAACAATAACTTGCCAGGAAAAAGTTTTTCCAGTTTTTGCAAAAATCAGTGTAAACAGGCTAAAATATTGCTCAGATGTCAAGTTGCCATTCAGTCCTACAGACACACAAGTGACTAAAATCCAGAACTGACAGAATTGATGCAAGCAGTCTAATGAGATATGGAAATTCAGAGAATTGAAAGGTTCTTTTATTTCACATATGTGTTGAAGCTAACAGCTGTACTAAAGGGTTTTATCTAAGAAATTCAAATATATATGAGGTGGTTTTGAACATCTTGTTTTTCTTATCAGATGTCTGCCTTGTGTTCAGAGGAGCTCTGTCTCCAAGGATTATCCTGTTTTCATGTTAGTGATAAAATATGTTTCAGATAGGAAAATTCATTAAGGTTTCAGGTGAACTGTCATACTTCCCATATCTGGATGTGTGTATACCCATTTGTAGAATTAAGTATTTGTCAAGAGAGAATAGAAGAGTGAGCATTGAAATTGTACCTTTGTATTCTTGGATAAACCTGGATACACAGACCTGATAAATTTTGCTTTGAAATAAAAGCTAATAAATAATTTCAATTTTACTTTTGTTAAGGGGGATGGTTTTGATACTGACTTCACTGAGATATAACTGAAACTATTTATCTTGTAGATTCGTGGTACCTTGAAAAGCTGGACCAAACTGTGGTGTGTACTGAAACCAGGAGTGTTGCTTATTTACAAAACCCCCAAAAATGGCCAGTGGGTAGGAACAGTGCTCCTGAACGCTTGTGAACTCATCGAGAGGCCTTCTAAAAAGGATGGCTTTTGTTTCAAACTTTTTCATCCTTTGGAGCAGTCCATATGGGCTATAAAGGTTAGTGGTAGCAGGCATGGTTCTTAAGGGATGAGTAGCATTAGCCAGCCATGAGGAAAGATGACCTTAATGAAAAGCTGAACTGCATTTTTTGTTAAAACTTTAATGGCTTGTTTATTCTGAATATAAGCCTTCAACATCTAGTCCTGTTCGTCAGAAAAACTATTTGATTTATGCTGCTCTGTATACTTAAAAAGCTTCAGAAATGTGATGTGCAAAGGAATGCCATTAAAGCAGTTAATGCCATCACTGGCAATCACATGAAGGAATGAGTGTTTAACATTGTATTTTACATCAGTCAAATCTGAGAAATTAAGGTGGGATTTGCCAAAATGAAAGAGTTGTGTTATGAGTGTTTCTTGGTGTCCAAGACTATATTCTTGTAATAAAATGTCACTCTAGTGACATTTTAGTTCAATTTTCTTGTAAGAGTAGAAATTCAAATTACTTCCTTGTTCAGTAATAGCATATTTTGTAACTTGTTGGCCAAATCTGTTTGGTTTTGGCTACAATGTTAGGAAGATAAATGTTTTCATCCAGTTCTGATGTCTGTTTGCCTTGTCATACATGGCATAATATTGTGAGCAGTTCTTATCTGTGTTGAAAAGCACAATGTGTTCTGCACAGCAAAGGTTTATTTTAATTTCTCATAAGAATCTTTAATGCTTGCTATTACTCATTGTTTATAATCTGATAAACTATTGTAGTCCTTGTTTTGTGTTTACATGTGGAGAGGGGGTGTGGAAGCACAGCACAAGTGAACATATTTTCCTCCTGAAATGACATTTTGCTTTAGATGAAATTACAGTACAATATTAGGAATCTTGTCATAATTAATTAATTATGCCCTCTACAACGTCTTACAATGTCACAATTGGTAACTGTCTTATCTTCTAAATCTTAAATTGTTATAGATATAGTGTCACATTTGTAGAATATGCTGAATTGATTTTGTCATCCTTTACTTACACAAGGAAGTCAGTCAGCTTGTGATCATTCTGATTTGTTATCATTATCAGTGTTATCTAAATTTACCAAACTCAGATCAAATCACTTGCAGTTGCTTTTAAAATAAAAGCAAAAATTTAAAATTTAAAAATTTTATTATTACTTAGGAGGACTTTTCATTAAGTAGTTCTCTCACATTTGCAGATCACAAACTTCATATCCTTTTCCAATGCTATAGTGTTTGGTGTTAATGTGCTTTATTTATGACATGTTTACATACATTGCAAAGTGGTGGCCTGTCTGCAGAAGACCAGAAATCAGTCTTATATTTCTTTATTGCTTGGCAATGAGAAATGGATTTGTTTGTTTTTTTAACTAGATATTTAGAATTTAGAGGACATACCCCACCAGATTTTTACTTTGTTAAGGTAGGTCAAATTTTAAACCTGAACCAGTTGATATTGTCCATTCTAAATGTGCTGAGAGCTGGAGTGGCGTTTGTTCATTTTGTTATGGCTATTTGCAGTTGAGAATTACTGGATTTAATAAGATGAAAGCCCTTGAAGTTGGAAACCTTTTTCTGCATTATTTACCTAGGCAATCAATGTCCTAGTTACAGATTTATTATCATGAGGCAAACTTGCATAAGTGTAGTAGCAATTGACTGATCTAGAGTAGATTTGCCAGAACGAGCCTCAAGTCTAAGGCAAAATGAGCCTTGTTAGCAGTCAGTGCAGGAAAATGGCATTGCAAGAAACATGTACAGAGGTGTAAGTAGTGCAGGAAATTTTGTTACTTGAGCACATGTGGTGTGTCCTTCTGGCAGACTGCAAATTCTCTTCTGCAGTAATTTGTGACCAGTCACTTTACATGCTCCCTTAAGCCTGTTGCTGTGGTCTTTGATATTCTTCCTGCACTCTGAGGTAGCTGATGCACTGTACCTTGTTTTGCCTTCCTCATGTGCCTCGTCCTGATGCCATTTCAGTTTGCTAAAATGAAAAACTAGAAAAGTTAATGCAAATAATATTTTGGTAAGTAAATTTAGTCAGGGGTGGTTGCTTATCAGTTTTTATTGCTGTTTTTGAATTAATGTTCATGGCATTTGAGTTTTATTGGCATGAATATTCTGTAGGAAGTAAACTTCAACATTTTTTAAATCTAATGGAATTTTTAACTTGACCATTGCCTTGGAGTAGTTCTAGCATTATCCATCAGGAGCAGAGTCGATCCAAATAAAGTCACCTAGCAAAATGAAAACTAATGTGCCTCTTGTACAGAACTCTAACATACTGAAAATTGATTTTGAAACCATAATGTGTGATATCAAAGAAAATATTCAGTGCTTTTGGATCATTAATCCATTAGAGGAAATCAAGATCCATGAAAAGTTATTTAAATTAAGTCAACATACATAAATGTTCACTAAAAATTACTCATTTGGTTTTAATCAATGGATTGTTAAAACATCTAGGGGAGTATAACTTTTTTACATAAAAAAAAAAAGCAAAACGAGGCGCTAAAACCACACTTCATCTCTAAATTATAGTTGTTTGGTACAGAGTAAGTTACATACCCTAAAGTGCCTGCAGTATAAACCTAAAGGGCAGAAGTCTGCCCTTGGTCCATGTCCTGTGACCCAAGAGTTTCAAGGACTTGTGATGGCTGAGGCCTATGCACAAGTGCTGGTGCCACAGTCCCCTCCGTGCAGCACCTCTCCCACCCCTGTCTGGCACCGTGCTGTGCCATGGTGCTCTCCCATCCTCAGGTGAGGGTGGGCTTCTTCCCTGCCTTTCCACCCCTGGGCTGAGCAGTGGTCATGCATGGGCTCGTCCCTTCTGTTCCTTGGTGCCCACTAACTCCTAAGCCCAGTGTTGCTGCTTCACCAAAGACTTTTTGTAGGCACACCTTTCTGCTCACTCAGAGGAAGACTGAGGTTTGGAATCTTGTTTCTAACACCCAGTTGCTGTTACTCTATGTTGACTATTTGGGAGATTCTGAACATCATTTACACCCGCACTAGCTTGTCTGTACTGGTCTTAAGTGCCACCAAGACTACTTGGTTACCTGCTTCTCGCCCTCAAAAACGTTCTGGCTGTTTCATTTGCTTGCTTCTAAAATAATCTGCCTTTTTCTGCTTTTGCTCAAAACTTCTGCTGGCTTTCCAGTTCCCTCTTCTAAGCCTTGTACTGGCTTTTCATTAGGCTTCTCTGGGGGAAATCAGTGAAGACCAAAGTGTGTTAACTCATCAGTTAGGCAGGCTTAACCCAGCTTTCAACGGTAGCTTCAAGTATGTTTAATACAGCCCTCTTTGCCTATCGATTGTTGTAAAATTACCATAGGTAAATGTTTTTTGGAAGGGGCTTTAAAATGGTTATTTAACATTTTATTCCGAAATGAAACTTGACAATAATGTAAAGGTCTTTTGGATTTATTGGTTTTTTTATGTGAAATATGAAGAACTTTATAGTGAAAATAAAACTTTGGCATTTGATATCCCCTGTGTATCTTTTGGTTGAACTTAATGTCATGGTTGCTGATGCCCTTTGTAGAGAGACTTAAGCATCTAAATGTCTTTTGTGGTTTTTTTCATGATAAAATGACAAGTTTACAGTTAGACACCTACGTATTTTGTGGAATTGACTACTGCATAGGTAGAGAAGTTGAAGGGGAAGGAGGGAGGAAGGATTAGTGGGTTTCGGTAGCAATACATAGTAATTATTTCCCTTTAAACAATTGATTCATCTATCTTCTGAAGACAGGCAAAAATTGTGCAGTTCTGGAGCACAGGATGCTGTTGAGACACCAAACATATTGGCATATAAAATAAGCATGAAATAGATCACTGAATAAAACCTCCCTTTCTATGAACCATAGCATTCTTCTATGAATTGAGAGGAATCTTGGCTCTTACCAGAATAAATGAGACTGGGGAGACAAAAGGCAGTTGCCGTACAAATGTGGGATCTTCTACTAGGCAGCATTTGTTGTAAATAAACTCACACCAGCCCACACACGTCTTTTGTTTTGCTTGTTTTCAGTCTTACCTCTTCAGCTGAAATACTGAGTGGAAGAGAAGTAGCCTGTCCCTTGTGATCTCTCTACACACATCTGCAGAAATCCCTGTACAGTGAGGGTGACTCCCCCACAGCATTCCTTTTGATGCTTTTGTCATCTTGCTATAAGTAGCATCAGCAGAGCATTTCCAAGTTACTGTGCCAAGTCTGATTTACAGACACACACAAAAAACCCCAAAAAAACCACACACCAAAATTTTTTTGAATCCCAAAGACCATCCTTTTTAAAGTGGGCTTGAATTGGGTTCTATACTTAGAATGAAGTCTTTGAAGAAATCCAGTAAAAGAGGGCTGTCTGTATTTCCATTCATGTCTCTGTTAGATGTTGCTGAGTTACAGTAAATAGCCCTGCAGTGTGTCAGCTTGTTATTACCTTAAATGATAAACTGCAAAACTGAAATAAAATATCTGATGTTGTTCCTTGTTTTGTTTATTTCAAGGGTCCCAAAGGTGAAGCAGTTGGTTCTATAACTCAGCCATTGCCCAGCAGTTATTTGATCATCCGAGCTGCTTCAGAATCAGATGGTAAATAGATATTTCATTCTTTTTCAGCAGTGCCAACAGTTAGTTATTAGAAAGAAATGGTTTCAGTTATCTTACTGTGTCTGTTGCAGCACTTTGGTTGCAGTTTAATTGCTGTTGAACTTCTCCCTTAATTTAGTACATTTGATTGTGTTGGTACTAGTAGTTTTTCATGGTTATTAAAGGAGAATATTGACCTGAAGAAAATGTTACTGAACTCCTTGAAGTTGCCTTGTATTGATTGGGTAGAGGAGGGGAAAAGGTTTTATGATTTAGCTGTATTAGCATATGTCTAAATATCAAGCTAGTGCCTTTCTAAAGTGCTAATGTGGATGTACTCTCATGGAAGCATTTGTGTGTTAAGTGCAGCAATTGCATAGAGTTCTAGTAGTAAAAATGCCTTCAAAAGGTAGTTTTGTAACACCCTGCATTGGGAAGGTGGTGGTCAGTGCAAATGTCTTCCAGTTACAATGTGTAACCAAAATGTAAGACTGTTGTGTAGCCTTTCTAGCAGGTGCTTCTCATCTACTCGTTAATTAAGCATATCCCTGCAGATTTAAAAATAGGACTCTGTTTTGCCTTCTGTATTGAGAAATTGATTAGATACATGGAAATGAAGAAGTAAGAAGTGGAAAGAATATGCATATTTGTTTAGCTACTTATTCCCAAAGAAAATTAGAATACCTCCTTTTTATATTTCAAAATAGTATTTATATACTATCTTTTTCCACACTGTTATCATATTGGGCAAATTTTTCCAACTGATGCAGTTACTTAGTCTTCAGAACTAGAGCAGGGCTGCAGGCAACTTTGAAGGCAATCAGCAGTCAGGGACTGGGTGGAATCAGACTTGTATTAAGGAAGAAATGCTGGAATATACTCTAGCAGAATCATGATTTACCTTGCTTGTCCTGCCCTGAAGCATCCCTTGTACCAGAGGTGCGTAGTTGTGAGTTGCTTTTATGTCCTCACCAGATTATAAAATCCAATGCATGTAACAAGGAACAACTCTTCTGAAGTGTGTCTTCAAAGGCAATGTAAGCAGTCCCAAAGGACTCATTTTCTCCATTAGGAAATGGAAGTAGTATAGTTCTGTTAAATTCTTGATTTTCAGTCTAATACTAAATTTGTCTTTAGGCAGGTGTTGGATGGATGCCTTGGAGCTGGCACTGAAATGTTCAAGTCTGCTTAAACGTACAATGATTAGGGAAGGTAAAGAACACGATTTGAACTCTTCAGCAGACAGTAGTCATGTCTCTTTCTATGGTCTGCTTCGTGCTAACAACATGCACGGTGGAGAAAACCTACCGTAAGTGAATTAATTACTAAACCTGATTGTCTTTTTTGGTAGAACTTTGTAGTGATAGTTTCTCCGCAGGGAGATTAAGGCTGCAGTTAATTTTGCTCATGAATTCTCTTTATATGCCTTATCTGTACTGTGTTTTATACTCTGCATATAAAACAAAAAAAATCTTTTTTCAAGCAAAATTGATCCAGAGGAAAGGTTGGCCCAAGGAACTCAAAGTTGAGTATCACATCAGTAAGTTTAACTACTCAGTTAATTGTTCAAGATAGAAAAAATTGAAATTTTATGTTGGTGTCTCTTGTTAGCTTCACCAGAAAATCAGAAGCTTAATATATGTGGCAGACATTGGTAGATCTGAATTTAAGTTGCTGTTCTTTGGTTGAAGAACTGAATAATCCTCTTTATTTAAATTATTTCAGCATGTTTCATCTTTGAGTCATCAGATGAATAATAATTCAGTCACCTTATGATTAAATTAAATGTATAAAAATTAAAATTGCTTGGTACTACCTGATATCTAATGTCTGAGTCCCCTTGACTAACTCCCTGCTTATTTCAATAAATGTTTTCAGCCAGGCTTTTGTGAACATAAGCTTGTGTGGAAATACAAGTGTAGTGAATGAAATGGTGTTTTCAAACGCTTCAATTGTGGTACCAAAGTGCATTAGAAAATATAACATATTTAGTCCTTTATTTTAAATAACTGGGTCTGAAGCTTGTGCTATGAATAGTTTCTCTCAGTAATCTTCCACCCATTCAATACGCTTTCAGGTGGACATAAATTTATTTTAAATAATCCCTCCCACCTATGAAAACTTAGGTGTCCATCTGTCTTTTCTGGGAGGGCAGGAATTTTGTATTGCTTTTAAAAGTATGCTCCTGTATTTGAGACAGAGACCTGAACTGGGAAAAACTAATTTTTTTTGGCGTAGAAGGTCTGAGAAAAACACAGAAAAGGCAAATTGTTGCCTCTGACAACAATTCAAGACCCTATCCAGATGACCAAGCTTGGATCAGCTACAGTTTTGCTCCTTCTGTTGTCTCATAGAAACAAATATAACTGCTGTGTACAATTCAGCTGAGGATCTGTACTCTTGAATAGTAGTTTAGTATCAGCTACTGTCCCAGATTACAGTCTCAGCTTTTAGCTACAGCTGTTAAGTCTAATTAAGACTAATACTTTAATTAAGTAGGTCTTTTGATATAGTATCTTCTAAGAGTATTCAGTGTGTTTAACTACCTAAGCAAAAAACTGGCAGGTCTAGCTTTAATGGGGTTGGCAGAAGAGGGAGAAGAAAGGTGAAACCAATTTTAACTTCAACTGAGAGTGAGCTTTTTTTAAGTATGTTAATAGCAAGAAGAGGCCCAAGGAAAACACTGGACCAATTCTTGTTGAAGATGGCCACTTGAAAAACAGGGATGAAGAAAAAGCAGGCATATTCAATCCTTGTTTTTTTTTTTGGCCTCAGTCCATTAATAATACTAGTAGACTTTGGGCTACCTGATCCTTTTGAGTTGGAGGCCCATGAGTGCAGGACCAGTGAGTTTGTGGACACCGAAATTGTAAGAGACCAGTTGTATCAGCTGAATGTTTGTAAGTCCATGAGATCTGATGTGATTCCTGCCAGAGTACTGAAGGAGCTAGTGGGTTGTTATGGCGGGATACCTCTCAAGCATCTACCAAGGGTCTTGGGAGTCTGAGGAGGTCCCCACTGATTGGAAACTAGCCAACAATATTCAGATTTACAAGAAAGGCCTGAGGGAAAATCCAGGAACCTACAGATCTGTGAGTCTAACCTCAGTATGTGGAAAAATTATGGAGAAGGTCATACTGTGTGCTCTTGAAAGACATTTAAAGAACAATGGAATCACCAGGCACAGTCAGCATGGGGAAAGTCATGTTTAACTGCTGCGATATTTTTCTGTGATCAGGTCACTTGCCTACTGGATGAAGGAAAGGCAGTGGATGTATTTTTTCTGGATTTTAGTAAGGCTTTTGATATCGTCCCTCACAGGATCACTCTGGACAAGTTATCCAGCTGTGAGTTGAACACAGTCACGATGTGCTGTTTGAAGAACTGGGTGACTGGCAGGACTCAAAGGGATGGGGTGAATGGGGTGGTGAATGGCTGGTGGTTGGTTACCAGCGGTGTCCCTCAGGGCTCAGTCCTAGGGGCTGTTCTGTTCAGTATTTTTAGCAGTGATCTGGATGCAGGAGTTGACTGCGCTGTTAGCAAGTTTGCTGACGATACCGAACTGGGAGGCACTGCTGACCCCCTTAAGGGATAAGAGGCCTTGCAGAGAGATTTGGATAAATCTGAGTGCTGGACAGTCATCAATGGCATGAAATTTAACAACTTGAAGTGCTGGATTCTGTGCCTAGGACAGAGTAACACTGGGCGCAAGTATAATCTGTGAGAGCAGTAGCTGGAGACCAGCCCTGCTCTCACCATGGCCCCAGGAGTGCCGAGGTGACTGCTGGGTATGAGGTGGGCGTGGGGCACACCCAAGAGGCAGCAGAAGGAGTTCGGGGGGTGCTGGCTGACAGGAGTGTCAACATGGATCAGCAGTGTGCTTTGGCAGCCAAGAAGGCAAACCCCATCCTGGGGTGTATTAAACAGCCTTTTACACCAGCCTTTCGAAAGAGGGGATTATGCTGCTGTATTCAGCGTTCATGTGCCTGCACCTCGAATGCTGTGTGCAGTTGTGGACCCCACACTTTAAGAAGGATATGAAGATTCTTGACTATGTCCTGAGGAGGCCAACAAAGCTGGTGAAAGGGCTGGAAGGCAT